>JANAVB010028820.1:3961473-4174756 GCA_029216955.1 Iris pallida | reverse complement strand
CGGAGAGAGTTTGAGGGGCGATTCTTTGTGATACCACTCCCCGGTTATGATATCATATTGGGGATGGACTGGCTTAGCTAAGCCCATGATCTATAGATTGCCATGAGGGTAGTATTTTGTTCAGTCCCCAGGCACAGCACCATTCAGAGTCAGGAGGACAGGGCCGGAGATCAGCCTAGAGCCGAACTGTTGTGCGACAGTCGGGGACAGCACCGCCACACCCCTATCATTAGAGTTTTGGATGTATTCCCAGAGGATCTTCCAGGACTTTCGCCTGACAGAGATGTGGAGTTCACTATAGATTTAGTGTCGGGTTCATCACCAGTATCCGGGCTTGCTATAGAGTGAATCCCAAGGAGGCCATAGAGATGAAAGCAGATTGATGACCTTGTTGAAAAAGGGTTTCATTCGATCCAGTGCTTCTCCATGGGGAGCACCAGTGCTCTTTGTGCCTAAGAAGGATGGTACAGTCGGTTGTGTATTGACTACCGGGCCTTGAATGCATCACCATCAAGAACAAATATCCTCTACCAGGATAGATGATTTGTTTCGACCAGTTGAGTGGGACGAAGGTGTTTTCCAGGATAGACTTGAGATCCGGTACCACCAGGTGAAGGTTAGGGCAGCAGACATCCAGAAGACGGTATTCAACACGAAGTACGGTACGAGTTTCTGGTGATGCCATTGGTCTCACAAATATGCCAGCTGTCTTTATGAACTTGATGAATAAGACATTTCACCAGTATTGGATAAGTTCGTCCAGGACTTGCTAGGATAGCTGAACCCATGACGAAGCTGACGCGGAAGGACGCAGGAGTACATCTGGTCAGAGACTGCCAGGCAGCATTTGAGGAGCTGAAGAGGAGGCTGATGACCACTCCAGTTCTGACATTACCTTCAGGTTCTGGAGGTTTCACCATTTACAGCGCTGCTTCTGGGAAAGGGCTAGGATGTGTCCTACAGCAGCATGGGAAAGTGATTGCTTATGCATCTAGGCAATTACGAACTCATGAGAGGAATTATCCTACCCATGATCTAGAGTTAGCTGCGGTGATCTTTGCACTCAAGTTATGGAACGTTACTTATACGGAGCGTGTGGAGATCTTTTACTGACCACAAAAGCTTAATATGTGTTCACGCAGAAAGAGCTGAACATGAGGCAAAGACGATGGTTGGAGTTGATGAAAACTCGACATCGATTTACAGTATCACCCCGGAAGGCAAATGTGGTGGCAAATGCGCTGAGCAGGCATCCGATGGCATGTACCTGATGATTGATCGGCATTTGCGGGAGGATCTGGAGAAGTTCGGTATCGAGCTAGTTCGGCCAGGATCAGTGATACAGATGATGGCACTTGACATTCAGTCAGGTTTGATGGAGCAGATCAGAGAGACAGTCTACAGATGAGAGCCTTCGCAGACTTCGACCCCAGGCTTTAGCTGGATTGCTAGATGACTTCACTATAGCAGAGGATGGATCCTTAGGCATGGCAGCCGATTGTACGTGCCGAAGGAGAGCTGGTAGAGGCAGTCTTGCAGGAGGCACACCGATCGAGATATTCTATTCACCCTGGTGCTAACAAGATGTACCGTGACTTGTGGAACATTTTTGGTGGCACGGGATGAAAGAGGGATGTATCGCGTTTCATCTCGAGATGTCCTAGTTTGCCAGCAGGTCAAGGTGAGCGCCAGAGGCCAGCTGGTTTGTTGCAGCCGTTACCCATTTCCGAGTGGAAGTGGGAATATTACGATGGACTTCGTCTCAGGCTTCCTCGTTCCCAAGGAGGGAAGGATGCCATTTGGGTCATCGTAGACAGGCTGACGAAGTGTGCGTACTTCATACCCTTCAAGGTGGGGCTTTCCACCGAGAAGTTGGCGGCTATACATGCATAGATAGTTCGCCTACATGGAGTGCCGGTGAGCATCGTATCGGACAGAGACAGCAGATTTACATCCCACTACTGGAGGAGCTTGCAGGAGGAGTTGGGCAGTAGGCTCAAGTTCAGTACGGCGTACCACCCGCAGACAATGGGCAGTCCGAGAGGACGATACAGACATTGGAGGATATGCAGAGGACCTGCGTGCTGGACTTTGGAGGATCATGGGAGAGCCATCTGCACTTGGTAGAGTTTTCATACAACAACAGCTACCAAGCCAGTATCGGTATGTCTCCTTTCGAGCGCTTTATGGACGACGATGCCGCACACCGCTCTTTTGGAATGATGTTGGAGACAGAGTTATGCTTGGGCCAGAGATGATCACGGATGCAGCAGAAAAGTCGGAATGATCAGAGACAGGCTCAGAGTAGCTCAGGATAGACAGAAATACTGGGCTGATGCTAGTCAGACCGATGGAGTTCGCAGACGGTGATATGGTGCTAGTGAAGATATCACCTACTAGAGGGACGATCCGGTTCGGACGAGGAGGGAAGCTGAGCCCCAGATACATCGGGCCGTTCGAGGTACTTGGCAGGATCGAGAGGTAGCTTACAGGTTGCACTTCCACCCAACCTAGCAGGAGTTCACGATGTCTTCCACGTATCTCAGCTGAGGAGATATGTTCCAGACCCCAGTCATGTGCTAGATCACTCAGAGTTGGAGGTCGGGCCGAGCCTTACAGTTTCTGAGCAGCCAGTGGAGATATTGACAGTAGAGAGAAGAGGCTGAGGAACAAGGTTATACCCCTAGTGCGAGTAGCTTGGAGCCGTTACTCCCCAGGTGAATCTACTTGGGAGAGGGAGTCGAACATGAGGGAGATATACCCTTACTTGTTCGATCCAACCGCTGAGGGAACCACCCGTTCCCGCTTGATACCTTAGAGGTAGTTTCGATCATAGCCTTAGTCATTTGTTGCATTGCTTGCTATGTTAGAATATTGTAGGGTCTTCAATCCTTGTGAATTTCGAACGAAATTTTTCAAGGAGGGAAGACTTGTAAGCCCCTGTTTTTCAAAATTATTTAATTAAGTGTTAATTAATTTTTAGTGTCAATTTAGCCTTAAATAATTATTTAGATTTTTAGGAATTTTTTTAGAATTTTTAATGATTTTTAAATGAGTTTTATATATTAAAATATTGATTTGTAATTTCTAAATTATTTTAATATGGTTTTGTAATTTTTAGAATTGTTTTTATATCATTTTGCAATTTATTAAAATGTTTTTAGCTGTTTGTAATATTTAGATTTGTTTAGAAGTCAGTTTGTAATTAACCAATTGTTGTAAATATCGGGTTGCAAATTTATATTTGCATTTAGTGACTTAGGGACCTAAACCTATATTCCTAAAAGTCTAAGGGTTAATTTGCAAGCCACTGTCACCTACCCCCGACGACCAGCCACGTCGCCGGCGACCGACCCGATCTTTCCCCGCCTTCCCGGCCGGCCTCCACCGCCTCAAACTGCCTATAAATAAACCCCTCTCTCCCCTGACCAAAACCCCAACCCTAAATTCTCTCCCCACGACCACCACGACCCCCTTCTTTCCCGACGAGACGACAAACCCTAACCCTAACTCCGGCGTACCCTAGCGCCGCCACACCGTCCATCGTCGTCAGCCACCACCACCGATCGACTCGCCTTGTCAAGCCGACCCACCGCCACCCGACCGCCCTGACCACGACGCCTCCTCCGCCAGTCGCCGCCCAACAGCCCGCTCGACTCGGACACGTACGTGTCACTGTGCCATTTTCCTTTCCGACACGACTCGTCCTCAAATATGAGACTCGCCGCGTCCTGGCGAACCCAGTGGTGAGTTTGGACACGACGAAATCGACTCGTGCGTGTCATGCTAGCCTAGGATACAAGACACCTGTGTCCCTAACTGTCAGGACACAGGATTATTTTTTTTTTTTATGTATAAACCATTCAAAACCTAAATAATATTAACCAAAACCTAACCCCTAACACAGAGCTCGGGCTGACCCCCTGGACAGCCGACCCGACTAAACCCCCCCCCCCCGCCCCCCCCCCCCCTGCGTTCTTTGCTCGGTTTCGAGCCCCTTTTTTGTTTTGTTTTATATATATAATTATATATATGTATACATATATTTGTTATAAAATATGTATTATTATATATACTATTATGTATATATATATATATGCTGTTTTTATATAGATATATATAGATATATATATATATATATCTATATATATAATATAATATATATATATATATATATATATATATATATATATATATCTATATATACTTCATTTTAGTACTTTATTATAATTATATGTATGTAATGTATATATGTATTTATGTACATATATGTAGTATGTATATTTTCTTGTGTGTATATTTTTATAGTTAGTAAATTTTTTATATTATATTATATTTGTATTATATACATATATGTATATATATTTTCATGTGTATTATTATATTAGATATATATTTATTATATATATATATATATATATCTATATATATATATATTATATATATATATATATATATATCTATATCTATATATATATACTTCATTTAGTACTTTATTATAATATATATGTATGTATGTATATATATGTATTTATGTACATATATGTATGTATGTATATATTTTCTTGTGTGTATATTTTTATAGTTAGTAAATTTTATATATATATATATATTTGTATTTATACATATATGTATATATATTTTCTGTGTATATATATATTATTATGTATACCTTTATAATTAAATGTTTCCTTATATATATATATATATATATATCTATATATATATATATATATATATATCTATATATATTATATATATATAAATCTATATATATACTTTATAAATTAAGTATTTTCCTTATAATATATATATTGATTACTTTTAAACATATGTATGTATATTTTCACTAAGCATAACTTTACCTTATTAAAATAGTAATATTTATTTGTACTTTTATCAAATTGTATTTTAGTATATTTAAATTACTGCGACCATTTGGTGTCCAAGCCTAGCACGGGTTTTTGGGTCCAAATGTATTTTCACACATTCAAGACCTGTACAAGTCATATTGGACTTGATTCATGGCCTTGGGTCCTGTATTTGAACTTTGGTTCAAATTATATACATGGACAAAATACGCAGATAATTAATTATTTAATTTCAATTGTGTGAAATGTTGTTTTTGGATTTCTGAAAATACTTAGAGTACTGTTAAAATTCTGGAAAAATAATATTTAGATACTATGTTAATTTAGCTAATTTAGTATAATTTTTGTAGTATCTAAATTACAGTTTTGCCACTAGTTTGGCTTATGGAACCAAAATTTATTTTCTGTATACTTAGGAAAGCTGATTTTTATAAAATACTTGTACTGATTAATAAATTCCAGAAAATTATAATAAATTTCTATAATTAGTAAGGGTCTTTTTGGTACTTTAATTTAAGTAAAACTAGGCTTTTTGTCTATCTCAAAAATTGTTAGAACACAATGATCATTTGATTTATTTATTGATTAATTACGACTTGTAGCTTTTTGTGTTATTTTGAGTTTTAGCCGTGTTGAACCCCACCCCTCACTAGTGTAAAGACCCTAGAAAGTTAGTTAAAGTAGTGTGTCACCCCACATTGGTCTTCTATGCTAAAATCATCATTTTGGCTAGGTGCCCAGTCACAAGTCGTGTCGCACCAATTAGTGTCTTAGCATTTTAGCTTAGTGTAAAAACTAAGTTATTGCATTTATTTCTACAGTGACGAATTATCGGACATCCATAGCACTTTTATCGCAGCTTGTTTTGCTTTGCTTTGCTAGAGGCAAGTACTTTCTACGAACTTTACATATTGTTACATAAATGAACTGCAAATCCCACCATGTTAAATGCTGATCCTTGGGGTAGCAAGTTAAAACGTCACATGTTGTACTTTCCATTACTACCATGCTTAGAACCATCTTTATGTATCTCTCACATGATAGAATATGGGTTATGGGGAAACTAGTAGCTGAGTACGTGATCATGCCCCCATTATCGTACCGAGCAAAGTTCATTCTATATGACACTGCGCCGTAGGCCATTATCCCGTATTTCTGTACGGATGTACACCTATGCTTGTGCACTTGTACGTATGTACATTTTATTTACATTGTGCCTCAGTACATTGTACATCTATTGACCGATCACGTACCTGCTACAGTTTTAAACATTACATATACATCTGTCTCTATGACATATGTGTCCTTGCCATGATAGACTATGTGATGCCATGTTTCCAGTTATTCCTCTCATGTTCATTTCCATGTTTCATATGCTAGTTTGTTAGATTCAGTACTTGCTCCCGTCCTGACAGGATAACGTTGTAGGTGTCCATACTGAGAAGGAGTTACTCTGCGACACATATTATGGAGACACTGCCGAGGACCCGGCTTTGCCATACGAGGATGTTCCTGCGGGGAGACTCGTCTAGTTTGCTTAGCTGTTTGGGATATTTAGTGTAGTCATGTATTAGGCTACATATTTTGTAACTGGACATGTATCAAGTTTTACATTTCAGATCACTTGTACTTTGGACTTATTTCTATATGAGACGACTTTTGTGTTTGGAGCATTTATGACTTTATTTCACTTATAGAACTGTTAGCACATTTAGTCTTATCATGTTGTCTTTAGAACAGCTTACTACGTTTTATCTCAACGTAGGCTGGGCATGACTCGGCCTGACCCAACAATTTGGGTAGCGGATCGTGACATGTTTTAGTGGTGGCCCATGCAGGTCCTGACTAAACTGTTTGGTTACGTTATTGTACCAAGCATGCCTGCAATTAGGAACTTAAGGTAATTAGACAACATTAGGAATGACGCTTAGAACACCTAGAGGAATGCTAGGATTGCAACATAGGAAATACATCACATGTTTGCTATTATAATTAGATTTCCTTGCATATGATTACTTACTTTAAATAGGTCCTTATAAGTCCTTTTATTTTGTAATTTAGATGGTGCTTACTCGTTCATCCCAGTATGTTACCCCCGAGAATGGGGCCCTCCTTATCCAGTCAGCTGACCAGTCGACTGATACACCTCCATCTACCACATTCCCCCACTCTACAAATCCACAAACCCAGATACCACAACCACCTTCCATATCACAGGCCCAGCAGGACCCGATACTTCCACCACCCCCTATCACTATACCCACCCAGGCTTTCGTCACACTCGACGGGAACCAGCTGCTCACTCTGATTCAGGGGTTCCTAACAACCCATCAGGAGCAGACTACCCTACTCCGCCAGAGCATGGAGCGTCTGAGGGACGTCCTGTGGTCCCACCACATGTAGAGCCACGGCAGAGAGCGGGGACGATCAAGGACTTCATGGGTCTGAATCCCAAGGAGTTCTTAGGGACTGAGGGCATAGTAGTAGCAGATGACTGGCTAGATTCGGTAGAGAGGAAGCTTCTTGGAGTTAGGATGCCGGATGACCTCCAGGTCGAGGCAGCGGGATTTCTGCTGATAGACTTAGCAGGAGTCTGGTTCCGGAATGAGTCGTTGTTTGCGAGGGGGAGAGCCACTTGGGATCAGTTCAAGACCCAGTTCAAAAAGAAATTCTTCTCGACCACTGCTAGAGTAGCCATGGGGCTATGATTCCAGAACATCTAGCAGGAGAACCGTTCTGTTGATGACTATGCGGCAGAGTTTAGTCGCCTGAGCCATTTTGCTCCTAGTCTGGTTGCA
This sequence comes from Iris pallida, assembly GCA_029216955.1. Classification (NCBI taxonomy): domain Eukaryota; kingdom Viridiplantae; phylum Streptophyta; class Magnoliopsida; order Asparagales; family Iridaceae; genus Iris; species Iris pallida. Next base: position 4,167,087 of record JANAVB010028820.1, on the reverse strand, counting down.
GATCCAGAGGAGATGACCCGTAGGTTTTGCCATGGTCTAGTTCCAGACATTGGCATTCTTATAGTGGCGAACGGTACGACTGACTACTACCAGAGCCTAGAGTTGGCCCGGAGCATTGAGGAGCGTCTTCTGTCTAGTAAGAGGCCGGCTTCTGTACATCATGAGGGACCATCCAAGCGTCAGACTTTCCAGCAGAGAGCATTGACGCCACCCCAGCAGACTTACCGTCCCCCTACACCACATCATCAGACCTCGCCAGTTAGAGCCCCGGGACCCCGACAGCAGCAGCAGCAGCAGAAGGGAGCTATATGTTCTTTCTGCGAAAGACCAGGTCATGGCTTCGCCGTCTGCAGGAAGAGGTTGGGTCAGTGTTTAGTTTATGGGTCTGCCACCCATCAGCTTCGGAACTACCTAGCAGCGAAGCCTAGAGGACCACTCCCGACTCAGCAGCAGAGGTTTGGACAGCATCTGCAGCAGCAAAGGGATCCCAGGGGAAGGTTTATAGCCTAGCCCTTGAGCCGGAGCCGGAGCAGGTTTCGGAGCCAGATTACTTAGCTGACTTCATTACAGGTCATGTTTATTTGCATACTTTTCTAGCTCTATGCCTGTTTGATTCTGGTGTATCTCATAGATTTCTGTCATTAGAGTTTATGCATGAACATCACTTAGTATCTACACCTACAACGGAGATTAGCAGAGTAATGACGGGAGGAGGACCAGTGCCTATTAGAGCTAGCTATAGATGCTCTATTACTATAGCCGGAAGAGAGTTTGAGGGGCGATTCTTTGTGATGCCACTCCCCAGTTATGATATCATATTGGGGATGGACTGGCTTAGCTATGCCCATGCATCTATAGATTGCCATGAGGGTAGTATTTTGTTCAGTCCCCCAGGCACAGCACCATTCAGAGTCAGGAGGACAGGACCGGAGATCAGCCTAGAGCCGAACTGTTGTGCGACAGTCGGGGACGCAGCATCGCCACACCCTATCATTAGGGAGTTTATGGATGTATTCCCAGAAGATCTTCCAGGACTTCCGCCTGACAGAGATGTGGAGTTCACTATAGATTTAGTGTCGGGTTCATCACCAGTATCCCGGGCTTGCTATAGAGTGAATCCCAAGGAGGCCATAGAGATGAAAGAGCAGATTGATGACCTGTTGAAAAAAGGTTTCATTCGATCCAGTGCTTCTCCATGGGGAGCACCAGTGCTCTTTGTGCCTAAGAAGGATGGTACAGTCCGGTTGTGTATTGACTACCGGGCCTTGAATGCCATCACCATCAAGAATAAATATCCTCTGCCCAGGATAGTTGATTTGTTCGACCAGTTGAGTGGGGCGAAGGTGTTTTCCAGGATAGACTTGAGATCCGGGTACCACCAGGTGAAGGTTAGGGCAGCAGACATCCAGAAGACGGCATTCAACACGAAGTACGGGCAGTACGAGTTTCTGGTGATGCCATTTGGTCTCACAAATGCGCCAGCTATCTTTATGAACTTGATGAATAAGACATTTCACCAGTATCTGGATAAGTTCGTCCAGGACTTTGCTAGGATAGCTGAACCCATGACGAAGTTGACGCGGAAGGACGCAGAGTACATCTGGTCAGAGGACTGCCAGGCAGCATTTGAGGAGCTGAAGAGGAGGCTGACGACCGCTCCAGTTCTGACATTACCTTCAGGTTCTGGAGGTTTCACCATTTACAGCGATGCTTCTGGGAAAGGGCTAGGATGTGTCCTACAGCAGCATGGAAAAGTGATTGCTTATGCATCTAGGCAATTGCGGACTCATGAGAGGAATTATCCTACCCATGATCTAGAGTTAGCTGCGGTGATCTTTGCACTCAAGTTATGGAAACATTACTTATACGGAGAGCGTGTGGAGATCTTTACTGACCACAAAAGATTGAAGTATGTGTTCACGCAGAAAGAGCTGAACATGAGGCAAAGACGATGGTTGGAGTTGATTTAAGACTTCGACATCGATTTACAGTATCACCCCGGAAAGACAAATGTGGTGGCCGATGCGCTGAGCAGACATCCGATGGCATGGTACCTGATGATTGATCGGCATTTGCGGGAGGATCTGGAGAAGCTCGGTATCGAGCTAGTTCGGCCAGGATCAGTGATACAGATGATGGCACTTGACATTCAGTCAGGTTTGATGGAGCAGATCAGAGAGGCACAGTCTACAGATGAGAGCCTTCGCAGACTTCGACCCCAGGCTTTAGCTGGATTGCTAGATGACTTCACTATAGCAGAGGATGGATCCTTGAGGTATGGCAGCCGATTGTGCGTGCCGAAGGAAGAGCTGGTAGAGGCAGTCTTGCAGGAGGCACACCGATCGAGATATTCTATTCACCCTGGTGCTAACAAGATGTACCGTGACTTGCAGGAACATCTTTGGTGGCACGGGATGAAGAGGGATGTATCGCGTTTCATCTCGAGATGCCTAGTTTACCAGCATGTCAAGACGGAGCGCCATAGGCCAGCTGGTTTGTTGCAGCCGTTACCCATTCCCGAGTGGAAATGGGAACATATTACGATGGACTTCATCTCAGGGCTTCCTCGTTCCCAAGGAGGGAAGGATGCTATTTGGGTCATCGTAGACAGGCTGACGAAGTGTGCGCACTTCATACCCTTCAAGGTGGGGCTTTCCACCGAGAAGTTGGCGGAGCTATACATGCAGCATATAGTTCGCCTACACGGAGTGCCGGTGAGCATCGTGTCGGACAGAGACAGCAGATTTACATCCCACTACTGGAGGAGCTTGCAGGAAGAGTTGGGCAGTAGGCTCAAGTTCAGTACGGCGTACCATCCGCAGACATATGGGCAGTCCGAGAGGACGATACAGACATTGGAGGATATGCTGAGGACCTGCGTGCTGGACTTTGGAGGATCATGGGAGAGCCATCTGCACTTGGTAGAGTTTTCATACAACAACAGCTACCAAGCCAGTATCGGTATGTCTCCTTTCGAGGCGCTTTATGGACGACGATGCCGCACACCGCTCTTTTGGAATGATGTTGGAAACAGAGTTATGCTTGGGCCAGAGATGATCACGGATGCAGCAGAGAAAGTCAGAATGATCAGAGACAGGCTCAGAGTAGCTCAGGATAGGCAGAAACACTGGGCTGATGCTAGTCGCAGACCGATGGAGTTCGCAGACGGTGATATGGTGCTAGTGAAGATATCACCTACTAGAGGGACGATCCGGTTCGGACGAGGAGGGAAGCTGAGCCCCAGATACATCGGGCCGTTTGAGGTACTTTTCAGGATCGGAGAGGTAGCTTACAGGGTTGCACTTCCACCCAACCTAGCAGGAGTTCACGATGTCTTCCACGTATCTCAGCTGAGGAGATATGTTCCAGACCCCATTCATGTGCTAGATCACTCAGAGTTGGAGGTCGGGCCGAGCCTTACAGTTTCTGAGCAGCCAGTGGAGATATTAGACAGGAGAGAGAAGAGGCTGAGGAACAAGGTTATACCCCTAGTGCGAGTAGCTTGGAGCCGTCACTCCCCAGGTGAATCTACTTGGGAGAGGGAGTCGGACATGAGGGAGAGATACCCTACTTGTTCGATCCAACCGCTGCGAGGGAACCTGCACCCGTTCCTGCTTGATACCTTAGAGGTTAGTTTCGATCATAGCCTTAGTCATTTGTTGCATTGCTTGCTATGTTAGAATATTGTAGGGTCTTCAATCCTTGTGAATTTCGAGGACGAAATTTTTCAAGGAGGGAAGACTTGTAAGCCCCTATTTTTCAAAATTCATTTAATTAAGTGTTAATTAATTTTTAGTGTCAATTTAGCCTTAAAATAATTATTTAGATTTTTAGGAATTTTTCTAGAATTTTTAAATGATTTTTAAATGAGTTTTATATATTAAAATATTAATTTGTAATTTTCTAAATTGTTTTAATATGGTTTTGTAATTTTTAGAATTGTTTTTATATCATTTTGCAATTTATTAAAATGTTTTATTAGCTGTTTGTAATATTTAGATTTATTTAGAAGTCAGTTTGTAATTAACCAATTGTTGTAAATATCGGGTTGCAAATTTATATTTGTATTTAGTGACTTAGGGACCTAAACCTATATTCCTAAAAGTCTAAGGGTTTATTTGCAAAGCCACTGTCACCTACCCCCGACGACCAGCCACGTCGCCGGCGACCGACCCCGATCTTTCCCCGCATTTCCCGGCCCTTCCACCGCCTCAAACTGCCTATAAATAAACCCCCTCTCTCCCCTGACCAAAACCCTAACCCTAAATTCTCTCCCCGACCACCACGACCCCCTTCTTCTCCGACGCGACGACAAACCCTAACCCTAACTCCGGCGTACCCTAGCGCCGCCTCACCGTCCATCGTCGTCAGCCGCCACCACCACCGATCGACTCGCCTTGTCAAGCCGACCCCAGCGCCACCCGACCGCCCTGACCACGACGCCTCCTCCGCCCAGTCGCCGCCCCAACAGCCCGTTCGACTCGGACACGTACGTGTTACTGTGCCATTTTCCTTTCCCGACACGAGTCGTCCTCACATATGAGACTCGCCGCGTCCTGGCGAACCCAGTGGTGAGTTTGGACACGACGAAATCGACTCGTGCGTGTCGTGCTAGCCTAGGATACAAGACACCTGTGTCCCTAACTGTCAGGACACAGGATTATTATTATTTTTTTTATGTATAAACCATTCAAAACCTAAATAATATTAACCAAAACCTAACCCCTAACACAGAGCTCGGGCTGACCCCCTGGCCAGCCCGACCCGACTAAACCCCCCCCCCCCTCCCGCGCGTTCTTTGGCTCGGGTTCGAGCCCCCCTGCTGTTATTTCTTTTCCTTTTCCTTTTTCTTTTTCTTTTGTTTTTTATATATATAATTATATATATGTATACATATATTTGTATATAAATATATGTATTATTATATATACTATTTTATGTATATATATATGTTGGTTTATATATATATATATATATATATATATATATATATATATATATATATATATATATATATTATATATATTATACACTTCATTTTAGTACTTTATTATAATATTACACTTAGTATTTTAGTATTTTATAGTTAGAAAATTATATATGTATATATATATATATAGTATATATATATATATATATATATATATAGATATATATAATATATCTATATTTTATATACATATATGTATATATATATTTTCATGTGTGTATATATATATTATTATGTCACTTTATAATCAAATGTTTCCTTATATATATATATATATATATATATATATATATATATATATATATCTATACTATATATATATATATAGATATATATATATATATATACTTTATAAATTAAGTATTTTCCTTATAATATATATGTATGTACTTTTAAACATATGTATGTATATTTTCACTATGCATAACTTTACCTTATTAAAATAGTAATATTTATTTTGTACTTTTACCAAATTGTATTTTAGTATATTTAAATTACTGCGACCATTTGGTGTCCAAGCCTAGCATGGGTTTTTGGGCCCAAATGTGTTTTCATACATTCAAGACCTGTACAAGTCATATTGGACTTGATTCATGGCCTTGGGTCCTGTATTTGAACTTTGGTTCAAATTATATACATGGACAAAATACGCAAATAATTAATTATTTAATTTCAATTGTGTGAAATGCTGTTTTTGGATTTCTGAAAATACTTAGAGTACTGTTAAAATTCTGGAAAAATAGTATTTAGATACTATGTTAATTTAGCTAATTTAGTATAATTTTTGTAGTATTTAAATTACAGTTTTGCCACTAGTTTGGCTTATGGAACCAAAATTCATTTTCTATATACTTAGGAAAGCTGATTTTTATAAAATACTTGTACTGGTTAATAAATTCCAGAAAAATTATAATAAATTTCTATAATTAGTAAGGATCTTTTTGGTACTTTACTTTAAGTAAAACTAGGCCTTTGTCTATCTCAAAAATTGTTAGAACACAATGGTCATTTGATTTATTTATTGATTAATTACGACTTGTAGCTTTTTGTGTTATTTTGAGTTTTAGCCGTGTTGAACCCCACCCCTCACTAGTGTAAAGACCCTAGAAAGTTAGTTAAAGTAGTGTGTCACCCCACATTGGTCTCCTATGCTAAAATCATCATTTTGGCTAGGTGCCCAGTCACAAGTCGTGTCGCACCAATTAGTGTCTTAGCGTTTTAGCTTAGTGTAAAAACTAAGTTATTGCATTTATTTCTACAGTGACGAGTTATCGGACATCCATAGCACTTTTATCGTAGCTTGTTTTGCTTTGCTTTGCTTTGCTTTGCTAGAGACAAGTACTTTCTACGAACTTTACATGTTGTTACATAAATCAACTGCAAATCCCACCATGTTAAATACTGATCCTTGGGGGTAGCAAGTTAAAACGTCACATGTTGTACTTTCTATTACTACCATGCTTAGAACCATCTTTATGTATCTCTCACATGATAGAATATGGGTTATGGGGAAACTAGTAGCTGAGTACGTGATCATGCCCCCATTATCGTACCGAGCAAAGTTCATTTTATATGACACTGCACCATAGGCCATTATCCCGCATTTCTGTACGGATGTACACCTATGCTTGTGCACTTGTACGTATGTACATTTTATTTATATTGTGCCTCAGTACATTGTACATCTATTGATCGATCACGTACCTGCTACAGTTTTAAACATTACATATACATCTGTCTCTATGACATATGTGTCCTTGCCATGATAGACTATGTGATGCCATGTTTCCAGTTATTCCTCTCATGTTTATTTCCATGTTTCATATGCTAGTTTGTTAGATTCAGTACTTGCTCCCGTCCTGACAGGATAACGTTATAGGTGTCCTTACTGAGGAGGAGTTACTCTGCGACACATATTATAGAGACACTGCCGAGGACCCGGCTTTGCCATACGAGGATGTTCCTGCGGGGAGACTCGTCTAGTTTGCTTAGCTGTTTGGGATATTTAGTGTAGTCATGTATTAGGCTACATATTTTGTAACTGGACATGTATCCAATTTTATATTTCAGATCACTTGTACTTTGGACTTATTTCTATATGAGACGACTTTTGTGTTTGGAGCATTTATGACTTTATTTCACTTATAGAACTGTTAGCACATTTAGTCTTATCCTGTTGTCTTTAGAACAGCTTACTACGTTTTATCTCAACGTAGGCTGGGCATGACTCGGCCTGGCCCAACAATTTGGGTAGCGGGTCGTGACAGCTGAGTTTTGAGGACATTGGCTCCGACACGCTTTTCCGTGCAAATCAAAATTTCAATGTCCTGGTCAACGGATCAATTTGAGATCGGGTCAACGAAATCCAATTCTGAATATACCGTTGGATTCGTATCGTCATTCTGGATTCGTGGACATATAATTTGTTAAGTTTAGTGCATTTTTATTTCGGCACATTTTTCGGTATAAAGCGGGTCCGACACGGACACCGTTTTGATCCGAAATTATCTTTTTGCCCCTGTGTCCAAATTGGACTTATGGATAGGTTATTCTAGCTATTTCGACCATTCTGGACACGTTGGTAATGTTTGTTTCACCATCCGACAACATCTATAGGTTTTTACCCTATTATTATAATCTTTTCCTTTTGTGGTATTTTGAGTTCCATCGATTCCAGTGATTTCACAACCACTGAAATTGAATGTGTTGACCCTGTAGATGTTTATAGAGACTAGATTTGACCTAGTTTGACCATGGTTGACTACTTTGACTGAATGTCGAAGTAGAGTCAACATTGACCTAGGTTAGACTAGTTTTGACCATGGTTGACCACAGTTGACTTGTTTGACTGAAAGTCAACCGTAGCCTAAAAACTGACTAGAACTTGACCGAGTTGACCCAAAGTCAACTGTTAGTCAACGTCAGTCAACATTTGACCTAGTTTGACCTAGAGTTGACCAGAGTTGACCAGTTGACCAAAAGTCAACTGTAAGTCAACCCTTGACTTGTCTTGACCTAGTTTGACTTAGTATGACTTGATTTTACTTCCAAACCCTTATATTGTTACAGTATTCCACCTATAGGTCCTCGAGGCATTGTTCTTGGACTCAGTCGACTTATCCATCACATGCAGGCGAGTACATTCTCTGATAATATTTCTGTTTTATGATATCGTCTATGTTTCTTGTATTTAGTGTAGATATCCTTGTTCTCTTGACACATTGTTCACACGGATTGGTATTTCTCTGGATTTCGTCATGAGATGTTATTCCTCGCTTTCCTTGGTATATCTTGTGCAAGTCTTTCTTGTTCCTTGTGCATTGTATAGACACGATTTCTGCGAAGGCTAGCTACCCTCTCAGAGAATCGCGCGTCATGATGTGTCTTGGTTGGATCCACTATACTAGTCGGGGACGGGGAGTATTAGTGTAGATATGTGGTCAAAGCCTATTGTGCACCCATTATGCACCTATTGATTGTGAGTGTTGATCATACACCCCACGTATGGTTAGCCAGGCCTGTTACTATTGTACAAGTTCCCAAGCCGACCATGTATTGTAGCTAGTACTCACACACCTAGATAGATGATTCTTGATTCTTGTACATACCATGATCAGTTTTACTTGCCTTGTTCTAGCTCTAGATTTACATCTTACCTTGCCATGATACTCACATGTACATTTCGTGATTTCTTGTATATTCTCTCTATTTACTGCTATATTTTCAATATCGTCTAATTAGAACTGTTATTTGAGATTTGTGCTCGTTCCATCCTGACCGGATATGTTGACAAAATTTTAGGAGTTGTTATGCCATTATTGGACTTCAGGATGTTGCTAGCTGGGGTGGTTCTCGGTATTCTTCACCGTGAGTTGTCTCTCAGGAGTTCTAGGTCTGGTAGTTATTAGTTTTGATATTGTTTTCCTTTGTTTTATTCTTGTCTTATATGATCATTGTAGATTCTAGTTGTTCTAGTGATATTGTTATTATTTTTTTGTCTTATCTTCCTTAGTTTTCATGATGTGACATGAGTACATTTCTAGTTATGGATCTTTAGATGTTGTAGTTGGTATATGGTACTTGACAGCGCTCTACCGCCGATACTGCGACGTAGGCTGGGCGTGGCCCACGTATTCGTACCCGTATATCCGGGTGCGGGTCGTGACACGGCCCGCTATAGTTCATGGGCCCAAGAGGCCCGGGCTCGGCCCGGCCCACTTAACAACTCTAACTAGAACACATATCCTCCACTATGCCAGCGCACTCAATATTAGTCACAGGAACAAAACCTACTTGTAATGTATCAGATGATGTCACCAATCATAAAAAAAAATTGACTGAAGTGTGACTAAAAGTTATTTGCATAATATGTATAAATAATCATATGAGTACACATTACATAAGCCACATAGTTTTCCTACATGTACATAAATTTTTGGCCATAGTTCCTTATGTTCCTATCTGTGTCAGATTTGGCCAAAAATTTTGCAAACAAAGGTAAAAAGTAAAATTTTCAAATAGATAGACCTGTTCGCGAGGCTTCTAAAGATGTTATGTCCATGGAATATAAATCCAAAGTCAACAAGAATTAATGTTAAGCCATAGTCAAAATTACAAGTCCATATGGGTCATTTATAAATACATATGCACAAACACTGAAGTTGCTAGAGTTTGAGAATTAGAAAAAATCACAATTTTATTAAATATCAATAACTTATTATAATTTCTATGAGTGGCTCACATGATAGTCTGACTCTGAGTACACCTTTCCTTGAAGCTTCAATAGAAAATCTGAACTTTTTTTTGAAGCATTCGTCGTACTTATTCCATCGTGTCAACCATATAAGACCGATCAAGGATCATCAAAAAAATTATTTAGATTAACCAAATAAATTCAACAGTATGCATAAAGAGGGATGTAAACTGATAGATTATAATAATAAAAATGATCAAGCAATTGGAACCCTTAATTAAATTAGATCGAACGATCTAGGGTTCCTAAACAACAACAAAAATAGATTATGGAACTTCGATCTCATAAATCAAACATGGAGGTTCTGATACCACTTGTTGAAAATTAGTCTGTTGATTCATGAGATAAAGAACATAAATTAAATTGTGGAAGTGTACCCGAATCCATTGATTGGCTTGATGATCTTGAAGCGGACGTCTCCTTATGGGGTTCGATCTTCCAACTCGCTACGACCCTTAATAACAAAGATAAAATCTTTGTTCATCTCTCTGTTGATGGGAATGCAGAAGAGAATAGAGAAACCCTCTCTTTGGTGGTCGTATGAGTTGGGGACCATAACCCTGATAAATACATATAAATATATATTTTTTGATATTTCCAATTTGGCCCCTCATCAAATTAAATTTATCTCCGGTATCTACACATTATTTTCATGATAATTATACTCTTAAGCCAATTTTTCAAATAGATCACTTTAATTTGGTTTAATTATTTAGATAGCCCAACGCAATTAAATTTACATGTGTGGTCCCTAATTATTGAATAATTCCAACATATTTAGTGTGTCATAATTGATCTATCACGACGTACATTTTGACGCAGTAAAAGTTATCTCTTACATATTATGTTTACCATTTGTAACATACATAGCATGTCGTAAATGATCTTTGATGGATGTTGTAAAAGCTATTTCTGTCAAATTATTATTATTACCAATCCCCATTTATTTAAACTAACATCAATTTGAAAATGGAAACCAGAGTATATAACATAGCCAAAAATAGTTAAAGAAATAGTTGACTGACATCCTAATCAAACTACAAAACTGTAAACTCCTTCAAATGAACCAGACATATGAGATCATATAAAAATAATTGGATCCATTAGCCAAAATACATTAATAGCAAAAAAAAAACCTACAACAAAGTATATTATGCCATATTGATGCATAAACTATAAAAAAATATTATAGTAATGAATTAAGAACCAAACTACAATACAAATATCTTCCTAATTTTTTGATTGAGCTTGATTGATACTTTGCTCTACTTTGGAACAAGAAATGTAAATTGTCTTCTATATGACAAATTCAGCTCAATTGGTTGCAGCGGAGAAACTTCAAACACAATGCAAATATTTTTCTTCTTCTTTTGATTGATAACATGCACATACACAAAATATGTTTTAGTTCATTGTATCCAATTTGATGTATATATAAACACAACAATAAAAATATATATATAAACAGAACTTAGGGGACTATATTCAAAATTGAAGCCGATGAAAAAATATACACTATGAGGATTATTGCTACTGTCCTAATGAAGATATGCTCTTTATATTTTCCCCTATTAGTTAGACTTCATTATTTTTACTAGACACAAGTTTTATGATAACCATGCCACCTTCGTTTTTACTCTTGCAGACAATGACAGATTAAGTACAAATGCTTAGTGTACAAGGTCATATGGTCTGAGATTCAGAAATATGACAGCACTAAAAGATCCTTCTTCTTTTGGTTATAAACAAACAAAAAAATGCCTATAATGGCAGTCAATGAGATATTACTATTATAATTAAGTATTGTATTTGTTCTACACAAAAGCACCGAAATTATGGAAAATGTTGATGAATATTGTTCTATACATTTCCAATACTCCTTAGAAAGTTGAATGCCCCTTTTGTGGGTCGAGAACATTCGTGTTGAAGTATTTTCTTTTATATAAAAATTCAACAAATATTCATAAAATGATCAAGTCAACAAAAATTCAACATATATATATATATATATAATATATATATATATATATATAATTGTGGCGAACTCGTCTCCACTAGGACTCAAACTTCGACCATTTGGGCCGCATGCATCTCTCTTAACCACTAGGCTAGAGATCATTTGCTATATATATATATATATATATATATATATATATATATATATTATATATATTTTTTTTTTTTTTTTTTTTTTTTTTTTTTTTTTGAAGCAATGGTACTTGTGGCGAACTCGCCTCCACTGAGGCTCGAACTCCGGACCACTGGGCCGCATGCATCTCTCTTAACCACTAGGCTAGAGGTCATTTGCTTTGCTATATATATATATATATATATATATATATATATATGTGAAGCGGATCAAAAATTTCCTTAAAGCCTCCCAAAACCCCCCTCACTCTAATCCGTAATTTAATGTTAATATTAATATTAATATTAATGTTATATTAATGTTATGTTAATATTAACATACTACTAAAATTAACATTAAACTTAACATTAAAATTAATATTAATATTAACATTAATATTAACATTAATATTAACATTAACATTAACATTATATAAAAAAAATTAAAAAAATTTAATATTAACATTAACATTAATATTAACATTAAATTACGGATTAGAGTGAGGGGGGTTTTTGGGGGCTTTCTAAGGGGACTTTTTGATCCGCTCCCTATATATATATATATATATATATATATATATATCTATATATATATAATATATATATATATATATTTTTTTTTTTTTTTTTTTTTTTTTTTTTTTTTTTTGAAGCAATTGGTACTTGTGGCGAACTCGCCTCCACTGAGGCTCGAACTCCTGACCACTTGGGCCACATGCATCTCTCTTAACCCTAGGCTAGAGGTCATTGCTATATATATATATATATATATATATATATATATATATATATATATATATATATATATATATTTTTTTTTTTATTTTTATTTTTATTTTTTATTTTTTTTGAAGCAATGGGTACTTGTGGCGAACTCGCCTCCACTGAGGCTCGAACTCCCGACCACTTGGACCGCATGCATCTCTTAACCACTAGGCTAGAGGTCATTTGCATATATATATATATTATTTTTTTTTTTGCATATATATATATATAATATATTATATATATATATATATATATCTTATTAAATAAAAGATTTAAACCCTAATTTTTCCATTGAAACTCTTCTCCTCCTTCTAAATCTCATTTCACTTTGTATCTATAATAATTTGTGCTTGATTGCTATTGATTATGTGTTTAATAATAGTTTTATTTAAAATTATTTTAAATTGCATATTAGAGCAAGATAAACCCGATGGACCCACTCAACTCGAGTTTTCTCCGGGCTCGATCTTGGACTTCATATGTTGAACCCGAGGTCGGTTGGACTTGGACTCGGACTAGACTAAGATTCATCGGATTAGGCTCAAGTCCGACCCAACCCTCGAGCAAGGCCTCCTGAGTTGATGGTACCCGAGACGAAACTTCCAAATGGACCCCATACATGATGTAAAAAAAATATATAATATAGCAAAAATTTGTTACACCTAGATTTGAACTAAAGACTTCTAAAGTAGAAGTCTAACATTATAACACTACACCACAACTAACATTTAACACTACACCACAAATATTTTTATTAAGAATAACACATGATACAGAATTGTTCAATTATATATAGATCCATGTTGATGTCCCCTTTGTCTGGAAGTTCTGGATCGTCGGTGGCCTGGGACTGGGCCACCCTTGCGGCCGAGTTCACCGTATTTAAAAAGCCCAAGGCTGGGTTTGGATTACTTTTCATGAAAGTTTTTACTTATCTTTCTAAAAAAATTAATCCCAAATATGTTTATGTTTTGCTTATCTTTTTAAAAATTAATCCCAACTATGTTTAGAAAATAGTAATAATAGTTTTATAAAAGAAATTTCAATTTCAATTTACAATAGGTTCTGAATGTAGTTGCAAGACGGGTTTCAGAAGCTACTTATATCAGACATCAATCCTCAGACCACGCCTAACGGTGTGTTTGTAAATTTTTTTTTTTTTTTTTTTTTAGGAGACAGGAAAATTTGAGGAGAAGAAAATGGTGGAGAGTAAAATAAAAGAAATTGATTTTCCTTCACTTGTTTGGTTAACCGAAAAGTAGTGGAAGAAATTTTTAAAAATATTATTTTGTTTATTTATGAAGACGATACAATCCATTTAGTCCTTGATTTTTTAATCATAATTAATCATTTTATTGGAGGGTAGTTGGGTATTGGGAAAATTTATGAAATGTCCAAAAACAAAAGTTTTATGAAAACTCACCGCGCAATAAAATTTCATCGCGTGCCCAGAATTAGCAAAAAATATATAAAGAGGTTCCGAATGACCTTTTATATCCTTCCTTCTAATTTATTGAAAACACCCACGAAACTACTTTTAAAAAAAACGTTTCGATACTTCATTTCTTCCATACGCTGCTCACTTTCGAATCTAAGTTTTCTCCTCAAAAATCTTCAAAAACTCGTCGAAAATTTCGAAAAGACCGAGACAAACGACAAAAGTGCTAAAACCGAGGTCAAAATATCATTTTTTTGCGATTCTAAAATTTCAGAAGGCCGTCTAAAGAAAAATTGTTACTTTCAGGATCCTCGAAGATACGCTCGTTTTGGGACAAACCGGACCTCGTTCGACCTCCCAGTCAAAATTATGCCCCTTCAAAGTTTCAACTGACCATAAAATGCAGGAGAATGGTCATTCTCCGTGTTAGAACACGAAAAATGTTAATTCGCATGAGGGTGGCCATTCTCCGTGTTAGTAACACGGAATGTCATTCTCCGTCTTAATTTACACGGAGAATAGTCATACTCTGTGTTAATAACACGGAGAATGGCATTCTCCGTCTTAATTTACAACGGAAAATGGCCATTCTTCGTGCTAAATTACACGGAGAATGGTCATTCCCGTCTTAATTACACGAAAAATCCATTCTCCGTGTAATTTAGCACGAAGAATGATCATTACAGTGTTAAAACGCAGGAGAATGGCCACCATTCTCCTGTTAAATAAAACGGAGAATGCCATTCTCCGTGTTAAATAACAAGAATGGGCATTCTCCGTGTAATTTAGCACGGAGAATGGTCATTCCAGTGTTAAAACGTAGGAGAATGGCCATTCACCGTGTTAGAAACACGGAGAATGGCCATTCACCGTGTTAGAAACACGGAGAATGCCATTCTCCGTGTTAAATAAAACGGAGAAGCATTCTCCGTGTTAAATAAAACGGAGAATGGCCATTCTCCGTGTAATTTACACGAGAATGGTAATTCCATGTTAAAACGCAGGAGAATGGTCATTCTCCGTGTTAGAAACACGGAGAATGCCATTCTCCGTGTTAAATAAACGGAGAATGCCATTCTCCGTGTTAAATAAACGGAGATGACATTCTCCGTGTTAATTTCACGGAGAATGGTTATTCCCTGTTAAACGTAGGAGAATGACCATTCTCCGTGTAATTTAGTACGAGAATGGCATTCTCCGTTTCTAAATTACACGGAGAATGGCCATTCTCCGTGCTAAATAACACGGAGAATGACATTCTCCGTGTTAATGACACGGAGAATGGTCATTCAAATGTTAAAACACAGAGAATGCCATTCTCCGTGTTAGAAACACGGAGAATGCCATTCAACACGGAGAATGGCATTCTCCTTGTTAAAAATGCAAGAGAATGACTATTCTTCGTGCGATATCGACGGAGAACAGTTGACAGAAACCTAATTTTTTATTTTTTTGTTGTGAAAGAAATTTGACATGAATAAAGATTCAAGAGTTTTCGTTCTTCTTTTAAAACGATGCTAACTCTTATGGAAAAGAAGAAGAAGATCTTTTCTCCATAATTGACCTAATTGTCGGAGAAGAAGAGAAGAAGAAGATAAGCGATAATCGGAGTTCGACTGAAAAAAAAATATGGTGAACTACGAATGATCTTTGCGATCTCTGCTGAAGATGAGAGCAATGAAATTCAGATCTCTGGTGAAGAAGAAGAAGACGAAAGAATCGCAATCCGATCTGAGTTTGTGCGGAGGGGTAGTTATGGTATTAATTTTGTAAATACAGAGCACTAAAGGAAATCTTGGAATACTTAACGTGGAAATATATAATTCGGGCATTTCAATAAATCCATGCGGTGTTTTCATAGAAACCAACTCCGAAATTGGGTTCCTCAGCAATTTCCAGTTGGGTATTTTTCTCACAATCCTCTTCATTTTCCTTCCACCTCTGGGAGAAATTTTTTGAGTGGGGTCCACCTAAAATTTTCTCCCACATTCCTCTTCTTCATTTTTTCTCCTTTCCAACCCACTACTTTGAGTGAGCTAATTACTTCGCCTATGATCTAGTTTGGCACTGCTTATTAAGAGCAAAGCAGCTCTTAAATGCAGCCTCCGGTTTTCAAAAATTGCATTCAACATAGACAAGCTTATCAAAATAAAAGCAACAGTGGTGATTCTGTTTTTGAACTAAAATAGGTAATCTCCCCCCCCCCCCCCCCCCCCCCCCCCCCCCCCCCCCCCTTTTATTTTTATTTTTATAAAGTACTCCAGTTTTTGTCCACAAGAATAGCAAAAGCAGCTGAAAGAATATCCTTTATATTAAAAATTCTTTACATATATTATCAAATAAATAAATATTTTCTTCTGCCACCTCCTTCCTCGGTGGTTATCTATCCCATCATTAGATCCTACGTCACGATCCCTCTTAGATGACACGTGTCGCAATCTCATCACATCCTCTCTCCATGTGCGGTGTTTCTCCCTATATATATTACAAAATCTCAACTATTTCTCATTCTATTAAATTTCTATATGTTAAACTTGTCTTCCAAGAAATTCCAAGAAAAAGCAATGGCTTCCGATTCCGAGTGGGAACTCATCGACAGGGAGGAGGAGGACCGTCCGATCCTCGGCGTCTTCATCCCCTCCGTCGGATTCCTCCCTTTCGGAAAACAAGAAGATTCCTCCGACGGCGTCATCCCCGGCCATGGCTCGGCGGTCCCCGCCTCCTTCACCGTGCTCTCCTCCTCCGTCGGCCTCGTCCTCTCCCGCGGCCCCTGGTCCGCCTACCACGTCGTCGACACCCTCTCCGGGGCCCGCCACCCCTCCCCCGCCCCTCCCGGGCCCACAGGTCGGACACGCCCTCCGTTGTCATCCGCCGCGGCGCGGAATTCGCCGTCGTCTGCGCCCGTCGCCGACCCCACTCCGCCGACGGCGTCTACACGTTCGACAGCTACAGCTCCTCCTCGGGACGGTGGAGCCACGCCGACGAGGAGAAAATCGCCATCGGAGCGGTCGACCCCGACTCCGGCGTCGCCGCCGCCGGATCCGCCTACTGGCGGACGTCCTCACCGTCTCCGATGGTGGTCGGCTACGAACCGTCGTCCTGCCGCGTCCGGATCCTGACGCCGCCGGCGGGGCGTGGGCGTCGAAGGACAGGTGGCAGCTCGGCAGCGCGAGTGGCCGGCTGTGCTGCGTGGTGCTGACGGAGTCCTCGGACGCGTTGGCGTACGCGCTGGAGGGATCGACTGACAAGTGGAGGCTCGTGGGGTCGATGGGCTGGCGTGGTGGCCGTCGGCGGTGCCGGCGAGGTTCGAGAGCTGCTTGGCGACGGGGGTTCAGGTGGTGCTGGCGGCGGAGGGGAACGTGGTGGTGGCGGATCTCGAACGGGAGAGGATTGTCAGCACCGCGGGGCTCCGGCAAGAGACGGCGGCGGCGGCGGCCAAAAAGATGGTGCCGATCGTCGGGAATCCGCTCGCCGAGGAGTACGTTGAGGTTCTTGGTTCTGCTCCGGTTTCGGATTAATTGATCATTTCATTCATGTGCTTAATCTTTTGTTCAAACTTCATATTTTAGATGTAATTTGGATGTTCTCTTTTATTCTTCTTCCTCTTCTTCTTTCTTAATTGTATCATATACTCATCTAGAGTTAATCTAGAATACTAATAGATGATTATACATCTTTGGAGTTCAAAATCTTCAATATGGCGCCCTCAATTGCTTGTTAGTGGATCTTCGTTAAGCTTTTGCTTTTCTTGTGCTTTGCATTCCAACAATCAAAATCTTGAAATAGTTTTTTGTGGGGGCCGTTTTGGTATGCGCGCGGATTATAATATTACTCGAATATATGTTAGTAAATAGTTGTTCTAATAGTAAATCTAAATAATATATTTAAAGTTATTTACATTATATTCGATAACAAGGTTTGTCACTTTAACGTTCTTGATTTTTATAAACTAGTAAACTACCATTTTCAAAAAGTTTTCATATTTAATAACCGAGTCGGATCAACATTGGTCAGATTTATTTAGAGTTTTGGTTAGGATGTTAAACTAGTCTTTGAGAGAACATGGTTAATCCTCTTGACATCATTTATAATTAAATTTTGAGTAATACTATTCCTACCTCTAAAATATCCCTTCACATTATTTCTCTTTACGTGGCAGCTGACGTGGCAACTGACATATCAGATGACATGGTAAATTCTAACCAAAAAAAGTAATTATTCAAAAATTTTAATCTTAATATTAATGTTAATATTAAATTTAATTTTATATTAATATTAATATTAATATTAATATTAATATTAATATTAAATTAAATTTTAACATTAATGTTATTTTAATAATAACTTTTACTAATATTAATTTTAATTTTAATTTTAAAATTTGTCATGATAGCTGACATGCCATATGCCATGTCAAACAAAATATAAGTTGTCACATAAGAAGGAATACTTTGGAGGGGTGAATTATTCAATTTTGGATTGAAAATTGAATCGAACTGAGCCGAATAAGAGTTTCTGTTTGGTTTGAAAAAAAAAAAAAATTCAGACTCGGTATTAATGTTAAAATGCTGTAAAAAAATTTTGGTTTCGAATTTGGATTTGAATTTCGGTTCCGGTGCAAAATCGAGAATCAAATTAGACTTGTACAATTATGTAAATACCCTCTATGTACATTTTATAATTAAAATATATTTTTTTGTATTTTTTAAAAATAACAATTCTATGAATATGTTTTGAAGCTCAACTTTGATAATTTAATAACTAATCCAACTTTGGGCAAAACTTCGAAATAAAATAAATGTATACAAAAATTATAAAATTTTAATATAATTTAATCACAATTCCAACTTTGGACACGAGCCATTAAACAATATAAATAGCCCAACCAAACAAATCGAATAAACCGAATCGATTAGCATGTTCGCTTTTGGTTATGGCTAGCTAATTTATGTTCGATTTTAGATTTTTAAATTTTTGATTTATTCGGTTCTGACTATTTCGTTTCGGTTGAAATTAAATGATCACCCTGCTTGCCTATCAAAACTTAACATTAATCTTAATATTAATGTTAATATTAATGTTAATGTTAATATTAATATTAATATTAATGTTAATATTAATGTTAATGTTAATATTAATATTAATATTTATTTTTATATTAATGTTAATGTTAATGTTAATGTTAATATTAATGTTAAGGATAATGTTAATGTTAATATTAATTTTAATCTTAAGTTTAATGTTAATTTTGGTATTTAATGTTAATATTAACATTAACATTAACATTAACATTAATATCAACATTAAATTTAAGATTAAAGAGTGAGGAATTTTTTAGGAAGTTTTCTAAAAGGGATTTTTGATCCGCTTCATATACATATATATATATATATATATATATATATATATATATATATATATATATATATATATATATATATATATATATATATATATATATAGGAATATCAAATGTTATTGTTGGGTTGGTATCTTCACTTCCTCACTCCTGAACTGTTGGTAGTTGAATAATTTAGTTGGCTAATTCATTAACCTCTCAATTATTGGTGGTTGGATAATTTATTTCTTTCATAGGTAGTGGTTGTCTAAATGAAAGAATGTTGAAATACATATTTCCTACTAGGGATGCAAATGGAGTTGTATGTAGTGGAGCTCCCCATCTGTTACATCTGTAGGCAAAGACATATCTTATTCCGATTCCATATCCGACTTTACCTCCACGATGCGTCTGCCTCTTTAATTAATAAGTATATACATATTTTAGAGAAGAAGATAATTTTATAAATATATAAATTAGAAACACATATACAAACAGATGTTCCTTCTGTCCAGAGCTAGGAAGGAATCATAATCTTTAACTAACTAGTATTCTTATTTTTTTTATTTTTCCTTACTTCCTAACCAAATATAATAGATTTAGTTTTTCTTTTTCTTGTTTTTCCTAACCAAATATAATAGATTTACTTCTTCTTCTTTTTTCCTTACTTCTTCTTTTTTTTCCTTTTTTTTTTTATTTGTGTGTGTTCTGTTCTTTTTCTTGAAAATCCGTTGATACTTGTGTTTCAGGTAAGAGTAGGGGTGAGCATTCGGTTTATTCGGTTTAAACCGAATCGAATAACCCAAAATCGAATTGGACCGAAACCGAATAAGCAAAACCGAAACCGAACCGAATTGGCCCAAAACCGAATCAAACCGAACCGAATTAAATCGGTTCGGTTTTCGGTTTATTCATATTTTTTTTATTTTTTTTGAGCTTTTTTTGTTAATATATATAGTAACTAAATATACATAGACATATTTAGTATATACCTATATATATTTAGTATATACCTATATATATTAATACATATATATATATATAGTACACACACACACATATATATATAATTTAATTAATTAAATTTTCTTATTCGGTTTTCGGTTTTGGACCGAAACCGAAACCGAAACATGATAAATTTTTTTAGCATTTTCAAAACCGAAATCGAACCGAATTTTTTTAAAACCGAACCGAACCTAACCTCTTATTCGGTTCGGTTCGATTTTCGGTCCAAAACCGAATAATGCTCACCCCTAGGTAAGAGATGTATTGGACTCTCTTAATCAATAAGAATTTAAGCAGGACCAGAGCGACCGTTCAGGACCCATGAATTAGGAGGACCTCAACAATAATTTTTTGTGTACATATAACACCTTTGTAATATATTAAATAGTAGTGGAAGCTATTTTATTTTTCACTTATACTACTATGGAAAAGGTCAATGGTTTAAGATCTAGCGGAAGCTATTTTGTTTTTGTTTTTTTCAAATGATTTTAAATTTTTTAAAAAGATGTACTATTTTAAATTTTGTCTTGGATCCCAAAACCTTTTGGTCCGGCCCTGAGTTTAAGGCTCAAAATTATTATTGATGGAAGTTTTAAATCATATGGAATTTTTTCTTATTCATTTTGTGCAATTCTAAAATACCAAAAATTTGTCTCCTTATCTCTCGTTAAATTCCAAGTCTACTCTCCCCCCATAATTTTTTTTTTCTTTCTTCCTTGTTCTCTTTCTCTAATAAAACATGCGTTAAGGATCTTTGACCCAAAGCAGTGATGGTTCTAACCTTCCCTAAGGACCTTATAAGGTCAAGGATCATGACCCTAACTTAGCGGTGACGACTAGGGATGGCAATGGGGCGGGTCGGGGTCGGGGATCATACCCCCCATCTCCGTTTCCGAGTAGTGTTCGAATTCCCGTCCCCGTCCCCATCTCCGGTCGGGTTTAAATTTTTATCCCCATCTCCGTCCCGTTTAACAATGTACTCCCCGTCCCCGTCCCCGTCCCCGCCCCATTAACACTTTTGGGATCAGATTTTTTTTTGTCCCCGTCTACCGTCCCATTAATAATTTTTTTGTATAGTATAAACTATTTCATTCCAAAAAAAATTACAAGACATATTGATTTAATAAAAATTATATCTAGTATTAGATAGATCATGAACTCATAGAAATGTATTGAGCATATAAGTATAAGTAATCGGGGTCGGGGATTGTCACGCCCCAGAACCAGAATACTGGAGAGCGGGGGAATGACTTAGCCAGCTACGTATTACGGGTAGATGAATACCGTATAATACGATCAATGCTGTCTAAAAGACAAGGGGGTGCATACTACATGAAAGTCTTACTATGGTCACTTCACATCTATTGTCTCAATCATTCAAATAAGAAACAGAAATAGAGAACATGTGAGATAAAGCAGTAAGGCGTCCCAAACGCTCTTGTCAAAATGTTCTTGATATCTGGCTTTACAAAACATAGTCAGATTGATGTAGCAAAAGTATACACAATTGTTATCAGCTGCAGCCTGACTTTAGTTACAATTATGTAAAAAGTAAGTACAAGACAATCCGACTAACATGTCGGTGCCAAACGGCAAGGTATAAAGTAGATAACAAGACGAGCGGGGAAGTAAGAAACCCACTCGAGTCCTCCTGCGATCATTCTTCTAGTGTTGACCATCTTGGAGGTAGAAGTAAGCTGGATCCTCGGGAACCGGCTCTAAATTTGGCCATGCAAAACCAGAGAGGTTAGACCTCTAATAGCAAGTACCACAAGGAAGCACGACATGAGAACTAAAACCAGTAAGTAAGAGAATATAATAATAGGTCTCTGCTTCCCACTAGGATTCACAAAACATCACGACACTTCGAACCAACCTCCCAACCAAACAAGGACAGAAGTTAGCCCGTCATGTCCTGACATTCTGATCATCACAGTTAGGCAACAGAGTAGGTACAGTACACAAACAAATCATCTTGAACGACCAATCAACTACTACGGCTTGCTATTGTGAGTCCCAAGTTATCCTGGAATTTATGCAATAGGGATTCCTCAGTTCTTACTATGTGCAAGCAAGGCTAGTCTATCCAATCAACCAATTGCGCCAATCATGTACTTAGACGAGTCCCAGCGGGACGTCCGCCGTTAATATAGCATGTACAATAATATAAGCAGATACTGTTTCCTGCCCGTGTGACAGATTTACAGTATCTGTGGGAACCAGCCGGCCCGTCGGACACTTAATAGTCCCAAGGGGCTGCCATGTAAGAACTCAGGAATCCATTCTCTCCATGCCATCATTATTTTATTTAACTTAATAGTCTCTACGTTGAGTGAAGTTCCATACCGTGGATCATGGTCATTCAAATGAGTACTTTCGTACGGGGTACGATATGCGCAACTCTACAACGATACCCGTGCGGCTAGGTTGTAGGTTTTACATAGCGTGATGCAATAATCAAATCTGACCACGGAGTAATCATGCCTTGACCATAAAGTACACATGCTATTTTTGTAAGATAGATAAATAACTAAATAAATAAATAATTTGAAGCCTGCATGTGCCTGTATGCCAATATTCGGGATTGGCTAATCGAGTACAATAGTTCATTACATGAACGTGTCTCATTCATTTCATTCAATAAGACGACTAGCCAGTCTCTTAGTTCCAACTAGGAACGCATGATCAATTTTAGTCAAGATAACCATTATCATCAATGGTGACAAGGCATGAAAGTCAAATAGTATTCAGTGGAGTCGAGTCTACGACTCTCAGGGTTTAATTCCAGTCAATCGGGGTATCTATAGCTCAATTCACGACACATGGTACATCCCACGTAACAATCTATAATTAACAGAAATATCAACATATCATGATTATATCAAGTTTATGCAAAAAGGCTTAAGGATATAAAATGGACGTTAAATATCTAATAAGATATCAATATACAGGGCTATAGAAGATCCAGGGTAAATAGGCTACTCTCATGTCAGCCTACGCTCATGTCAGCGTACGCTCAGGTCAAGCTACGCTCAAGCCAGCGTACGCTCAGGTCAAGCTAGCGTATGGACTCCATACAACTCCTCTCTATCCAAGCCAGCGTACGCAAGTCATACGCTTCCAAAAGGCAGCGTATGAACTCCATACGACTCCTGACCATCCAAGTCAGCGTATGAAAGTCATACGCTCCCAAAAGGTAGCGTATGAACTCCATACGACTCCTGACCATCCAAGTCAGCGTATGCATGTTATACGCTCCCAAAAGGTAGCGTGTGAACTCCATACGACTCCTGACCATCCAAGTCAGCGTATGCATGTCATACGCTCCCAAAAGGTAGCGTATGAACTCCATACGACTCCTGACCATCCAAGTCAGCGTATGCATGTTATACGCTCCCAAAAGGTAGCGTATGAACGACACACGACTCCTGACCATCCAAGTCAGCGTATGCATGTCATACGCTCCCAAAAGGTAGCGTATGAACGACACACGCTACCTAAAAAGGCAGCGTATGCAAGACACACGCTACCTAAAAAGGCAGCGTATGCACTCCATATTGCGCTGCGCTAAAGAGCGCGCACAGCTCAGTGACGTAAGCTAAAAAGCTAGCATACACTGCTCACTGTCTTCTCCAAACAGCAAGAACTCCATGGTTGCACCCTAAAGTTTCAAAAGTCCATAACTTGGTCAAAATAAGTCCGAATCCAACTTTGCAAAGGTCAAAATTGGGTAGAAAATAAACTTCTCTACAACATGGAACCATCAATACTTGAAAACAAAGAAGTTTGATAGATCAAAACCACCAAACTCCGAAAATAACTCATTTCTAGATCTACAAAAATTAAGACTTCGAAATGAAAAAAATGTTAAGTTCTAAACTCTCTTAGGATCTTACGAGGAAGATAAATGAACTACAAAAACATGGGTTCTCATGGGGAGCAAGTTGTACTAGCCTACGGTTTGGTAGGTGGAGAGAGTAATGAAGAAGAAGAAGAGGAGTAATGGTGAGAATGAGTAATGAGGAGAGAGAATGGAGAGGGTGGCTTTAAATATGGAAGGGGTGGTAGGTGGGAGTTGGGCCGGGTCCAATGGGTCGGGTTGTAGGGGATCCACCAAAGTCAACCCGAACCCAAATAAGCAAGACTAAGGCAGGAAAAAAACAGGAAATAAAGTGCAGAAATAAAATTGCAGAAATATAATTGCAGGAAATAAATTAACATGAAAATTTAAAGAGCAGATTAATTGATTAACATGAAATTAAAGGAATTTAAATACAGGATAATACATGATAAATATTAAATAAATACATTCGAGGAGTACATGTATAAAATACGTATTCTGGGAACGGGAAGTGACAGGGATTTACCGGGACGGAGAGTACAATACTCATACCCGGCCCTGAATACGATCGGGGATTTTGTTTAATCCCCATTCCCGTCCCCATCCCCGTTTCTATATCCCCAATCCCGTCCCCGTCGGGGAAAAAAAGTCGGGTCCCCGTCGGGTTCGGAGGAAGTTGCCATCCCTAGTGACAACCTCAATCCTCCTATCGTTGTCTAACCGCGTCCTCGTTCTCCTTCCACTTTTTCTATATGGACCTGTTTGGTAAACCGTATTTGGAGGTGAGATTTGAATTTTTATGGATTTAGAGAAAAATTCATGGAATTCTATGTTTGGTTGGAGATTGATTTGGATATGGAAAGTATGACAAAATTTAGAACTTGATTTGGTTGGATTTGGGAGGAAAAAATTAGTTATTCTTTAATAATTTTGTTAAAATATTTACTTTTTAATAATTTTGTTAAAAATTAGCAAATTAAAAATTAGTTATTCTTTAATAATTTTGCTAAAATATTTATTCCTTAATAATTTCGTTAAAAATTAGTTAATTAATAAAAAAAACTAACTAATAGTTAGTTATCATAATTATATTCTAAGTTAATAATTTATTAATTAATAATTTTATTATTTAATAATTTATAATAATCCTAATTAATAATTTATTACTTTATTAATCATAATTATAATAATTTTATTAGTCATAACCATAATATTAATTAATAATTTATTAATTAATATCCAATTATAATCATAATTAATAATTTATTAGTATTATTATAATTAATTAATAATTTGTTAATAACTATTTTATTATAATCTTAATTAATAATATTTTAATCATGATTAGAATCATATTTTATGATAATTTAATTAATAATTTACTAATCATCATTATATTAATTTATAATTATTATTTTTAAAATATTTAATTTACAGTTAATTAAAAACTAACTAATATTTATTTAAAAATTAACTAATCGTTAATTATTAAATATTAATCGTTAATTATTAATTTTACAATTATAATAATCATTATATATTTAAAAATTATTAATCGTTAATTATAATTTATAATTATTAATTGTTAATTAAAAATTATTAATCGTTAATAATTAATAATCATTAATTATAATTTATAACTGTTAATTATTAATCGTTATTTATTTAGAAATTAACTAATCGTTAATTATTAATTTTATAATTACTAATCATTAATTATAATTTATAATTATTAATTGTTAATTAAAATTATTAATCATTAACTATTAATCGTTAATTATAATTTATAATTATTAATTATTAATCGTTATTTATTAATCGTTATTTATTTAAAAATTAACTAATTGTTAATTATTAATTTTATAATTAATAATAACTAATCATTAATTATTAATTTTATAATTAATAATAACTATAATGAATCATAATTAATTAATAGCCTAATTATTGATCATGACTATAATTTAGTTATTAATCATAAATCCAAATCCTATGTTTGGTTGGAGTTGGATTTGGATTTTGAAATCCATGATTTGGATTTGGATTTGAATTTTGGATTTCCAAATCCAAATCCAAAATCCAAATCCATTTACCAAACAAGCCCTATAAGTATCTGCAAGTGGTGTTGCCAATAATTGATTCGTTGTAATCGGATGTAAATTTTTTTTTACTTTTGAGAACTTTAATTTATTTTGATCAAGTTTGTCGTTAAATATTTCTTTTATCAACTTTGATACAATACTCTTTTGAAGATGAAATTTTTGTTTATTTTTTAGGTACTTTTTATTGTATTATGTTTATATTTTTTTTTAAATTAAATAAGATTATGAATGCTTGATCTCTTTTGTTGTAGAAAAAAAACAACTGGAAATTGCTGAGAAACCCAATTTCTGGATGGGTTTGTATAAAAAATCCATCTGCATGATGGGTTTTATGAAATGTCCAGAATTATACATTTCAACGTCAAATATTCCAAAATTTCCTTTAGATGTTCTATATTTACAAAATTGCCATCTTTATAATACCATAACTACCCTTCGCACAAACTCAGATTTGGATTGCGATTTTTGTCTTCTTCTTCTTTACGAGAGATCTGAATTCTATTGCTCTCATCTTCAGCAAAGATCGCAAAGATCGTTCGTAGTTCACTGTGCTTTTCTTCAGTCGAACTCCGATCATCGCTCATCATCATCCACTACCAAAATACATGGATTTACCGACGGCCTTATCCGTCGGTAGTCCGTCGCCAAAAATAAATACCGACGGATTACCGACGGATATTTTGGTAAAACAGCCGTCGGGAATAACCTCGTCGCTAAAACATATCCGTCGCTACTCCGTCGCTCAGCGACGACTTAGCGACGGAATACCGTCGACGCATTTAAATATATATAGCGACGGATTACCGACTAGCTTTCGTCAAAACATGTATCAGGATATAGGGTTAGCGACGGAAAACTTCCGTCGCTAAAGAGTTGGCAAAACCGTATCAGTGATTTTTTGATACGCAATATCCGTCGCTAATCCGTCGTAAATTTGTCGGTAAAAGCGTATCAGAGATTTTCCCATACGGCAGGTCGTCGTTATGCCGTCGCTAATCCGCCGAGGTGTACAACGGATTAGCGTCGTATTAGCGACAAAACATCCGTCGCTAACTGCAAAATTCATGGACATCAAACAGAACCAGGTCGACGGACATTCCGTCGCTAAACTGTCGCTCAATGTAAAATTCTCCAGGTAGCGACGGATATTACGTCGCCAATCCGTCGATACATTAAATTCCTACAGTTAGCGACGGATAGTC
Source organism: Iris pallida (assembly GCA_029216955.1). Lineage (NCBI taxonomy): Eukaryota > Viridiplantae > Streptophyta > Magnoliopsida > Asparagales > Iridaceae > Iris > Iris pallida. The sequence continues at coordinate 4,139,523 of JANAVB010028820.1, read as the reverse complement.
CGTCGGGACTTTGTCGCCAGTCCGCCGTAAGTTAGTCGTCAATCCGTCGCGAAAGCTAAAATTTATGGACATCAAACAGTACCAGGTCGACGGATCGTCCGTCGCCAATCCGTCGCTTTATTGAAATGCTCCAGGTAGCGACGGTTTTTTACGTCGCCACTCCGTCGCTAACCTCAGTTTCTCCAGTTAGCGACGGACTATCCGTCGCTGAGTGGTCGCCAGCCCGTCGTTAACTTCTAATTTTTGAAAAAAAAAATACTGCAAACAGACTCTTTCCTGTTTATACAACACATCCAACACAATATCAAACATGCAAAATATCCATATACAACACCATATATCCATATCCAACACGAATATCCAACGTATCCAATATCCAACACCATATATCCATATGCAAAATATCCATATCCGACACCAATATCCAACGTATCCAATATCCAACAAAATATTACCAACACAATATATCCAATATCCAACATTAAATTATCCAAACATAAAAAAAATATCCGAACATACAATGTATCCAAATGTCTACAAAACCAACAACATAAACAAAATCAAACCCCGTCCGTCGGATCGTCTCGTGCTCGTGCCGCCGCATCCGCTTTGCGTATGTACTCCTCCACCGTGTGTGCCGACACTTGGGACAAGACATGGTCTGGAAGCGCACGTAGCTGCTCTGGCGACAACATGTCAAGGAGCGTCAAGATGGTATTATCCGATACGATGCGGGCGTCCGCAGAGCGGTTAAACGAAAGCCATCCGGGGGAAGAAGGACCAGGTCGATCCGAAGCACCGGTAGCAGCAGTAGACGGACCGGGAGCACCACCAGATGAACCGGGAGCACCAGCAGACGGACCGGGAGCAGACGGACCGGGAGCAGACGGACCGGGAGCAGACGGATAGCGCCCCAACACTATCGCCCGCAAATCTGATACCGCGGAGGTCAGAGTCGCAAGCTGCGCCCTCACATCGTCAACCGGGGGCGCTGGAGGAGGCGGAGGCGGTGGATATCTCGGGGACGGCTGCAACGAGGGCGCCATGGAACCTAAGCCGTAGACGCGCCCTTTCCTAACGCCGCCGACGGATTCTACGAACACGTTGTCGTAGCGAGCGGCATAGAAGAGTGCGTCTGGGTGGGCATCGTTTCGCCGACATTCTCGGAAGGGGGCTCGATCTCAAGCCGACTAAGTGCCTCACGATACGCAGCCTATCCAATGAATGTGTTTATACTATAAGTTTTCCTAAGTTATAATCTAAATCCTATGTTTCCCTAAGTTATAGTCTGAATCCTAAGTTTATCTAATTAACTTAACAATAATTATATTTCTAACATAAATCTCATAAACGTAAGTACTTACATCAGTCTCCTCGGCCCTCGCGTCGACGAAGCTCCCGTCCTTCCGCCTCTTGTGCGTATGCACGAATACATCGTGAGCGGTGACCGTCTCCGTCTCTTTCCCCTGCTTCACCGCCCGTTGGGCCTGCATACGTAGAATTTAATTAACTTCGTATATTAACAGTATAAAATTAAATAATAGAATGAATTTGAATTTGCGCTATCTCACCAAATCTGTACGCGTCGATGCGTGGGGCCTTGATCCTCCCGTATGCAGACCCGCGGCCTGTCGATTAGCCTTAGCTTTCTCCGATTTCAGCTTGAACTGCGGAGTATCCATCTTCTCCAACATCTGCTCATAGTACTCCGCCCGGATCCAGTCCTTCCTCGTATGCGCCGTACGAAGGTCGTACACCGCATCCCGTATCTTCTTCCCGGCGGCGGCTTTGTAGGTCCTGCGGATCGCCTCCTCGCGATGGGGGGGGCCACCAGAACGTCCTCTGACATACAAATTCAAATATCACGTAATAAAAAATTTCATGATTTAAAGAATAATTAATAATTCACCGACGGATTTATACCCTCATCTCGTCGAGCCAGACGTACTTCATGTCCTGAGGCACCTCAGAAAAATTGAGGTAGGGGCCATAGTAGTTATCCCGGATAATGTGTGAGACTCGTCTCACAGTATCGGTATTTATATATGGATACGTATTTTGTATTGCATTTCGTATTTTCTCGGTTTTTGGAACGCTTTAAAATTTTTCCCAAAATATAGATTTTCTTTCGCCGGCATACCGATGGTGTACCGGAGTATACCGACGGCATGTCGCCCGGACAGATTTTTCCACATTTTAGATATTTTCGATTTCAGATATTTTCGTGAATAGTATTTCCGATATTTTCATGAATAGTGTTTTGGATATTTTGATGAATAGTATTTAGATATTTTCGTGAATAGTGTAGATGCATTCTATTATCCAATGGACAATTGGTTTTCTTTCAATGGCTAGGATTGATCTAGAATTTTGACACGGATCACGATCCAACGGCTAAGATTAATTCACCCCTTCTATATATATCCTATGAGTTTCTCTCTCCTCTCTCTTTTCTTTCCTTCACCATTTCCTTTTCACTCTCTTCCCTCTTCCTCAAGCTTAGGAAGGCTTGGCCTTGAGGCCTAGAGTGTGGTTTCGGAACCCCTCTTGGTGGTGGAGTGGAAGATTAGGCTTGGTTGCTAAAACCTAGGCAAGTACATCTTGCTCAAAAGTGATATGACCATACTTTATTTTTGTTTTTCATAGAAATTAAAGTTTTATTGTTCTATAATATGCTCCTCTAAATTGTTAACAAGTTTAATGTATAGCACTTTTGGTTTTGATCGATAATATGGCATAGATCTGAGTTTCTAGATATGATTTTTGAGTATTTTGAGGTTTTGATCTATCAAATGTTTTAATTTGTGAAAACTAATACTTCCATGTTGTAGGAAATTCAATTCTATTCAATTTTGACTTTTGAAAGTCCGAATTTCGATTTAAAATGAAGTTTTTATGGCCGAAACGAGTTTTACCAAAAATCTGGATTTTGTTGCTGTTTGGAAAAACGGCATACCGTCGGTATGCCATAGTATACCGCCGGTATGCCGGTTTTTGCACCAAAAACTTACTGTCTTTAGTCCGGTATACCGTCGGTATGCCGCAGTATACCGCCGGTATGCCGTTTTATGCTGTTTTAGGCTGTTTTTGTCCGTTTTTTGCCCGTTTTCGTCCGTTTTTGATATTTTCTCGATTGTAATGGACTCTTAACATGATTAGATGACCTTGGATAGTTAAAGAATGATTGTACACTCTATGTATATGGTACATGCTTATGTTCACGTATTGTTCTATGTCCAGATTATAGATAGTGGCCTGTTATGGTGCACTCCAGATTACTGTATATGCCTAGCTCGATTTAGTGGCTCGTAGTAGCGCACTCATGACTTGATTTTCTTATTGATTTCTAGACCCGAGATATGAGTATATGTTCTTTCTTGACACCGTGGATATAGCTTGTTGAATGTTTAATCTATTGCATCTTGGCAATGGACAATCGAGTGTGAGTATTGTCTATTGTATCGCGCGTAATGTGTATTGAGAACATTTGCCAGAGATATCTCGCAAATGACTTGTACCCATGGCTCGTCATTATAGGACGATTCTTGAGTGTCCACGACTTGAGAATTAAAAACGAATGTTATAGGTAATTGACTAGTAAACTCATATAGATCATTGGGAGGGGAGGACACTTCATGCTACTGCGTACTCGGATCGCTATGGGCCCCCACAGTGGCAGGGATAACCCCGATTGGCGTGGGCCCCTGTCCACTATTGATTGAGTAGATGTTTATCTACTATTGATATGTTATTGAGTAGATATTGTTTATCTACTATTGATATGTTTCATTTTTGGAGTAGATGTTTATCTACTATTGATTGAGATTGTTTGGTTGATTTTATTTCTTTTCTTCTACCGTCGTCGCCCCCTTGGCCATCCGAGTTACTGCAGCGTAGGTGGTAGTGAAGTTCCTCAACTTGCATACTAGTAATTAGGATTGTGATAACCCTAGCTAGTTAATGATAGAAAGCCGTAGGCAATGATTGGCCGTGCACTTTTGATTGTGTGTTACCTTATATTCTCTTGTGTCGTCGAGTGGCCAGAGACTAAGTTCTGCTCGGGAAAATATCTGCAACCCCGGTCCTTGTTTGGTTTAAGGGTTGTGGCTCCGACTTCGAGTAGTTCCTAAGTCCCTTGTTGCTCATTGGCTTATTGTTCTCTATTGCTATACGGTTCAGTATTTCCATTCAGTCATTTATATTCTCGAGATACGTGCATTGGTACCGCACTAGTCTCGAACCATCTTTATTTATTTCTGTCACTATGTTGTTTTGTTGTTGTTGGGTTTTGTCGTTCACCTCGAGCTTCCTTGTGGTACTTGCTATTTGGGGCCTGACCCCACTGGTTTTGTTTGGCCAGATTTACCGCTGGAGCCCGAGGATTCTCCATACCTTTCTCTGGATGACCCGCCGCCTGCTTAGATCCGCGATTGTTCCTCCTCGCGAGTGGGTTCCCTCTTCTTACCACTTGCGGTTCATTTCATTTTGGTGGTGTTAGCTAGGGCATGTGTTAGCCCTATTATTTTGAGACTTTCTCAGACTTCGGTCAACATGATGTATTATATTAGATCTAGACTGATATAGTGATCATGTATATTGGTACTTTGCTAGTGTAGCATTTTGTATTCACTAGCTTCATGATCATGTATGATATAGTATTTTGGGATGCCTCTTTACTTTCATATTTGATATACTCTTGATACTTGTTGTTGTTGGATTGAGATAGGATTTGTTCGACCATAGGAGTCGTCAGTGGCATGCTAGAGTCTTCCCACTTGTCTTCTAGACAGCTTTTATCGTATATTGGGGTACTGCGTACTCTAATACACGTAGCTGGCTTTGTTTCGCCCCTACTTTCCAGTATTCTGGTTCTGGGGCGTGACAGGGTTTTTTGGTGGCCCATGCAGGTCTGTCTTCAGACTTGTGGGGGATTCATCTTGTTAGAATCTCAATCCTATATTTGTCTTCATTTGATCTCCCTTTGCTAATCACATTCTCGTTTTCCTTGAACTGTAAACATGATTGACATATCCTTGTTCTATTCCTGTCCATTATTGATATCATGTGTCCTTATCATTCAGGGACACCCAACCTTCTTATCTATTTCTTTCGAGGATTTTATTGCTCCGTTTTCTTCCATGGTTCAGGCAGTATGTCGGCATCAGATCCCGCCTCCACAGAGTCAGGTACCAGTACCATCTCAGCATCTGGTGGCAGCTTAGTTCACTATACTCCAGTCAGTTCAGTCAGCAAAGTCAGCCCGATCCCATGTTCAGCACCTCCTTCCGACGTGGTCTCAGCAGTTTTAATGTTAGCATCCGACGCAGTTTGCCCAGGTTCAGTAAGTCAGGTAAAAATTCAGCAGAAGGTAAGAGCAGCAGTCCCGATGCATAGGCAGAGAGAGTTTGTTATCATAGAGAAGATGTTGGCTGAGGGTAGTCAGATTGTTGGTAAGCTTCTGAGGTGTTCCTTCAGTCATTCTTATTCTTGGGTTCCGTTGACGGCCTTGTATTCCAATCATACCCGGAATGCGATGGTCGACTTGACATATTCGACGAGTGAACACGAGTTTCTCGTACCACTCATCTGCCTTCGTATCTCGTGATACACGATATCTTTCATGTATCCCGACTACGTAGGTGCGTCCTGGATTAGAGTCATGTCTTCGACTAAGTCATTGGTACCGACTTACTTCGAGACTTGACCCTTGTCCACTTTGTGAGTCAGCGTAGGCAAGCGAGGACGAATCCCTACTCAACTGACTCAGGGGTATATTATTTCATATGCCTCCTTTTCTTGTATTATATATGTATATATTTATTTTTCCGCATTTATTTAAATTTTGTATCTCAAATATCACTTGTACACGGGATGTTTTCTTTCGATGTGTTATGATTTTACATTGTTTTAGCATGTGTATTTTTTTGCTCGATTGGCTTTAGGAAATTCCGAGGACGGAATTTTTCTAAGTTGTGGAGAGTTGTGAGACTCGTCTCACAGTATCGGTATTTATATACGGATACGTATTTTGTATTGCATTTCGTATTTTCTCGGTTTTTGGAACGCTTTAAAATTTTTCCCAAAATATAGATTTTCTTTGGCCGGCATACCGATGGTGTACCGGAGTATACCGACGGCATGTCGCCCGGACAGATTTTTCCACATTTTAGATATTTTCGATTTCAGATATTTTCGTGAATAGTGTTTCCGATATTTTTATGAATAGTGTTTTGGATATTTTGATGAATAGTATTTAGATATTTTCGTGAATAGTGTAGATGCATTCTATTATCCAATGGACAATTGGTTTTCTTTCAATGGCTAGGATTGATCTAGAATTTTGACACGGATCACGATCCAACGGCTAAGATTAATTCACCCCTTCTATATATATCCTATGAGTTTCTCTCTCCTCTCTCTTTTCTTTCCTTCACCATTTCCTTTTCACTCTCTTCCCTCTTCCTCAAGCTTAGGAAGGCTTGGCCTTGAGGCCTAGAGTGTGGTTTCGGAACCCCTCTTGGTGGTGGAGTGGAAGATTAGGCTTGGTTGCTAAAACCTAGGCAAGTACATCTTGCTCAAAAGTGATATGACCATACTTTATTTTTGTTTTTCATAGAAATTAAAGTTTTATTGTTCTATAATATGCTCCTCTAAATTGTTAACAAGTTTAATGTATAGCACTTTTGGTTTTGATCGATAATATGGCATATATCTGAGTTTCTAGATATGATTTTTGAGTATTTTGAGGTTTTGATCTATCAAATGTTTTAATTTGTGAAAACTAATACTTCCATGTTGTAGAAAATTCAATTCTATTCAATTTTGACTTTTGAAAGTCCGAATTTCGATTTAAAATGAAGTTTTTATGGCCGAAACGAGTTTTACCAAAAATCTGGATTTTGTTGCTGTTTGGAAAAACGGCATACCGCCGGTATGCCGTAGTATACCGCCGGTATGCCGGTTTTTGCACCAGAAACTTACTGTCTTTAGTCCGGTATACCGCCGGTATGCCGCAGTATACCGCCGGTATGCCGTTTTATGCTGTTTTAGGCTGTTTTTGTCCGTTTTTGCCCGTTTTCGTCCGTTTTTGATATTTTCTCGATTGTAATGGACTCTTAACATGATTAGATGACCTTGGATAGTTAAAGAATGATTGTACACTCTATATATATGGTACATGCTTATGTTCACGTATTGTTCTATGTCCAGATTATAGATAGTGGCCTGTTATGGTGCACTCCAGATTACTGTATATGCCTAGCTCGATTTAGTGGCTCGTAGTAGCGCACTCATGACTTGATTTTCTTATTGATTTCTAGACCCGAGATATGAGTACATGTTCTTTCTTGACACCGTGGATATAGCTTGTTGAATGTTTAATCTATTGCATCTTGGCAATGGACAATCGAGTGTGAGTATTGTCTATTGTATCGCGCGTAATGTGTATTGAGAACATTTGCCAGAGATATCTCGCAAATGACTTGTACCCATGGCTCGTCATTATAGGACGATTCTTGAGTGTCCACGACTTGAGAATTAAAAACGAATGTTATAGGTAATTGACTAGTAAACTCATATAGATCATTGGGAGGGGAGGACACTTCATGCTACCGCGTACTCGGATCGCTATGGGCCCCCACAGTGGCAGGGATAACCCCGATTGGCGTGGGCCCCTGTCCACTATTGATTGAGTAGATGTTTATCTACTATTGATATGTTATTGAGTAGATGTTGTTTATCTACTATTGATATATTTCATTTTTGGAGTAGATGTTTATCTACTATTGATTGAGATTGTTTGGTTGATTTTATTTCTTTTCTTCTACCGTCGTCGCCCCCTTGGCCATCCGAGTTTCTACAGCGTAGGTGGTAGTGAAGTTCCTCAACTTGCATACTAGTAATTAGGATTGTGATAACCCTAGCTAGTTAATGATAGAAAGCCGTAGGCAATGATTGGCCGTGCACTTTTGATTGTGTGTTACCTTATATTCTCTTGTGTCGTCGAGTGGCCAGAGACTAAGTTCTGCTCGGGAAAATATCTGCAACCCCGGTCCTTGTTTGGTTTAAGGGTTGTGGCTCCGACTTCGAGTAGTTCCTAAGTCTCTTGTTGCTCATTGGCTTATTGTTCTCTATTGCTATACGGTTCAGTATTTCCATTCAGTCATTTATATTCTCGAGATACGTGCATTGGTACCGCACTAGTCTCGAACTATCTTTATTTATTTCTGTCACTATGTTGTTTTGTTGTTGTTGGGTTTTGTCGTTCACCTCGAGCTTCCTTGTGGTACTTGCTATTTGGGGCCTGACCCCACTGGTTTTGTTTGGCCAGATTTACCGCTGGAGCCCGAGGATTCTCCATACCTTTCTCTGGATGACCCGCCGCCTGCTTAGATCCGCGGTTGTTCCTCCTCGCGAGTGGGTTCCCTCTTCTTACCACTTGCGGTTCATTTCATTTTGGTGGTGTTAGTTAGGGCATGTGTTAGCCCTATTATTTTGAGACTTTCTCAGACTTCGGTCAACATGATGTATTATATTAGATCTAGACTGATATAGTGATCATGTATATTGGTACTTTGCTAGTGTAGCATTTTGTATTCACTAGCTTCATGATCATGTATGATATAGTATTTTGGGATGCCTCTTTACTTTCATATTTGATATACTCTTGATACTTGTTGTTGTTGGATTGAGATAGGATTTGTTCGACCATAGGAGTCGTCAGTGGCATGCTAGAGTCTTCCCACTTGTCTTCTAGACAGCTTTTATCGTATATTGGGGTACTGGCGTACTCTAATACACGTAGCTGGCTTTGTTTTGCCCCTACTTTCCAGTATTCTGGTTCTGGGGCGTGACATAATGCGCCCTAGAATCCGGGCAGCATCCTACGGAAAAAACCTATAAAGAAGCAACGACTGGATTATTAACTTGAATAAATGAAACAAATTTAATAAATTAACTTAAATTTACTTACGATTCACCAGCGGGCCATAGCTCTCGTCGGAACTCGCCCACCAGCCTCTCTGGTGGCGTCGGGGGATCCGCGGGTCCGCGCATGTACTCCCCTGTAACAGGATGAAACTGAATCCCGGGGTACTCCGAGGCCCACCCTGTAGTAACTGCTGGGCCCCCTGCTGTATCTGCTGCTGCATCCGCTGGTACATCCGGTGGCGGAACGGATCCGCTAGCGGATGGAGTCACAGGCCTCGACGACGATGTCGGTGGCACCGAAGAAGAATGACGGCGGGAAGAGCCTGTGTCCGGGCTCTCCAAGTCGGGATCGGAGGTCACATCCGGGGAATGCGGCTGGCGACCACGACCGCTACCACCACGCCCACGCCTACGCCCACGACCACCACCACCACCGCCGCCGCCGCCGCCACCCGCCACGACCACGGCCAGCACCACCAGTACGGGTGCTCGCAACCATGCCCTGTAAATAGAACACATAAACAAAATACCGACAACATAGATTTATAAATGAATATAAAACTAAACATATCCATACCAGCAGCAGGGCGATGAGTGCCACCCAGACGAGTAGGCCTAGGAGTGCCATCTGCAAAAAGAAACTCATACAATAATATGCAAATATCCCAAACTGAAATAAATATTACAATCAAAAGTGAAGTACGAATAAAAGCTAGATACACAAAATCTGATAAAATCACGCACCAATACAACAAAGTACAATTCTTGTAACTTTTGATGAAAGGGCATCTTGTGTTCCACTAGACTTGTAATTGTAAATCCAAATGTAATAGGGTAATTTAGGATTCGAGACTAGATATTGGGTGCTTCAAGATACAACTGAAATATAGAGATATTTAATCATCGTCATCGTCCTCTTCCTCGGCCTCGGCCTCATCATCATCATCATCCTCATCCTTATCGTCGAATTCATCTGTATCCTCATCCTCATCCTCATAAAGTTCTTCTTCTTCTTCTTCTTCTTCTTCTTCAGTCTTAATACTCGATACTAATCCGCTACGCCCGATACTAAGTATATACGGTCGATACTGATAGCGATAGTCCGATACCGATAGTTCGATCGATACCGATAGTTCGATACCGATAGCGATAGTCCGATACCGATAGCGATAGTTCGATACTGATAGCGATAGTCCGATACAGATACACATGGACCTACATATCTATATATCACTAGTAGCCATACTCCTCTACATACTACTCTACACTAGGATCTAGTAACCATATACTACTCTACACACTAGCTACGTAGTCATACTCTAAAATAAGGTAAACTAATTTACCCACACATTAAAACCAACCCAATCAAATCTTAGGCAAACTATTCATATGATATCAATCGAAATACAAATAGGTCAACTAGGCTAGTTCTAGGTCAAATTAGGAGTCCAAGTCAACTCTGTCAAAACTAACCTTAATTAGGCTAAACTTCTACCTTAGCTAATCAAATATATATACTAGACTTCACGACGTGTGTCTGTGTATATATATATATATATTATTAATAAATTACTTAAAATTATGCCTATATATATATATATATATATATATATATATATATATATATATATATATATATGTCTGTGTGTGTGTGTATCCGTGTGTCTGTGTCCGTGTGTGTGTGTGTGTGTGTCTGTGTGTGTGTGTGTCTGTGTGTCCGTGTGTCCGTGTGTGTGTGTGTCTGTGTGTGTGTGTCCGTGTGCGTGTGTCCGTGTGTGTGTGTGTGTGTCCATGTGTGTGTGTGTGTCTGTGGGAGAGGAGGAGGAGGACTCCTACGCAGGGACTCCAGAGTCCCTCCTACGCCCCCCCTGCCCCGACCCCCCCAACCCCTGCCCGACCCCCTCTCCCACCCCCCTGCCCCCCCTGCCCCGACCCCCCCCCAACCCCTGCCCGACCCCCCCAACCCCTGCCCGACCCCCTCTCCCACCCCCCTGGCCCTCCCTGCCCCGACCCCCCCCAACCCCTGCCCGACCCCCTCTCCCACCCCCCTGCCCCCCCCTGCCCCGACCCCCCAACCCCTGCCCGACCCTCCCCCAACCCCTGCCCGACCCCCTCTCCCACCCCCCTGCCCAGACCACCCCCCACCCCTGCCCGACCCCCTCTCCGACCCCCCCTGCCCCCTCTCCCACCCCACCCTTGCCCCGACCACCCCACCCCCTACCCGAACCCCCCTGCCCAGACCACCCCCCCACCCCTGCCCGACCCCCTCCCCGACCCCCCCTGCCCCCGACCACCCCACTCCACCCTTGCCCCGACCACCCCACCCCGTACCCGAAACCCCCCTGCCCCACACCCTCTCCGACCACTACGACAGCCCCCCAACCCCCCAAATCGTAAAAGAAAGAGAGAGAGAGGGAGATAGAGAGAGAGAGGGGGGGGAGAGAGAGCATACCTTAGAGAGAGAGAGGGAGATCGCCGGTCGGAGAGAGGAAGATCGTCGGAGAGAGGGAAGAGAGAGTGTTTTGGGGGGGAATGAAAATTTCCCCCCCGTCGGTTCAATTTAAGTTAGGGTACAGAAATTAGCGACGGAGTAGCGACGGATTATTCCGTCGCTAAGTCGTCAGTAAATCTCGCGCCAATATTTTAGGCTTTTGCCGCCAAAATATGCGACGTTCTAGCGACGGATATAAAACCGTCGCTACTTGGCCGACGACCTATCGACGGCGTAGCGACGGATATGGACATAAAAAAATAAAAAAAATTGTCCACTGCTTTCCGTCGGTATTCCGTCACAAATCCGTCGGTGATCCGACGGTAATAGCGACGGAAAATTTCCGTCGCTAAATGGCCGTCGCTAAAATACTGTAATTTGGTAGTGATCATCATCGTGGAGAAATTTGAAATTTTTTGACGATTATGTCAATTGTGGAGAGAAGATCTTCTTCTTTTCCATAAGAGTTAGCATCGTTTTGAAAGAAGAACGAAAACTCTTGAATTTTTGTTCATGACAAATTTTTTTTTCACAAAAAACAAAAAAATGGGTTTTAGGTTTCTGTCGGCTGTTCTCCATCATTCTTCGTGTTAAAACTACGAAAAATGACCATTCTCCGTGCTAAAATTACGGAGAATGACCTTATCCATGTCAAAATAACGGAGAATGGTCATTCTCCGTGTCAAAATGACGGAGAATGACCATTCTTCGTGTCAAAATGACGGATAATGGCCATTCTCCGTATTAAAATAACGGAGAATGGCTCCATGATAAAATGACTGAGAATGACCATTCTCCGTGTTAAAATGACGGAGAATGGCCATTCTCCTTGTTAAATTGACGGAGAATGATCATTCTACGTCATTTTAACACGAAGGATGACTATTCTTGGTCAATTTAACAAGGAGAATGGTCATTCTCCGTGCTAAAACCACGAAGAATGGTCATTCTCCGTTATTCTAACACGGAGAATGGCTATTCTTTGTAAATTTAACAAAAAGAATGGCTATTCTCTGTAGTTTTAGCACGGAGAATGACCATTCTCCGTGTTAAAATCACGAAGAATGACCATTCTCCGTGCTAAAACCACGGAGAATAGCCTTATCCATGTCAAAATGATGGATGGTCATTCTCCATGTCAAAATGACGGAGAATGACCATTCTCCGTGTCAAAATAACGGAGAATGGCCAATATCCATCATTTTAACCATTCTCCGTGTTAAAATAACGAAGAATGACCATTCTCCTTGTTAAATTGACGGAGAATGACCATTCTCCGTCATTTTAACACGAAAAATGGCTATTCTTGGTCAATTTAACACGGAGAATGGTTATTCTTGGTCAATTTAACAAGAAGAATGACCATTCTCCATGGTTTTAGCATGGAGAATGGTCATTGTCCTGGTTAAATTGACGGAGAATGGCCATTCTCTGTCATTCTAACACGGAGAATGACTATTCTTTGTCAATTTAACAAGGAGAATGGCCATTCTCAAGAATTCTAACATGGACAATGGCTATTCTTTGTCAATTTAACAAGGAGAATGAGCACTCTCCGTGGTTTTAGCTCGAAGAATGATCATTCTCTGTGATATTAACAGCTTTTCCGTTAGTCGGCCATAACTTTTGACTGGAAGGTCGAAATGAGGTCCGATTTGTCGCAAAAGGAGCGTATTTTCAAGGAGCCGGAGATTAACATCTTTTTCGTTAGTCGGCCTTTCGAAATTTTAGAATCGCGAAAAAATGATGTTTGGACCTCCGTTTTAACAGTTTTATCGTTTGTCGACCTTTTCGAAAATTTTCGACGAGTTTTTGAAATAAGGTTTAAAAATTTTTGAGGAGAAAACCTAGATTCGAAAGTGAGCAGCGTATGGAAGAAGAGAAAGTATCGAAACGTTTTTTTTAAAAGTAGTTTCGTGGGCGTTTTCAATAAATTAGAAGGAAGGGCAAAAAGGTCATTTGGAACCCCCTTTATATATTTTTTGCTAATTTTGGGCACGCGATGAAATGTTATTATGCGGTAGATTTTTCATAAAATTTTTTCGTTTTTTGGGCATTTCATAAATTTTTCCAAAAAACAATTGGGTAAATTATTGTTACTTTTATGATTTTTAATTTATTTTGACCAAGTTTGTTTTTAATAAAATTTATGAACTTTGATATGAACTTCTCTTAAAGATAAATTTTTGTTCATTTTAGGTTTTTTTAATGTTATGTTTTTTAAATATACTTTTTTTAAAAAAAAATTGAATAAGATTATGAATATTTGTTCTATTTTGTTGTAGAAAAAAAAAATTTGTTAAATGATTTTATTTTTGAGACCTTTAATTTCTTTTGATTAAGTTTGCCTTTCATTTTTTTTAATCAACTTTGATATGATATTTTCTTCAAGATAGAATTTTTATCCATTTTAGATTTTTTTTTAATTTTTATTTTAAATGTTCATATAATTCTTTTCAAAATTGAATAAGTTTGTTCTTTTATGTTGCAGAAAGAAAGAAAGAAATAAAGAAATAGAATTTTCTTAGCCAAATGGTTGGCTGCTTGTTTAAGAAGGTTTTCACCATCATCATGTACTAATAATATCAGTTCTCTGCTTGTTTAAGAAGGTATTAATAATATTGTTGGGTTTGTAGCCTTTTGTTTTGGTTTTTAGTCCCACATCGACTAGAAAGGAATGTGTATCTCTACATATATGACTCTATTCTCTTTATGGAGATGCATATGTAGTGCACATGGGTGTGTGCCATGTGGGATTAATTATTAATGGTATAAAGGCTTAATCAACAATTAAGAAGCTGTAAGCTTTTTGCTCTTGGAAATTTATTTCCATGGAGCTAAGCTCCGTAGGAGCTTAGCGACTCGGACTCGGACTCGGGCTCGGACTCGGACTCGGACTCGGGCTCATGAGGCGTAATGTGGCATTTTGTTTGCGCACTTTGCACTTAGCACGTCAGCATCGTCGCTAGGCGCATAGTGCGCTTAAGTTGCGCGACCCCGTTACGCGAGCCGTACGTCAGCATCGTCGCTAGGCGCATAGTGCGCTTAAGTTGCGCTCGTTGCGCGACCCCGTTACGCGAGCCGCACGTCAGCATCGTCGCTAGGCGCATAGTGCGCTTAAGTTGCGCTGGTTACGCGAGCCCAGTTACGCGAGCCCAGTTACGCAGCCAAGTACGCAGCCCAGTACGCGCAGTGTGCGTAGAGTGCGCAGTGTGCGCAGCGTACGCAGTGTGCGTAGTATGCATAGGGTGCGTAAAAGGGGCTGTGTGCGTATGGCTGGCTACATATTAGAGCGGGAACGGTTGCAGCAGTTGCTGCACGTTCAGGAGTGGTTCTGCCACTACCCTGAAGTTCAGGCAACTGTTTGACAACCGCCCCATGGGCTATATATGCAGGTTCTCTCCTTTCTCAGAGAGTAGTAGTAATCAGAATTCCAAGAAGAAAAACTCTAAGTGTTCTTTAATACAACAGAGTAGTGAGCGTGTTCTTTAACACAAACACTAGTACTTTTTAGTACGTGTGGGTTCTGTTACTTCGAACAGAGAGAGAATAGTAGAGCCATTGCCAGAGGAGTTCGCCGTCTTCCGAGGAGTTAGAAGAGCAGGAGTGTTCCAAGGTTTTCCGTCAACCTTGCTGGTTCCTGGAAGCTGTTCGCAGAGGGTGAATAAAGCTTTGAGCAACGGTGATACTTCACCCCAGCATTTCCATCTCTCGCCTGTCATCCTTCTGTTGCCTTTAGCAGTTCTGTCAGTATCTTCTTTTTAGAAGGCACTACTGCCAGTTTGCTGCGATCACTAAAATCTCTTTAGATTATTCGTGTATTACGATATCTTTTTAGATCTCGTAATTTGCAGAATCCTTCTGGATCTCTGTTGCAAAACCTTCTTTAAGGAATTGCATTTGAAACGTTGTCTTTACAACTGTTTCAGTTTCTGTATTTTCCATCGAATAGCGTGCCCCGGCGTTTCCGGCATTAACAAATATCAGTTCTCTGCTTCACCGTTCTTCAATCAACTAATTTATTCCCTCCTATATATTCTTCAAACATCTCGCCATCCGACTTGATCACAAAATTTTATTGATGGATGCTAAGTATTGTCTCGAGATAGACCAACATGAATCTTTGCTCAATAGTCGACCTGGTATTATTTTGTGTTATTTCAATTGAATATAATCCACATTGGAAATCATATGAATCATTTGAACTACTACTGTAAGATGATAACATACCATGACATAAAAAAAACCACCACCAAATTTTAACAATAAAATATTATGATTTTTTATAAGGGCACATCAAAAAACTTGATCAAGACTAGCCAGGAATGGAGCTAGTCCATGTTTGAGGAAAAATTACTGGAGCTATCCTATTTTTCTATTCATGGGGCTGTCCCAACCCCCCTTCCAAACCCCAAATTTTACTCTCATTTGCAAATTTCACTCTCTCTCTCTCTTCCAAAACCCTAACTTTCTTCCTCTTCTTCTTCATCTTCTTTTTTTTCTTCACCATTTTCCACTCCCCAAACTATATATCTTCTTCTTCATCTTCTTCTCCACAATTTTTTCATTCTAAACCCTAGTTTTCTTCTCCATCATTTCCATCAAAACCTTAGTTTTCTTCCCCACAATTTCATTCTCATCATTTTGATTCCTCACAAATAATGCATGAAAATAAATCCTAACATGTTTATTTCATTCTTTCTCACAAAAAATGCATGAATGTATATTTCACTATATTATCAAGATAGAAATAAATCCCAACATATGTTTTTCATTCGGCATTTCGATTTTAGGACTGCAAAAATTGTGGCAGTTCTAAAATGTACTTGCTGTACAGCAAGTCCATTTTAGAACTGCCACAATTCCCACTACTAAAATAATCCAGATTAGCGACGTCAGGAGGCGTCGCTAATTACGTCGCAGTACGTCGCTAACACTGATTTGCGACGTATTCAGCGACGAAAAACCTACGTCGCTTATAGGCAAGTCGCAGATGGTAATTTCGTCGCCGAACGTCGCTATTTGCGACGCAGCGTCCATTGTCGCTAGACGTCGCCAAATGAGCGACAGAGAGCGACGTATAAGTACGTCACCAACATTGCGACGTAATACGACCACTAGCGACGCTTCAAAAGTTTGTAAATGATGACGAGGCATGGCATCCACGTGGCCACGTGGGCATCGTAGCGACGTATATTAGCGACGTCGAGCGACGTCACGTCGATAGTTAGCGACGTATAGCGACGTCGGTCTGACGTCGCAGTACGTCGCAGAACGTCGCTATACGTCGCTGATATAAAAAAAATTTTAAAAAAATATAATTGATATTTTTGTTATGCTGTGTGTCTGTGTTTACAGTGTGTGTGAAGTGCAGTGTTCGAACCATCGACAGTTTCGCTTACTGTTGTATGTTTTATCTTGGATAGAAAGAGCAACAGTTCAGGGTGCACTTCTCAGAGCTTCCTCTTCACGTCCTTCACCTTCTCGGGAACCTTTACGACGTCCGAGAAAGTGAAGGACGTGAAAATGAAGCTCTCAGAAGTGCACCCTGAACTGTTGCTATTTCTATCCAAGATAAAACATACAACAGTAATCGAAACTGTCGATGGTTCCGAACACTGTATTTCACATTCACTGTAAACACAGACACACATCATAACAAAAATACACAATATATTTTTTAAAATTTTGGCAGCATCTCCTTTGTATATCAGATCATCGCTTATAACCCAGCATAGGTATATTTGTCATCCCGTCGCAGAAATCACAGTAAATATCACAATAAAAATAGGAGGCAGTGCAAAGTAAATATCAAAGACACACATCCTCACAAACATCCAATAGAGTCAAATAAAAATGAAAGATGATAAAAAGTCTCCCACCAAGTGTATAAACAACAGTGTATGAATAAACAATTTGCCCATAGGGCCAATACATACAAGTCATAAAAAAACCAATAAAATCACTGCGGACCCCTGCCGCGCAACTGGGATAGAATGTAGTCATACTGCTCCTGGGTGAGCTGTACCGTAGGGGCAGTAAGAGGCAGTACAATGTCTGGAGTCGGCGCCGGAGGTAGTGCAGTATCTGGAGTCGGCGCCGTCGATGGACCCGGAGGACGTACCTGCTCCAGCTCTCGCAGTCGCTCACCATGCGCAGCAAGGGCACTCACCACCTTCTCAGTATACTGAGCGACTGAGAGAGAAAGGCTCCTCTGCGATCCGTCCAGCTCGAGCTGTCTACGCTCCGTGCGCTGCGTAGACTCGGTGAGCGTCTGCAAGTTGGCAGCTGTAGCCTGATGCAGACTCATCAGCTCCTGTATACTGCGCTCGACCGTATCAAATCGTCCGGTGACGATCGGAGGGTCGGATCGTCGCTCGACCGCATCAGAAATCTGCTGCTGCAACTCGCGACGCAGCTCCTCGATCTGACGACGAACATCCTCAGCTCGTGACGACGCCTGCGTAGCCGGAGACTGCGCACTGACAGAGGGGGCCCGGGATGACTCCGAAGCCAAATACGTGCCGTAGGATCCCGTACCGTAGTACGTACCCTTCTGAAGACCGCCAACGGCGGTCATCCAGAGCTCGTCCGGCGATGGCTCTGCAGGCGGCTGGGAGGAAGTACCAGCCCCTCCCTCTGCTTGTGCACTAGCAGCAGCAGCAGCATCAGCCGCCTCCTTCTGTAGCCGAACAAACTCGGCCTAGAACATGTTTGCTAACGTGTAAGTGTTTACTAAAGTCTATATTGATATCTATTTTCCTGTTTTCTAAATTATAGTCAGTTAATATTAGTTGAATAGAACTTACATAAGCCTGCGTCGCCCTCTCGTCAATGAAGTCCCCAGCCCTCCGATGGGTGACCAGGAAGACGGTCACCATGTTCGGGTCCTCACCCTTCTTTATCTGTTAAAATATATTATCTATTATTAGTATTAAACATTATATCGAACTATATATAAATTAATGTCCGTCATAGGAAACGTACCAGACGACGAAAATGCTCCGTCATCGGAATGGAGCCGCCACACCACTTACCGGCGCTCGACCGCGCCACCTTGGCCTTCTCAGACCGCTCCTGGTACTGGCACTCGCTGAATCTAGCCTTCATTGCAGTCCACTGCTCTGGCGTAATCCAACCCTGGATCGGAAGTCCGGCGCGATCACGACGCTTCTGGTCGTCGATCGCATCACGGATGAGCTTGGCTATGAAGACAGGAAATTGGCCCTCAATCCTCGCCGCCCGGTGTGGTGGATAGAAATAGGTCCTCTACAAGAAGTAAAATACAAAAGTTGTATAATATACACAAATGATTATTAAAATTTAAAAATAAACAAATTTTTTACCTTGAAGTGGGCGAACCAAAAGGCCTTCCTATCTGCGGGAGCATCTGAGTAGTTGAGCCAAGGCCCACCATAGTTCTGCCTCACAAATGTCCCCAGCTGTCTCTGTACTACAGAAGGCCGATATCTATACAATAATAATTTTTCATGAATATATATGTACATATAATCATTTGAGAAATATATAATAATTAATTAACTTACTTCATAGGCCCGTCCGTCCAAATCTCCATACGCGTCTCGCCCGGGGGAGCGCATGGAGGGTCGCTCTCACCTCCTGCCTGGGCAGGATCAGTCTGATCGCCGTCCTCCATATGATCGGCGTGGGCTCCCTCCATAGAGCCGTCGACAGTAGGAATGCTGGACGGGGGATCAGGGATGCTGGACGCGGGATCAGGAAGGCTGGACGACGAGGGAGAGTCGCCAACCTGCTAGAACTACCCTGTCCCGGTAATGGACCGGGAACATGAAGGCTGGACGACGAGGGAGGAGTCGTCAACCTGCTAGAACTAGCCTATCCCGGTAATGGACCGGGAACAGAATGGTACACTGGCGTACTCGGAGATGAGGATGAGGGTACGGAACTGCCCTCTCCATCTCCAGCCCGAGGCTGACGGGACTGCCTAATATATAATCCTCCGCGTCGTCCGAATGGTCTAGTCATACCTGACAATAAAACATATGACAATAAAACAAAAAAACATATTTATATGATAGACATCACAGATTTTTAAAAAATATCATAGTCAAAAAGTGTCACTGAAGTGTCAATAAAAGTGTCAATAGAGTGTCACTGAAGTGTCACAGATTTATATGATAGAAGTGTCACTAAAGTGTCAAATATGATGATAAAACAAACGTACAGATTTAATCCTCTTCTAAAAATTCATCTAGTTCGTTTAGCTCATCTACTTCTTCTTCTTCTTCTTCTTCTTCTTCTTCTTCTTCTTCTTCTTCCTCCTCTACATCTTCACTTTCATCTGCATCTTCCTCTTCAGATAATTCTACTTCTTCTACACAATTAGATGTGTAATAGGAAACTTCCGTCGTGTCCACTTCTATAATATTTGTTACAAGAGGTAGTTTATCCTGTTGATAAGCTATATCGTCAACCTCAAAGGTATTTCTAGCTTTGGTCTTGCATACTGTCCACCAGTCCGACCTTGTTGTTCCCCGTTTAGGATAACTTGTGAAGTACATGAGCTGAGCCTGACTTGATAGGACAAATGGTTCATAGGCTTGATATCGACGCCGATAGCTTATATCAACAAGACCGTGCTTGTCTACTTTCCAACCTTGACCTTCAATCGGATCGAACCAATCACACCTGAATAACACAATCTTAGCAGGCTCTATTCCATAACTATATGTCAGCTCCACAATCTCCCGTAACACGCCATAGAAATCGTTGCCCGCATCAACATCTTTGTAGTTCGAAGATCTGATACACAAACAGCTGTTTTTGGTGGAATCGAGATCCACAAAGTTGTCTCTGATCGGGCAAGTTGTTGACTTGAACCTAAACCCATTAACACAGTAACTTGGCCATATTTTTGCAGCATAAATTGGTCCCTTGGCTAGCGTTCTAATAGACTTATTCTCAAGTCTTGCGTATGGACGATCGACCTAAATACCACGAAAGAAGCAATTAAGCTCATTCTCAATCAAGTGCATATACAAAAAGGTAATTACAGAGTTCTCAAGTCTTACATATGCACTCAACCATGATGGAAAATAACGCCTCATTTCTTGTTCTAGTTCTTCTTCTGTTATGTGTGGCCTACCCGACCTCACATCATCATTAAATATGCTGAAAACAACATCGTTCAATTAATGTAATAGTATAATAATTAACACTATTAAAATAATATAGACGTATTAATTACTTACCCCTCCAGTTTCTCTACTTCCTCCTCGTCGCAGTTGAGTAATACATACACCTGAGCAGCCCTTAGCTCATCATCGTTCAGATATCTCTTTTTCATCTTACCCGATGGCTTTCCTGGAGCATTAAATACCTTCAGTATTGTATCATTACTTTCATGATCTCCTTCGTCGTTTCTGGAAGCTCTCGTTCTATTAGTTACAACATGAGGCTTGAAATACATCGAACAAAAGTTTGTAATCTCCTCGAGAACATAGGCTTCACAAAGTTTGTACAGGAAGGTCTACCGGTTGGTCTTCTTGCACCGGTAGACCTTCCTGTACTAGTTGTCTTATAGCGATCAGCACCACAAAATCTGTACACATCTGCGTCCTTGTCGTCTTTGTAGTACAGCATGCACCCATTGCGACAGGAATCGATTTTCTCGTATCCCATCCAGAGCGATCTCACCATCCTCTTAGACCGGTAGAAGTCTTTAGGCAACTTAGCACCCGCCGGCAAGATCTCTATAATCAACTCCAACACTCGGTTGTAGCATTCTTGCGACATGTTAAAATCTGACTTAATGCTCAACAGTCTTGTAACCACCTCCAACGGTGAATGATCCTCACAACCAGGATACAATGGAGTCCTTGCATTCTCCAGCAACTCCATGAACTGTGCAGCATCGGCGTTCGGTGCCTCCTCAGGTGCATCATGAACGAAACTAGGCCCCGCAGCGTCGAAAACCATGTTCACGCACCCGTCGTCGTATGCATGATTATCTGAAACAAAATTAGGTCCCGCATGCATATACGGCTCAACGTAAGGCTCCGGCTTTGATGCTAAAGACACAAGTTCTCCGTGTGCGGTCCACTGATAGTAATTAGGCGTGAAACCCCTCGAGTACAAATGATATGTCACTTCCACTTCTGGATAATATTTCACGTTATGACATTTCACACACGGACACTTAATTTTGGTGCCGTCCATGTACTGAGGGAACGTCTTAGCAAACTGCAGGAACTGCTCTACTCCCGCTATGTATTCATCCCGCACACCACACATATCATCAGGACGACGATTGTACATCCATGAACGATTCTGCAAGTAGTAATTCATATCCATTTGAAAATAATTCTGCAAAGATGGACACACATTATCCAACAGGCACAAATTCGTATATTATGTCTTATTATGGGACACACATTAGTAGCAAACAGTTACTAATAACAATGATATGCAATCTAGGTCAAACTAGGTTGTACTAAGTCAAACAAGGTCAAGCTAAGTCAAACAAAGTCAAACAAAGTCAAACAAGGTCAAACTAGGTCAAACTAGGTCAAACTGAGTCAAACAAGGTCAAGCTAAGTCAAACAAAGTCAAACAAGGTCAAACTAGGTCAAATAGTCAACCTTGGTCAAACAAGGTCAAATCTAAGTCAAATATCCTATTTCTAGTCATGACCTACCAAGGTACCCTTTACCTTATCGCTATTGGTATCCCAATACTAGCTAGCACACACCATTCAAGGCTATACAAGCCTAACCTATAATTCAAGTACCAATAATGACCAGAGTCAACTCAAGCTATCTCATACACACAAGTAATATCTGGGTGTCATTTGTTTAGACTTAAAAAAACACAATCAACTAAAACTAGTACCAAGTAATGAGCAATAGTGAGTTACCAAAGCAAACTGAAACTAAAACTAGTATCTGGGTGTCATTTAAACAACTAAAACTAGTATCTGGGTGTCATTTAACAAACATGAAGACAACAAAGTCAAACAAGGTCAAGCTAAGTCAAACAAAGTCAAACAAGGTCAAACTAGGTCAAGGGTTGACCTATAGTTGACTTTGTCAACTCTTAGTCCAATCTAGGTCAGATGTTTACTCTACTTTGACTTTCAGTAAAAATAGTCAACCTTGGGGGTGACTACTATTTCATATAATTTTAAAGTATCGGCCGACATATTGTATATTGAAATGTTGACTCCTTGAAACTATATTGAGAGTTCAAGAGGAAAAAAGAACCCATTGAGCATCAAAACTGAAACAGGTCTAGAGCTGAAGATAGCAATTTTAGGAAAACATACAAAGTAGTAAACGTATATCACATTACGGTATATGATATATCATATTATGATCTAGAATATTACGCCACCATATTGAGGGTCCAACATGTCCAGATTTCAGTCCAGAATCAACTCAAATATCAACATGCCCATATTTTAGTCCATGTGTAGAATTAATAATTCAAAACCAACACAATAAATAAAGTACGAAAATGCATAATGTTTGTCATCACAAGAAGAGAGAGTGCTACTAAAGATGTTACATAAGCAGTAAATATCCTTGGCTGTAAGAATTGAGGCAGTTCTTTATTCCATATAAATCAATAAGAGGATATAAGAGCAAAAATGTCCCTCACTTGTCTTTCAAACAAGTCAAGTAGCATTGATGAAGAAAGCTAATAACAGGTGGAGTTTCAACCAGAATTGAAGTACCAAAGCTTATTACATCAATACAATATACACAGTAGCTTCGCCTTGTGCAAAATTCACATGTGAGTACACCTAATTAAACATGTTAAAATGGAAAATAAATGGTTGGTAAAGGATCTAGGCTATGTGTACGTGTCCAACATAGTGTCTCGTGTCCACCACAACATGACACAGTGTGTCCAGTGTGTGTGTGTGTGTCCATCTGTGTGTGTGTTCGTGTGTCCGTGTGTGTGTGTGTGTCTCTGTGTATGTGTGCGTGTGTGTCCGTGTGTGTGTGTGTGTGTCTCTGTGTGTGTGTGCGTGTGTGTCCGTGTGTGTGTGTGTGTCCGTGGGAGAGGAGGAGGAGGAGGAGGAGGAGGAGGAGGAGTAGGAGGAGGAGGTTAGGGTTTACCTGAGCTCGAGGAGGAGGAGGTCGACGGGGGGGGGGGGGGGGGGTACGGGTCGCCGGAGAGGGAGGGAGTCGCCGGGGGGGGGAGGGAGTCGCCGGGGGGGGGGGGAGCGGTCGCCGAAGGAATCGCCGGAGGGGGGGAAGGAAAAATTGGAAATTTCGAGTGAGTGGGAAAAACGAAACGCTGTGCCCTAAGTAAAAATATTAGCGACGTCACATGAGGACGTCGCTAAACGTCGTAAACTGGCGACATATTTTAATAATCCAGCGACGTAACGTCGCTCTTCAGCGACGTAATTTTATATCTGTCGCTGAACGTCGCTGAATAGCGACGTTTTGCGATGTTTATATAAAGGAGTCGCTGAATTCTATATATAGCGACGTAATTTAACGCCGTCGCTAACTTACGTCGCTAATAGATCATATTTTAGTAGTGTCCTGACAGTCCTCAATAGTTCTAATACTGCCAGAAATTGTGGCAGTCCTATTGTATAGGAAGGTTGTACAGCAAGTCGGACTGCCACAATTTATGACAGTCCTCAATACTTCTAGGACTGTCAGAAGTTATGACAGTCCTGTTGTATAGGAAGGTCAGCAAGGTCCTTTCAGGACTGCCACAGTTCCTGGCGGTACTCAATACTTCTAGAACGGCCAGAAATTGAGAAATTGTGGCAGTCTTATTGTACAGCAAGTTTCTTTCAGGACTGCCACAATTCCTTCCTAGCAAGTTTCTTTCAGGACTGCCACAATTCCTTTCTTTCAGGACTGCCACAATTTCTGGCAGCTTCTAGGACTGCCAGAAGTGCTGGTATAAACTTGCTTAACAAATCGATTTCTTCTAGAAATATGTTTCATCCATAATTTCTTCTATTAATAAAGAAAAATTAGTTAATAGATTAGTAGATTTGATAGATTTGGTAACCCAATTTCTTTTATAACTAGGGTTTCATCCATAAACTAGGATTTAGAGAAAAAAATATGAGAGATTAGAAGAGAGTAAAAAAAAAAAACTGGGGTTTGGAGAAAGAGATGTTATTTTTATTTTCTTTCTTCCTGTTCTTGCTCTTGCTCTTTCTTCTTTCTTCTTGTTCTTCTTCTTTGTTCTTCTTGTGAAGAAGGAGAAGAGAGAGAAAAAAAATAAAAATAGTTGTCTTTTATACCTAAGAATTGGATAATCATGAATAAATTTTTTCAGTGGCAAAGTTGTAAATAAATGAAAGTTAAGAATGTGACAGCCTTGATCAACTTTTGATTTACCCTTATAAAAAATCAAGATTATTATTCTTAATATAAAAGTATTATATAAGATAGAAAGTAAGATACATATGGAGTATCAATGTATCATATATAGAAAATTACTCTAATAAGTGGAAATCACAACCACAACATCTTTCTGAGTAAACTCGCGTTTAGCAAAATGAAAAATTATTGTGTGGTCCGGACTCACAACGTAGAGACGGTGAATGATTATTAGGTAGTTCGGACTCACCACGTGGCAGTGGTCAATGGTGAGCCCGACCACTAATTTGTTGACACTTGGCATAATATTTGGCATAAATTTTTTTAAAAAAATATAAAAGAATTATAAAATATAAAGAAATTCACTTGCATGTAATTAGAAAAAAAAAATTTCTTTCAAAAACATTAAAAAAATGATCTAAAAAATAAAAAATGTAGTGATATAATATATTATGTCTAAGTGTCAACAAACTAGTGTCGGACCCGTTGTCACATGGTGAACCCGGACCATCTAATAATTTTTTCCACCAAGGGTTACAAAGAGTCTGGTACAAGCCGGTAACGTTCGATTTTTTTTCCCCCAAACACTTGCAAACAATTTTGGTAGAGCTTCTGAAAATAGAAAGTACAAGTGTCTGAATCCTACCGCTACAAAAATAGCCTTAGCTTTCAAAAGTTATTTAGGTTTTCTATGGTTTGGAGAACAAAAATATTAAAAAAAATTAACTCTATTCTTTTTGTTACATTCCACACACACGCTTACACGTTCTTACGGTTTTGGGAACTCGAATTCTGCTGGTCCTATCTGGTACCTGCGCCAAAAATTTATTCCTATCCCAGTATCGATCTCCTCGCGTCGGAATATCATTCACCTCCAACTCTCAATAATTTATTTTCTCAATTCCATTCTTATATCAAACTTGTCCTCCAAGCAAGAAAAAGAAAAACTTTTCTCAGTCCCCCATATCAAACTTGTCCTCCAAGAAAGAAAAAGAAAGAAGAATCAATAGCTTCCGATTCCGGGTGGGAACTAGTCGACATGGACGAGGAGGACCGTCCGATCCTCGGCGTCTTCATCCCCTCCGTCGGTTTCCTCCCCTTCGGTAAACACCTTCACCGTGGTCTCCTCCTCCACCGGTCTCGTCCTCTCCCGCGGTCCCTGGTCCGCCTACTACGTCGTCGACACCCTCTCCGGGTCCCACCGCCACCTCCCCCGCCCCTCCCTGCCCCACCGCTCGGACGCCCCCTCCGTCGTCATCCGCGTGGGACGTCCCACCCCCGCAACCGTAGCGGGCTTCTTCGCCGTCGTCTACGCCATAGGCGGCGGACCCGACGGCGTCTACGTGTTCGACGCCTTCGACTCCCTCTCAGGACACTGGAGCCTCTCCGCCTCCGGCGAGATGTTCGCGTTCGGGAGGATCGACCCCGACTCTGGCGTCAAGGCGGCCAGCTCCGCCTACTGGCGCACCTGCTGCTCCCCAACGCCAATGGTGGCAGGCTACGACCCCTCGTCCGACGGCCGCGTGGCAGGATATGCTCCGTCGTGCTCGCCGATACTAACCAGGCCTTCAGGTACGAGCTGGAGGCATCGTCCGATCGATGAGGCCTCATGGAGTCGGTGCAGCTGGCCGAGCCCGTCAGATTCGAGTGCGCCTCTGGGACGACGACGGCGGTGATGGAGATGGTTACTAGAGGGAAAACTGATGGCGGTGGATTTGAAGGGGGAGAAGGTCATAAGCATTAAGGAGGTGCCGCCACCGACAACAACGAAGAAGATTGTGCCATAACCAGGGGAGGATCCAGCTTAATGCTGCCGTGGGTTCGAGCCCACCCAATTTTTTTTTTCATATGCTTTTTTTTTTTGAGGAAACTGCAAATTTCATTCAAGGATTAAGCGTAATACAGGAAGACATATCACGATGGATATGATCAAATAGACAAGTTGGACTAGAATCATAAACTGTAAGAAGGTTCATCTGATTGTGAAGTAGATCATGTGTGGCCAGTGTATGAGCACAATGATCAGCATTTCTATATATGAATGAGAATGAAATCTCCCGAGCAGAATGCAGTATCTTCCTTGCATCAGAAATAGTGTGACGAGCAAGCCAATTGTAGGCTCCAGATGAGAATTAATGGTATCAATGAGTGCTTTGCAGCCCCCCTCAATTGTAACATGGTTTAGCTGCTTCCTCTCAATTAATACAAGAGCTAAGTGTATTGCCAAGGCTTCAGCTTCAACCGGGGACCCTCCATCTTGATTCTTTGACAATGCCCCCATAAGGAGACCATCTCCATTCCTTAGAATAGATGCGGATGCCATCTTTCCATCCAGGTACGCGCCATCAAAATTAATTTTCCATTTAGTAGGTTCAGGTGGTCACCAATCCTCATCTGCAGCAGACCTCCTAGTTGACGAGTTGGAAGACAGGCAAGGATTGGAGGCTTCATACTTCTCTTGTAGTATGGATGCTTCGTGGAAAATTCTGTTAGTATTGATCAACGAATTGTTGAAGATGGCTCTGTTCCTTGCCTTCCATATTGCCCACATCAAGTAAAGACATTTTGATGCAACATCTCGATCTCCCTTCTTGAGTAGATTTGAAATTAGAGAGGAGACAGAGGTCTGAGATTGTAAGAGTCTTGTAACTGGAGGAAGACCTTGCCAAGACGGTCATGTGACAGAGCAATGAAGAATAAGATGGTTAGTAGTTTCGTCACATACCTTGCAAAGAGGACATGTAGCTTCAATGTCGTTGTTTCTGCGATGGATGTTGTCTTTGGTAGGAATGGAATTTGTAAGGACTCTCCAAGCAAAGAGGAGCACTCTTGGGCAAATGTGATGAAGTTTCCATAATTTCTTCCATTCAATAAACTCCGAATCATCAGTTGACAGATGATCCCTGTGAAGGCTTTTATGAACATCTCGATAAGCAAATTTTGTAGAGAAGTACCCATCATTGGTATGCTTCCAGATGAGTCGGTCAGATGTACAATTTGATGAGAGTGGAATTTTCAGTATAGCCATTGCTTCAGAGGGAGGAAATAGTAAGAAGATAAGATTTTCTTTCCAACAGAAGTTATCTTTGTTAATAAGATCACTGACAGTGAACACCCATCTCTTTGCAAACTGGTATCCAGATACTTGAAAGTTAGGCATATTAGGAACCCAAGGGTCTTGCCAAATATTGATGCTCGATCCATCGCCTACTGACCACATTATATTCCCTTAGAGGAAGTCTATACTCCGTCCATATACAGGAATAAGATGGAGAGGGTTTAGCTGACTAGAATGATGAAGAGTATAGATATTTGCTCTTGAGAATTTTAGCCCAAATGGAATTGGAATCACTGAGGAACCTCCAAGACAGCTTGAGTATAAGCGCAATATTAGTGATATGCAGATCACGAATGCCAAGTCCTCCTTGAAATTTAGGTTTAGTGATTGTAGACCATGGTATAAAATGAATTCTCTTCCTGCTATTTTTTGTTCCCCACCAGAAATCTCTTTGATGTTTAGACAAAGAGTTAGTCACAGATTTGGAATGAAGTAAGAAGATAAGTAGTATGTCGGAAGTGAAGAGAGAGTGGATTTGATAAGAACGGTTCGCGCGACATGGGATAAACAGCTTCCCTTCCAGCCATGGAGTTTACAATTACTGGTGTTGAGAAGATCAGAGTAAATATTAACTCTGTTCTTAGATTGAAGAATTTTGTGGCCCAGATACTTGTCTGCAGTATCCATATAATTGACACCAAAAAGATTCTTGAAAAGTTGGCGCATGTGAGGGTTGAAGACTTATCAAAATTTGTTGTCCAGACCACTTTTCAAAGGTTTGGATAATGACTTTGGCTTGGGTAATATTATGGAGAGAGCACTTGCCAAAAATTAATAAGTCATCTGCAAATGCAAGATGGGAGAATGATATGGAACAATGTTTAAGCTTGACACTTTCGAATAACATATTCCTTTCCATAATAAGGATGAAAGTGGATAATATTTCCATACTTAAGATGAAAAGATATGGAGATATGGGACACCCCTGTCTAATACCACAGCTAGGAATGAATGTATTTGTTGGATTCCATTGACAAGAACAGCAAAGGAGGCACTGGTGATGCACTTCATAATACGATCATGGGATTTTCCTTTGATACCAAAGCCATCTAAAGCCTGACAGATAATATTCCAGTCGAGCCTATCATAGGCTTTAGACATGTCAAGCTTAAGAGCAAATGAACTGTTAGAAGGACTGAAATTCGAGATGGAATGGATAATTTCATGAGCAATGAGTACATTATCACCGATGTATCTACCATGGTCAAATGCATTTTGAAAATGATTAATGAGGTGTTGAAGAGGATCAAAAATCCCAAATATCCAAGTTGCTTGACAGAAGATTAGATCAATCTATCTGTGTCAACCACGCCTCCAAATTCAAGAAGTTGGATAAGTCCTCTGATAGCCACATACCTCATGCTTCATGACCAAAAGAGGGATTTTCCAACACATTTATTTTTCAATTACTAATGGTTTTGTGGCGTAACGAATTACCAATGGTAGAAAACCGTTAGGGATTAAAAGAACCATTAGAAAAAATGACAAAAAATAAATTTTAATATTTGTAACACACAATATTTATTTGGTAACACTTAAAAATCGTTAGCAAATTAAATAAAATTAAAGAAAAACTAAAAAAATTTCATCATGTGCGATTCACATGATAAGGAAGTGATATTGAGGCATCACGCTTGTACCATTTCTCATTTCCCTCCCGTGCCCTCCCCGAGCCCTCTCTAGTTTTCTCCTCTCCTTTCTGCCTCCTCGACGGTGAATGGCGAAGGCGCTCTCCTTTGCCCCTTGACGGCGATAGAAAAAGTTGACAGGTAATCTCTCTCTCTCCCAGCCACCGATTGGGATACTATCGTCGACACTAACATGTCCATGTTCTTCTCTTTCGGCATGGGAATCATCGTATTTGGGTTTCGGTTCTTCTTCTTATCATCAATCGAGGAAGTGTTGGAGGAGTTAGGGAATCGAGCCTCCGGAGGGATTTACGGAATTAGGGTTTCGAAGGAATTTAGAAAAATTAGGAGGCAATATCATGATTTTGACCAAGAAGAGGAATAAGCATTAGTATGATGCTTCACATCCTGGGCAAAAATTCTTGGTTCAGTTCTTTCTCCGTGCCGCTCAACGCATCGAGTTCTGGAGAGACCCTCTTCATGTATTTTCATGCATAGTGATGATTTCATAAACTTCTAGCGATCCCTTTGTTGCAAGAAAGCTAATGCCAAATTGTTAGGCTGTGTGGCAGGTTTGTTTCGGTCAATTGTTCACGTGGCTAATCGTAGTCTTTATTGAAAATTACTCGAAGAACCTTGAACAGCCTCTCTGTCGTAATTCCTTTAGTATGTATAAATTTGTTCAGGAGTTTGCAGGTTGGATATATAGTTGTTTTATATTTGTCATCTGCAAACATACTTCTATATGTTATATTCTTCTACTTATCCTTATGATGTAAAAGCTTAAAGATTGCCACGTGGTAGAAAATTCTTGTATATATGCTAAATAGTGTTACAGGCCATAGGTGAGAAATAAAATTAGAATCTCTTTTTGGTTTAGTTCATGAATCAACAATGTATGCTTTGAGACGCATGTTTACATTAATCGGTATTGAAGCGGCAAAGTGCCAACATGCTGAATCTACCCAGGTCAAACCATCCAACATTTCTTCTATCTTTTGGTTTTTTTTGCTTGTACATCTGAGTTCTGGAAGATGTTAAGATAAAAAGGATACCACTCAGAAGAGTTAATTATGAACTAAGCTCTCTCTCATTGCATGGAAGTTAGCCATTGCTGGCAATTCTTGATTGAGCTAGCAAAATAGATTCTAACTCAAATCCTGCAATATTCAATCAAGTCTATGATTGCCTATGGTCTTTGGATGGTATCTTGTGTATTGGGATAGTTCAGTTAAGGGAGTTGGCAAATTGTAGAAGATGATTACTGCTGGACATTTGTGCTAGAAGGGTGGCAATAATGAAGGGCTTCTAGTTCTGAGATGTTATGTTGAAAGATTAGTGTACCAAAGACCTTCTGCTTCATTTTCAAGGAACTAAAGTTTTGAGTTTTGGGATTAAATGACGACGCACTATTTTTTGGGTGCTGCCTCAATCGCCATTTCCGTTTACTGTAGTCATTGCAGCTTATAGGCGAGGAAGTTCTGAGTTTGGAAGGCAAGGAGGCATGGTTATGGTAGTGAAGGAGTAGAGCAATACTTCTGCTATTTTTTTGTCAATCTATATTGTGGATGATTCTACATGGCACCAAATTCATTATCCTGGTATTTGGACAGTTTTGCAGGTACTGGTATTTGTTTCAGGTTTTTTTTCCCCTTCTTCTAATGTTATGGAGTCCATATATGTGTAGAAGATTTTGCTGCATGAGCTACTGAATTCTGCACCAAACGGTTCAAGGAAGGCGATTAAGCTTCATTATCCCATATGTAAGGAGCTAAGATACATCGAGTTAACTGAACTTTTAGTACTTATTTATTTATGTTTTTTCCCCACTTATTGTGATATTTTTAATCCAAAATTGTCTTGAAGATTTGAATAACATGATTGCTGACATGTGTATCAATAACTGTTTTGATTTTTGTTGATGATGTCTACTTTGATATATGATCTGATACTATTTTTTGTTTCCTAACATGACACATGACTTGCTACTCCGCACAATCCAAAAATGAAATAAATACATTAGGTTATTCAGACACCACAAATGTTTCAGTTATGTTTTCCTTCTTGATGATCCAAGGACAGTTCTTATTTCTTTGCACCCGATTTTGATGTACTTGAGGGCTATTTGCTTTAGATCAAGTGTGAGTTGTTGATTATGTATTCAACTTTCTATGAAACTTGGGCCGCCAAAAAATTTGTACTTCCCCATGTTGGATTGAATAGGACATGATACACACAGACATGCGGCACGCTTGAGAACCAGTGTCCTGTGCATTATATTTCAACAGATGTTCAAGGAGATTCCTTTCACTGAATTATACTATGATTATCATGTCAAGAAGAACCTACCAGTGTTCTAATATAAAATAATGTTCACCAAATATAGTTTGACACCCATATTGACCTTATAAATTTAGTGTTCATATGCGTGATAAAATCAGTTTTGAGTGAAAACCAACTATTTTGGGGGCATAGATTTCTGCAGGTACACCTCTCTCTTGCATCCACATATTTAATTCATTATTGTATTCTGCATTTAAAGTTTAAACCTCTCTCTCTCTCTCTCTCTCTCTCTCTCTTGCAGATGATCTTGTAGCATCTGGCCCTTGTTACAGTTCCTTGGATGTTATTTCCAAAACCTTTCATCTTGAGAAAGCTACACACAGGTAAGATGTTTGGTTCCTTACAGATTTTTTTTGGTTTGCTGCGTGAATATTTGACTTCTTTCAATAATATTTTCAAAATATTAAATAAGCAAATCAAAATTCTTGTGTAATATTTGCCAGGTGCTCATCAATATTTTGTCTATTAATATGTTTAAGTGGCTCTTTAGTCACTATTTCTAGCTGTTTTAAGCTGAGCCTTATGTCATCCTTGTTTTATTTGCAGTCTTTACAGAGGATGGTTTTCAATCAGGTATGAAGTTCGTATATTCCAAGAGGAGTTCGGCGTATGCTTTTCAGATAGGTGATCTATATGTCTACTACTGGTGTGTTGGTATTAATATAATCTAGTGTCAGTACTATCTGAAGCTAAATATTGTGTGCTTCTACTGCATATAGCAGTTTGCTTCTAAATATTATGACCTATGGGGTTATGCTTGGCTTATTCACGAATCTGGTTACCGTAGATTGTCGACATCAGTTTTTTGTTTCATTTCCAGTTATGTGACCAATGATGTGGCTGGTTTCAATATATAACTAGACAATTTAGATTTATTAAATACATATATCAATAGATATAAATTAGAAGAATCTCACTAGCAACACATGATGCGGCTAGATTTCATTTATGTCCCTTTGGACTTCTAGGAGATGTTTTCTTAACATAGATTTTTTTTCCTCTTCATCAGGCTTGCATACGGGGTGGCACCTGAGACGACTCACGGAGATGATCTATACCGACTTGTTGTAGTTCATGAAGTCCAGTCAAGACAACTACTTTTCGCCAGCCACACAGGCAGGACCCAAGCAATGATGTTGCCGCTGCCACTAATGTTTCTGTTTCTTCTCGCTATTTGTTTGGGGGTCCAGCTCCTGCACACCGCTGATTGGCGTTTACAATTGCTTTAAGATGTGCCTGGTCTTGTATAATGTAGACTTGTGGTGTCCAAATGAAGTTACTATTTGTCATTCAAACATGAAAGTAGTCGGACTTCACGCCTAAGAGCTTACATCTCGGGTTCAAATGTTGGGCTGCATTTGTATCTCCGATCTCATTGCCATTTGATAGGCTCTTTGCATTTAGGTACCATTTTTAACTTGTATTCTAGATTGATGTACATGGTATATTGCCTACTTAAGGTTGAACTGTTGATGTATCCTTTGCTGTTGAATATTTCAGCTTTAGTTGACGACATATTTTGATTATCCAATTTCGTATATAAGGACCTTCAGAACTTGTGCTAATATGTGTGTCTATGTTGTTTATAGAAAACCAATATAGCAGCAGTATCAAGTTAACATTTCCCTTGCTTTTATGGTGCATGTGTTCATTCCCCTAAACTCACTTTCCTAAGGTTACAAACGGTTATATAAAACCAATATAGCAGCAATATCCAATTTCTACAAATCCACAATTATCAATGGTAATACGCGTTAGGAGCCTACAGTTACCAATGATTATAAGCGGATTTTCAACGGTTTTTTATCGTTAGAAAATTGACTTTTCTAACAGTTTTTTAGCATTAGAAAATTTATTTTTCCAACGGTTTTTTACCGTTAGCAAAGTAAATTTACCAACGGTTTTTTACCGTTAGGAAAATTTTCAACGCCATATTTCCAACGGTAATAAACCGTTGGTAATAATTTTCCTAACGCTTATAATCGTTACGAAATGGCTGTTTTGGTGTAGCAAGTTCAGAAAAGGGTACTTTTGATTCTTTATATGAGTTAGTCAATTTCTAGCCTACCCCAATCCAGTCCAGCCTAACCCAGTTTAAATTCCTGAATCCATCCCTGGTGCCATGCATCGGAAAGAAGCCGAAGATCTCCATCGAGGAGTATGATATCATGATACCACTGTGTCACGCCCCAGTACCGAAATACGGAGACGGACTAGGCCAGCTACTCCATATGAGGTACGTAACGTCATACGACGATCGTGGCTGTCGAGAGACTAGGGGGTACATGCTACAATCAAGTCTCCTATGGTCCCACAGGGTTCTATGTCTCAATCAATCAAGTCACATCAGCAATTAAATGATCATTAAAGATAAAGCAGTAAGGCGTCCCCGACGCTTCATCAAAATGGTCATGAGAGACTAGCTTTATAATTTAGCTATCTCAGAGAGTCAGGAGTACAAAATTATACACAGCTGCAGTCTGTTTAATTACAATTATGTACTGACACAAAATATCAAGCAATCCGGCTAACAGGTGCC
The DNA here is from genome assembly GCA_029216955.1 of Iris pallida. NCBI lineage: Eukaryota > Viridiplantae > Streptophyta > Magnoliopsida > Asparagales > Iridaceae > Iris > Iris pallida. The sequence continues at coordinate 4,105,136 of JANAVB010028820.1, read as the reverse complement.
GGTGGCTAAACGCCGCACAAAGTATAAGCAGGAGTGGTGGAGAAGAAACCCACTCGAGTCCCCGAACCGCCATGCTCCTAGTATGCACCATGGATGTCAGGAAGGAAGATCGTGTCCTCTGGCTCTGCTACGAGATCTGGCCAAACAAAACCAGCGGGTTAGCCCTGAATAGCAAATACCGCCAAAGGGGCACAAGAGTTAAGATTAAAAACCCAGTTAATAGAATGATTGATAATAGTAATACTTATGCTACTATTATAGGGTAGCGTAACATCCTCGAACCCATATGGCACCCTTACAACCAAACAAGGACAAAAGGTGCCGCATGGAGTCGGGACGTGTCGTACTCTATAACTTTCACATAAGTTAAAAGATAGAAACAATAAAATCTCCTGATCGTGACTTCGGTCGATAGCCTATCATAGCACAATAACCAACCCAACAATCAAACAAGAACATGGGTTGGATCATGTACCATGATAGACCATGTTCCTCAGTCATTCACAGAAGTAACACTTTACAACCAGAATAAGTCTTCCGTTCATAACTTCGGTCCACAGCCTGTCATAGTACGATAACCAACCCAACAATCAAACAAGAACATGGGTTGGATCACGTATCATAACAGTCCGCTTCCTTCAGTTATTCGCGGAAGGTAATAGGATACAAGCAAGTCATTTTTACGGCCAATCAAGTCTACGAGTTTCTAGTGGGACGAGGTTATCCTCGCGTCATGTTATTTCGAAATCCTCAGATCGTATCTTTCCAGCAAGGCTAGCCAACCCAGGGGTCCGCGTAGACAGATATTATTGAGCACAGGTCCCTCGTAAGGCCACCTTGCCAAAACATATAATATATAGCAGGAATTAATCGGATACAGTCATCCGCTCGTTGCAGATGACACAGTATCCGTGGAGACCAGCCGGCGCGTCAAGACAATATCTCAAGGCGGCTGGTGTAACACGATCTCGGGATTCTGCCCTCCCCATGCATCTAGTATATTTAGTTGCCTAGTTTAACCCTAGGTGAAATCTTGGACTCACATGCTGTGGCCTGCATGATTATCCTCCTAAAGTCGTACTCTAGTACGAGTACCCCAATAGAGGATCCATGTCAATCAGTATGTCAACATGTTCTACCCTCCTTAGTGTAATGCATCATTGCAAATACGCCACATGGAGTTACGAGTCATTTGTCGAGCATGAACAAGAACTGGGACATTCAGGTACATGTATCAGGTAGGAACACTTTGTTCACCGGGGTCACATTAGTGCTCATATCATGCTCAGGACAAAAGGCGTAAGGATATATAGCTTACACAAACATTTATATATATATATATATATATTGGCAATATAAAATAAAATAAAATAAAATATAGGGGAGTCCAGGTCAGAGTGCGCTGGGTCCAAGCGCGCTGGGTCAAGCGTGCTAGGTTCAAGCGCGCTGGGTTCAAGCGCGCTGGGTCAGAGTGCGCTGGGTTCAAGCGCGCTGGGTTCAAGCGCGTTGGTTCAAGCGCGCTGGGTCAGAGTGCGCTGGGTCCAAGCTCCTAGCTCCAAAAGGCGCTGGGCCACGAGAGAGCTGCGCCTATCGCTAAAAAGCGCTGGGCCAAGGGGCTGCGCACGCCAACTGCTACAGGGTCATCTCCTTCCTCTTGGCTGAGAGCAAGAACACCATGAGCCCTAGAACTTCTAAGGACCATAAAATCCTCATCCTAAGCCCAAATTGGGACTTCTATAGGTCAAAATGGGATAGAACAAAATTTCCTACAACATGGAAAAATCAAAACTTGAAAATAATGAAGTTTGCTAGATCAAAACCAAGGAAATCCAAAAATGGTTAAAACTTAGATCTACAAAAATTAAAGCTTCAAAATGGAAAATTTCAAGTTCTAAACTAGTATAGATTGTGAAGAAGAACATATTTTGACAAATAATTTTGTAAGAAAACATTAACAAAATTTATGGATCCATCTCTTGAGCAAGTTGGCACTTGCCTTGGTTGGTGGAGGAAATAAATGAGCCGAGAGAGAATGAGATGAGTTATATATAGAATCTTGAACCCAAGGGTTCATGATGAACCATTGGTGAACCAAAAATAGGTTACCCAAATGAGCCAAAACTGTAGGCCCAAATGCAGAAAATAAATTACGAAATAATATTTTGTCGAATATTTTGGGAAATGCATGAATAAATACAGTATAATAAATATCGTATAAATACAAGGTAAATACAATTTATCGGTTTACGTATTAAAATACGTATTCCAGGATCGGGGAGTGACATCTCTACCCTTCTTAGAAAAATTATGTCCTTTGAATTCCAGCCAAGACAGGATAGTGAAATCAGGGCAAGCAAGGCACAATCATATACAAGTTAACTATCATAGCAGTTATTATCATACATCACAAAGTACAAAACAAGCAGGTGCAGATAAGCATGGAGTCGTGTCAATAAGGCGTAAAAATATACCTCATTAGTCAAACAAATGCGGATACCGAGATCTGATCTCGTCCTCGCGCTCCCAGGTTGACTCTTCCGAAGAGAGATGGTTCCAAGAAACACGGACAAGGCTTATCGTCCGATTCTTGAGTACCTTCTCTCGCCGGTCCAAAATAGACCCGAGTTGTTCCTCATAAGTTAGGTCGGTACCAACGACCAACTCAGAATGATCGAGGACATGACTCGGATCGGGAACATACCCACATAATTGGGACACATGAAACACATCATGTATGCCAGTTAGCGAAGGCGGAAGGGCAAGTCGATAAGCCACATCGTCTACCCGAGCGAGAATCTTAAAAGGACCAACGTATCTTGGACTAATCTTTCCTCGGGTTCCAAATCTGATGATACCCCGAGTAGGCGAAATCCGCAGAAACACTTGGTCGCCAACTCTAAACTCTAGAGGCCTACGATGCTGATCTGTCCAATGACGATGTCGGTCCTGTGCAACTCGAAGGCGCTTTCTGACCAACTTAACTATCTCCACAGTCTGCGTAATCATCTCTGGCCCCAACAACTTCCGTTCTCCGACGTCGTCCCATGCCAAAGGGGACCTGCACTTTCTTCTGTACAATGCTTCTAACGGGGCCATCTGAATGCTAGCCTGATAGCTGTTGTTATAGGAGAACTCCACTAGATGAAGGTGATCCTCCCAAGATCCGCCAAAATCTAAGGTACACGCCCGTAGCATATCTTCTAACGTCTGAATGGTTCTTTCTGATTACCCATCAGTTTGTGGATGATAAGCAGTACTGAATCTTAACTTGGTTCCCAAACTTTGGTGTAAGCTCAGCCAAAAATGGGAAGTAAATCGCGTATCCCGATCTGATACTATACTAACTGGAACACCGTGCTGCCTTACTATCTGCTTCATGTACGTTTCTGCTAACTGTTCAGTAGTCTGTCCAACTCGGAAGGAAAGGAAATGAGCGACCTTCGTGAGTCGATCTACTATTACCCAGACTGCATTCTTACCAGTCGGGGATCTAGGTAAACCGGTCACAAAATCCATCGTGATGTGCTCCCATTTCCATTCTAGGATAGGAAGCGGCTGTAGCAATTCTGTTGGTCTCTGCTGCTCGGCTTTTACCTGCTGACATACCAGACACTTGGATACAAATCTTGCTATCTCTCTTTTCATGCCATTCCACCAAAAGTACTGCCTGATATCTCGATACATCTTCGTTCCTCCTGGATGAATGGAGTAAATAGAACTATGAGCTTCGGACATAACTTCTTGCCGAAGGTCTCCACTCGGTACACAGAGTCTGTTTCCAAACCTGAGCATACCATCTTCATGAATCACTAACTCCTTCCTACGGCCTGATTCACACTCCGATCGTAACTTCTGAATCTGTGAATCTCCTGCTTGTGCTGCCCTTATCCTCTCTACTAAGGTTGACTGAATCTGTATACTGGTCATTCTTCCTATATCCCTTGGCAAAACTACTTCGATTCCCATACTCTGAAGGTCTTCTAAAATATGCTTCTGCGAGGTCAAGATAAAGGCACCATCTCTCCTACTCAGCGCATCTGCAACTATATTCGCCTTGCCTGGATGATACTGAAGATCTAAATCAAAATCCTTCGGCAGCTCTAACCATCTTCTTTGCCTCATGTTCAAATCTCGCAGCGTGAATACGTATTTCAAACTCTTATGATCAGTATAGATCTCTACCCGATCCTCGTATAAATAATGCCTCCACAACTTGAGTGAAAACACCACAGCTACTAACTCCAAATCGTGAGTCGGGTAATTCTTCTCATGGTCTCGAAGCTGTCGAGATGCATATGCTATCACCTTTCCGTGCTGCATCAATACACATCCAAGACCCTTCCCTGATGCGTCACAATATACTGTAAAGCCTTCCGCTCCTACTGGAAGCGTCAAGATCGGAGCTAAGATCAATCTCTTCTTCAATTCTTCAAATGATGCCTGACAGCTAGCTGACCAAACAAACTCTACGTCCTTGTGTATCAAACGCGTTAAGGACGCAGAGATCCTGGCAAAGTCCGCCACGAACCTTCTGTAGTAACCAGCTAATCCTAAGAAACTTCGCACTTTGGCAACCGTTCTCGGGACCGGCCAATGCTCTACGGCCTCAATCTTCTTCGGATCCACTGACACTCCTGCCCCAGAAATTACATGTCCTAGGAACGAAATGTGGTCTAACCAAAATTCATACTTGTCGAGCTTCGCATAAAGTTGATGCTCCCTCAATGTCTGCAAGACAGTCCTAAGATGTTTCTCATGCTCCTCTTCACTGCTGGAATAGACAAGGATGTCATCTATGAACACCACCACAAATTTATCCAAATACGGCAGAAAGATGCGGTTCATTAAATCCATGAATACTGCGGGGGCGTTGGTTAGTCCAAAGGGTATTATTAAAAACTCATAATGCCCATATCTAGATCTGAATGCTGTCTTCGGTATGTCTTGCTCCCGGACTCTTACTTGATAGTATCCTAACCGAAGATCGATCTTGGAAAAGATGCTGGCCTTGCTCAACTGGTTAAACAGGTCATCAATCCTTGGTAGTGGGTACTTATTCTTCACCGTTACTGCATTCAGCTTGCGGTAGTCGATGCACATCCTCGTCGACCCATCCTTCTTGGGAACTAGAATCACTGGCGCGGCCCAGGGCGATTTACTGTCTCGGATGAATCCCTTAGACTTCAACTCTTCTTCATGTTGATACAACTTATCCTGTTCTGACGGCGACATTCTGTAAACTCTGTTTGCAATAGGCCTCGTTCCAGGGTTCAACTCAATGCTAAATTCTACCTCTCTGACTGGGGGTATTCCTGGGAGCTCATCAGGGAAGACGTCGAGAAAATCTTCGACCACTCTCGGAATTTGTCCTGGCTCTGACACTGCTGCTGAGATGACGCCTCCGGCCTGATTCTTCAAGGTTCGAGTAAAGATGAACTGTTCTATCCCAGGAACGCTGAATATGACCCTACCTCCTCTACAATCAATTGTCGCATGACTGTCTTTCAACCAGTCCATGCCAAGAACAACGTCAAAATTCCCCATAAGGAATTCAATCAATGATGCGGGCAGTAAATGCCCACACACCTCTACCGGACATGAAAAGCGCACTCTGCTAACTTCTACGAGCCCATTGCCGGTGAGTATATCCATCCTCTCCGACAATGTCTCAAACTCTAATCCAATCCGTGTAGCATATTGTGCAGAGATGAATGAATGAGTAGCGCCTGAATCAAATAATGCTACAGCGGGAAATGAGGTGACGAGAATTTTACCTGCCACCACGTCACTAGACGCTAGAGCCTCTCCCAAGGATAATGTGAGAGCCTGGCCCTGGCCCCGCGGAGCCCCTTGTTGCGGCCTTCCTCGACCATGTTGTTGCTGCCTCTGAGGGCCTCCGGCTTTCTGTGCTTGGCAAAACATCTGAGCCTGTGTTAGTAGACGCTGGGCTAGGGGCCTTGCTGCTAATATTGGCCCTCCACTCGGGGTTACCACCGGAGCTGGCAATGCTGGAAACTACTGAGCTGGCCCTCCTGGTCTCTGCATCATAGGACAAGTGGAAATACGGTGGTCTGAACTACCACACCTCAAGCATAAGCCATTCGCTGACCGGTACACCTCCCTCGTGTGCCCTGTCTTTCCATATAATGTACAGCCCTGGGGTGCTCCCTGACGCTGCTGCTGGTTCCTCGGCTGCTGATGCCGAACTGGCGCTGTATTAGTTGACACGGCCGTCCTCTGCGACGCTTCTGCCTCATAAATACGTACATCGGGTGCTGGTGCTGATGTTCGCTGCATTACTCCTCCTCCAACCTGGGAATGAGATCTCTTCTGACCCCCTGTCCTCGATGCCAACCTCTGCTGGGTAAGCTCGTACCTCCGAGCGGTCGTCAAAACAGCGTCAAACGTCTGGTAGTCGTGTCCCTCCACAAGCTGCAGTAGTTCCAAGTGAAGTCCCTACTGGAACCTCATAGCTTTCTCTGGCTCCGTTGCCACCATAGCTGGTACGAAACGGCACAATCTGCAGAACTCTGCTGCATACCCATCTACGGTCTTGCCTGCTTGCTTGAGACTAATAAACTTCTGCTGGAGCTCATATCGAGCTACTACGCCAAAATACTTGGCCTTGAATCTTTCACTGAAGGTGGTCCAACAAACAGGGCGTCTTATACCAACTTCTTCTGATGCCCACCAGTCACGGGCAAGATCCTGAAGTACTAATTTGACCTGATCAACCTTCTCATCATCTGGAACCTTGGCTGCCACAAGAATGGCTTCGATGTCTTGAATCCATGCATCCGCAGTGATGGCATCCTTCGTGCCATCAAAATACCTCGGGTTCAAGCGACGGAACCGTCCCGATGCCCCCGAGTCAGCCCCGGCACTCCTCTCAAGAGCGAACTGAATCCCTTGGTTCAGCAATACGTTCTGCTCCTGCTGCTGAGTCTGTTGCTATTGGTGAGTGACAAGAATCCCCCGGATGATCTCCAGGAGTGCTACGGCATCTGGTACTGCCGTCGCTGCTGGTGCTACAGGAGTTTCAATAACCTGCGGCTCCACTGCCTCTGGTTCCACTTCTGCTCGTGTCTGCCCTGGGGAAGGTTCTCTCCCCTGTTGGTGCCCAGTCGAGCCATGCTCTGGCTGCTCTTCCTCATGGGCCTCACCCGCTACTGAGAATGAAGCACCCCTATAGAGAAAGATATAAGATTATCAAGTCCGAACGAGGAAGATTTCGAGGATGCAAGTCAGGTTAGAGATCAAGGCAAGGACAGAGAATTCGAAACAGAATTTCAAGGGAAACAAGTTTTGATTGAGACTCCTAATAATTCGCAATACCCCACAAGTCTGAAAAACAGACCTACATGGGCCACCACTAAAATCTTGTCACGCCCCAGTACCGAAATACGGAGACGGATTAGGCCAGCTACTTCATATGAGGTACGTAACGTCATACGGCGATGTGGCTGTCGAGAGACTAGGGGTACATGCTACAATCAAGTCTCCTATGGTCCCACAGGGTTCTATGTCTCAATCAATCAAGTCACATCAGCAATTAAATGATCATTAAAGATAAAGCAGTAAGGCGTCCCCGAGGCTTCATCAAAATGGTCATGAGAGACTAGCTTTATAATTTAGCTATCTCAGAGAGTCAGGAGTACAAAATTATACACAGCTGCAGTCTGTTTAATTACAATTATGTACTGACACAAAATATCAAGCAATCCGACTAACAGGTGCCGGTGGCTAAACGCCGCACAAAGTATAAGCAGGAGTGGTGGAGAAGAAACCCAGTCGAGTCCCCGAACCGCCATGCTCCTAGTATGCACCATAGATGTCAGGAAGAAAAATCGTGTCCTCTGGCTCTGCTACGAGATCTGGCCAAACAAAACCAGCGGGTCAGCCCCGAATAGCAAGTACCGCCAAAGGGGCACAAGAGTTAAGATTAAAAACCCAGTTAATAGAATGATTGATAAAAGTAATACTTATGCTACTATTATAGGGTAGCACAACATTCTCGAACCCATATGGTACCCTTACAACCAAACAAGGACAAAAGGTGCCGCATGGAGTCGGGACGTGTTATACTCTATAACTTTCACATAAGTTAAAAGGTAGAAACAATAAAATCTCCTGATCGTGACTTCGGTCGATAGCCTATCGTAGCACAATAACCAACCCAACAATCAAACAAGAACATGAGTTGGATCATGTACCATGATAGACCATGTTCCTCAGTCATTCACAGAAGTAACACTTCACAACCAGAATAAGTCTTCCGTTCATAACTTCGGTCCACAGCCTGTCATAGTACGATAACCAACCCAACAATCAAACAAGAACATGGGTTGGATCACGTATCATAACAGCCCGCTTCCCTCAGTTATTCGCGGAAGTTAATAGGATACAAGCAAGTCATTTTCACGGCCAATCAAGTCTACGAGTTTCTAGTGGGACGAGGTTATCCTCGCATCATGTTATTTCGAAATCCTCAGATCGTATCTTTCCAGCAAGGCTAGCCAACCCAGGGGTTCGCGTAGACAGATATTATTGAGCACAGGTCCCTCGTAAGGCCACCTTGCCAAAACATATAATATATAGCAGGAATTAATCGGATACAGTCATCCGCTCGTTGCAGATGACACAGTATCCGTGGAGACCAGCCGGCGCGTCAAGATAATATCTCAAGGTGGCTGGTGTAACACGATCTCGGGATTCTGCCCTCCCCATGCATCTAGTATATTTAGTTGCCTAGTTTAACCCTAGGTGAAATCTTGGACTCACATGCTGTGGCCTGTATGATTATCCTCCTAAAGTCGTACTCTAGTACGAGTACCCCAAGAGAGGATCCATGTCAATCAGTATGTCAGCATGTTCTACCCTCCTTAGTGTAATGCATCATTGCAAATACGCCACGTGGAGTTACGAGTCATTTGTCGAGCATGAACAAGAACTGGGACATTCAGGTACATGTATCAGGTAGGAACACTTTGTTCACCGGGGTCACATTAGTGCTCATATCATGCTCAGGACAAAAGGCGTAAGGATATATAGCTTACACAAACATTTACATATATATATATATATATAGGCAATGTAAAATAAAATAAAATATAGGGGAGTCCAGGTCAGAGTGCGCTGGGTCCAAGCGCGCTGGGTCAGAGTGCGCTGGGTCCAAGCGCGCTGGGTCAAAGTGCGCTGGGTTCAAGCGCGCTGGGTCAGAGTGCGCTGGGTTCAAGCGCGCTGGGTCAGAGTGCGCTGGGTTCAAGCGCGCTGGGTTCAAGCGCGCTGGGTCAGAGTGCGCTGGGTTCAAGCGCGCTGGGTCAGAGTGCGCTGGGTTCAAGCGCGCTGGTTCAGAGTGCGCTGGGTCCAAGCTCCTAGCGCCAAAAGGTGCTGGGCCACGAGAGAGCTGCGCCCATCGCTAAAAAGCGCTGGGCCAAGGGGCTGTACGCGCCAACTGCTACAGGGTCATCTCCTTCCTCTTGGCTGAGAGCAAGAACACCATGAGCCTTAGTACTTCTAAGGGCCATAAAATCCTCATCCTAAGCCCAAATTGGGACTTCTATAGGTCAAAATGGGGTAGAACAAAATTCCCTACAACATGGAACAATCAAAACTTGAAAATAATGAAGTTTGCTAGATCAAAACCAAGAAAATCCGAAAATGGTTAAAACTTAGATCTACAAAAATTAAAGCTTCAAAATGGAAAATTTCAAGTTCTAAACTAGTATAGATTGAGAAGAAGAACATATTTTGACAAATAATTTTGTAAGAAAATATTAACAAAATTTATGGATCCATCCCTTGAGCAATTTGGCACTTTCCTTGGTTGGTGGAGGAAATAAATGAGAGGAGAGAGAATGAGATGAGTTATATATAGAATCTTGAACCCAAGGGTTCATGATGAACCATTGGTGAACCAAAAATAGGTTACCCAAATGAGCCAAAACTGTAGGCCCAAATGCAGAAAATAAATTACGAAATAATATTTTTTCAAATATTTTGGGAAATGCATGAATAAATACAGCATAATAAATATCGTATAAATATAAGGTAAATACAATTTATCGGTTTACGTATTAAAATACGTATTCCAGGATCGGGGAGTGACATCTCTACCCTTCTTAGAAAAATTCTGTCCTCGGAATTCCAGCCAAGACAGGATAGTGAAATCAGGACAAGTAAGGCACAATCATATACAAGTTAACTATCATAGCAGTTATTATCATACATCACAAAGTGTAAAACAAGCAGGTGCAGATAAGCATGGAGTCGTGTCAATAAGGCGTAAAAATATATCTCATTAGTCAAACAAATGCGGATACGTCTGATCTCGTCCTCGCGCTCCCAGGTTGACTCTCTCGAAGAGTGATGGTTCCAAGAAACACGGACAAGGCTTATCGTCCGATTCTTGAGTACCTTCTCTCGCCGGTCCAAAATAGACACGGGATGTTCATCGTAAGTTAGGTCGGTACCAACGACTAACTCAGAATGATCGAGGACATGACTCGGATCCGGGACATACCCACGTAATTGGGACACATGAAACACATCATGTATGCCAGTTAACGAAGGCGGAAGGGCAAGTCGATAAGCCACATCGCCTACCCGAGCGAGAATCTTAAAAGGACCAACGTATCTTAGACTAAGCTTTCCTCGGGTTCCAAATCCGATGATACCCCGAGTAGACGAAATTCGCAGAAATACTTGGTCGCCAACTCTGAACTCTAGAGGCCTACGATGCTGATCTGCCCAATGACGATGTCGGTCCTGTGCAACTCGAAGGCGCTCTCTGACCAACTTAACTATCTCCACAGTCTGCGTGATCATCTCTGACCCCAACAACTTTCGTTCTCCGACGTCGTCCCATGCCAAAGGGGACCTGCACTTCCTTCCGTACAATGTTTCGAACGGGGCCATCTGAATGCTAGCCTGACAGCTGTTGTTATAGGAGAACTCCACTAGATGAAGGTGATCCTCCCAAGATCCGCCAAAATCTAAGGTACACGCCCGTAGCATATCTTCTAACGTCTGAATGGTTCTTTCTGATTGTCCGTCAGTTTGTGGATGATAAGCAGTACTGAATCTTAACTTGGTTCCCAAACTTTGGTGTAAGCTCCGCCAAAAAATGGGAAGTAAACCGCGTATCCCGATCTGATACTATACTAACTGGAACACCGTGCTTCCTTACTATCTGCTTCATGTACGTTTCTGCTAACTGCTCAGTAGTCTGTCCAACTTGGAAGGGAAGAAAATGAGCGACCTTCGTGAGTCGATCTACTATTACCCAGACTACATTCTTACCAGTCGGGGATCTAGGTAAACCGGTCACAAAATCTATCGTGATGTGCTCCCATTTCCATTCTGGGATAGGAAGCGGCTGTAGCAATCCTGCTGGTCTCTGCTGCTCGGCTTTCACCTGCTGACATACCAGACACTTGGATACAAATCTCGCTATCTCTTTTTTCATGCCATTCCACCAAAAGTACTGCCTGATATCTCGATACATCTTCGTTCCTCCTGGATGAATGGAGTAAATAGAACTATGAGCTTCGGACATAACTTTTTGCCGAAGGTCTCCACTCGGTACACAGAGTCTGTTTCCAAACCTGAGCGTACCATCTTCATGAATCACTAACTCCTTCCTACGGCCTGATTCATACTCCAATCGTAACTTCTGAATCTGTGGATCTCCTGCTTGTGCTGCCCTTATCCTCTCTACTAAGGTTGAGTGAATCTGTATACTGGTCATTCTTCCTATATCCCTTGGCAAAACTACTTTGATTCCCATACTCTGAAGGTCTTCTAAAATATGCTTCTGCGAGGTCATGATAAAGGCACTGTCTCTCCTACTCAGCGCATCTGCAACTATATTCGTCTTGTCTGGATGAAACTGAAGATCTAAATCAAAATCCTTCGGCAGCTCTAACCATTTTCTTTGCCTCATGTTCAAATCTCGCTGCGTGAATACGTATTTCAAACTCTTATGATCAGTATAGATCTCTACCCGATCCCCATATAAATAATGCCTCCACAACTTGAGTGAAAACACCACAGCTGCTAACTCCAAATCGTGAGTCGGGTAATTTTTCTCATGGTCTCGAAGCTGTCGAGACGCATACACTACAACAAAAAACCCTTTTAATGACGCTCGACAAGGAGTTTTAATGACGGCTGATACATAAGCGTTATTAAGTTGAAAAATACATTTTTTCTATGACGGTTTGGACTAATTCTGGGCTTTTTATAACGTTTATAAAACAAAGCGTTATTAAAAGTTTAGAGTGGTGGCAAACTTGTAATATTTTTGAACTTTAATTTTTGGCAAAATCTTTGCTATAGCCCGTCTCTCCCCCAAAATATTCTGATCTTCTCCTTCTCCTCCTTTCTTCTCCCTCCTCTCCCCCAACTCCAAAACCCTAACTCTAGTTCAGCAAGTTAACACTCTCCTCTCCTCCTCTTCTTCTCCTTTCTTTCCTTCAACTCTAAAACCCTAACCCTAGATCCGGAAACATTTGTCCCTCGGGCCGCCTCGCCAAGCCGGGAATGGTCTCCTTCCGCGCCCCTGTATGCAGCGACGTGCTCGGCTCCGGCACAGGCAACTACGGCCACGGCAGCGTAACACGATCCGGACCGCCCCCCGCCGGGAGCGGCGGCTCGTCGTCGGGGAGGAGGACCGGTGTCAGCGACCCCAGGAGGTCACAAAACTGGGGAACGAGCACTACAAGAAGGGGCGGCTCGAGGATGCCCTGCGCTGCTACGACCGCGCCGTCGAGATCTGCCCCGACAACGCCGCGTGCAGGAACAACCGCGTCGCGGTGCTGGCCGGCCTCGGCCGTCTTCGCGACGCGGTGAAGGAGTGTCGCGAGGCGCTGCGCCTCGACCCGAGCTACGCCCGCTCGCACCACCGCCTGGCCATATTGCACCTCAGGCGAGCTTCCTCTCTCGTTCGATTAGGGTTTATTTTGCTATTTTGGATGCTTGTGTTCTGCTGCCATTTGTATTCTTGCTTTGACTAAATCATGATGCTGATCTTGCTCAAAATGTTGGTATTTCTGATATTATTTTGGAATACAGAGAAAACCTTGATGCTGATCTTGCTCATTACCTTCGACTAAATCATGATGCTGATCTTGCTCAGGCCAAGGAGCATTTGTTGCTCTTCTAGCACGACGTAGTAGATTGCATCCCGGTACTCGCTATTTAGCAAGAGGACTGAATTCATGTTCAAGCACAGGTGACTGACCACTTTGTTACTGGACTCTAAATCTCTTGTACTTGTGGTAATAGTGTGGAATGGTCTTCTACTATACATATTTACAAATCTTAAAGAATGTGCATGCCTTGAATATGTAGGAAAAACACGTGCTTGGGCTCTGTTGCACTTATTTATGATCAGTTGAATGATGGGAAAAACACGTGCTTTGGAACTTCCCTAGAACTCCACGCGGCTCTCCTCCTCCGATCGGTCTTGGGGTCCGTGGCCGACGCGTACAAGAAAGACCCGCCGTCCGGCCTCTTCGACTGCCTTGTGGAGGCGGCTGGTGCCGGGGTGCAGGAAGCTGGAGGCGCCGAGGATGCTGGAGGAGGCTGCGAACTACGTGGCCGATCGCTGGAGGTAATAAGTTTACAAGTGAAAATTTTTATATAAACCCCATTTTGGTGTTTATTCAGAAATTTTTTGTATCAATGCTGATATCGACGAGTCGATATTAATCTCAATACTCTTCGCACAATATTGAGAAAAATTAGGAAGCACTTTCATATAATGATGACAATGTCCGTCCTTTGAGATTAGGTCCACTATGGATGCCGCAGTAGATGCCTCAAGGATAAATTTACTTTTATCCATTTCTGAAAGAAACCCCATAGCTCTGTTTACTTCACCATTCTCCAACAAGCCCTTAACAATAGCATTAAGCATAACAGAATCTGAAGAGTAACCATCATTCTTCACTGACAAAAACAACTCATCAAACTCATCCAACAACCCTTCTTTAATAAGGCCGTTCATCATTATAGTGTATGTTGCAACATCTGGTGACACTGTCATTTGCAAGAATAGAGTTAAAGAGATCCTTTGCTGCATTAACCTTACCAACTTGAAACATTCCTTCAATTAAAATATTGAAGGTTGTAGCTTCCAGTTTTTCCTTCTGACATGATAGAGTGTCCAACAGATTCATGGCCTCATCAATGTGGTATTTTTCCTTCCAGTTTTTCCTGCTGCTAGTCCCGCTGCTACATTTGAATTATGATACAAAAATGTGACTAACTTGAATTCTTTGCTTTTATTATGAAGTGATAATATTGTTGCTGCTACATGGAGACAGGGAGTGGATAGGACAGTAGAGTTTTTCCCAAACCCATACTTTCCAGATATTTACCTTAGCTGAAATATAAGGAACAGGGCATGTTTCAATTGGAAAACCAAATTCACAACCCATATTTCACTGCAAAGAATTTTTTTCTATTCTATTGTCTACATACCTACAACTTTATTGTGTTCCTACCAAAAAATTTATATATTGGCAATGATGAGATACAATTTGGAGATGGTTTTGTGACTTCCATTGCAATGAATTATGGTTTTAAAAAAATCTGTCCTTGCAGTTCTACTATGCACTATGAGCCAACCTTATGTATTTTGATACTGCTATTTTTTTTACCTTTCTTTGGTCATTTTCTTGACTGTTTTTACAATTTGCAGTTGTGGTTAACTTGTTTTTACATGGCAGTTTTGTTCCTGCAGTTCTTCTATGCACTCTGAGCCAACCTTATGTATTTTGATCCTGCTATTTTTTACCATACTTTGGTCATTTTCTCGACGGTTTTTCCAATTTGCAGGTGCAGGTAACTTGTTTTTACATGGCATTTCTGTAGTTCTACTATGTACTATGAGCCAACCTTATGTATTTTGATCCTACTATTTTTTTACCTTACTTTGGTCATTTTCTGGACTGTGTCTACAATTTGCAGGTGCGGTTAACTTGGTTTTACATGGCAGCTTTGCTCCTGCAGTTTTACTATGCACTCTGAGCCAACCGTGTTGTATTTTGATCAAACTAGCTTAGTTATCCTCTAATTCAAACTAAGTTTTTTTTAATCTTTTTCAGGGTTTTGCTACGTGATGCCGACAGTTTTGATGTGCTCAAAGTTGAAGCCAATGTACTAATAGTTTTGAGGGTCTACTTACTAGTAGTAGTTGTAAATATATATATTTGGATGTCCTATTTTGAAAAAAATGTAATGAAGATGGTGATATATATTATGTATATATTTGTAATTGGATTAAATGGTACTCTATAACATTTAGATGTTTTCTTGTGAATATGGTCCAAAATGAATGTTTTGAAATTGAATTGAGCAACATTGAGCATTGTTCTATAATTTTTTGGAAAGTAATATATAAATATACAGAATTGAGCATTATAAATGTGCTGAATTGAGTCTATACAGATTATCTATTCATAACGCTTTCAAACTACGCTGAAAATAAGTGTAGCAGAAACTCATCATATTCATGACGGTTATTTTATGACGCTTTTAAAAAATATTTATAACACCCGTTTTCATGACGGTTGCTGTGAAAAAAAAAGCGTCATGGTACGTCATTAATGACGCTTTTTAGCCGTCATTAAAAGGGTTTTTTGTTGTAGTGATATGCTATCACCTTTCCGTGCTGCATCAATACACATCCAAGACCCTTCCCTGATGCATCACAATATACTGTAAAGCCTCCCGCTCCTACTGGAAGCGTCAAGATCGGGGCTGAGATCAATCTCTTCTTCAATTCTTCAAATGATGCCTGACAGCTAGCTGACCAAACAAACTCTACGTCCTTGTGCGTCAAACGCGTTAAGGGCGCAGAGATCCTGGCAAAGTCCGCCACGAACCTTCTGTAGTAACCAGCTAATCCTAAGAAACTTCGTACTTCGGCAACCGTTCTCGGGACCGGCCAATGCTCTACGGCCTCAATCTTCTTCGGATCCACTGACACTCCTGTCCCAGAAATTACATATCCCAGGAACGAAATGTGGCACTACAACAGAAATACCATTTAATGACGGCTAAAAATCGTCATTAATGATGAACCATGACGGTTTTTTTCTTCAGCCAAGCGTTATGAAATCGGGTGTTATAAATGTTTTTCAAAGCGTTATAGATAAATTGACCGAAAACGTCATTAATAGTATGAATTTCTACTACGTTCTATTTTCAAACCGTTATAGATAGTTATGTAAAAACGTTATGAATAATTTAGTATGGTTGGGGTCAGGACATTTTGAAAGCGTTATGATTGGTCATTTGTATAACATTTATAACGCTCTATACTGCATGTTATACATTCCAAACCCTGCTCAATTCAATTCGAAAACCACTTAATTTGAACCATATTCACAACAAAACATTGAAATGTAACAGTAATCTCCATTTCATTGTCTCAAAATAGAACCACATTCCATTGTCTCAAAATAGGGTACATTCCATTATCTTAAAATAGAGTACACTTTAGCTATCATTCCATATTTCTCAGGCCATATATATATACATCTTCACAAAAATCTATAGATCAGTATCCAATATAGCTAGTACACTTTACATCAAAACTATCCACACATCCCACACCATAACATACAACTTCACATAAAGACCTGTGTCCACAGCACTTGTACCCTGCAAAAGATAAAACAAGGATTAATAAATGTGATATAATGATATAAGTCATGATTAAAAACACACATTTATAAGATCACAATTCAACATATATTGTGGGAAACTGTTGTGTGGAGTTTCTGTCAGATTCATCTTGTGTATATATAATGTAACTATCAAAAAGATGTTGGCTTATAAGGCCTGAGGCTATTGCCTGCAGGTAGGGAAAGTGGCAGTAGGCTACATTAGCAGTAGGGCACTCATTCTCCCCCCTTTTTCAGCTTGACCTGCTGTAGGGCAAGTGGCAGCAGGCCACAGGCCAAAGCAGTAGGCTACATTTCCAGTTCAAAAATGTTTTATATAAGAAATTTCAGGTAGGCTACATTTCCAACTGAACTGAGAATCAAGGAATCCAAGCTCACAGATAAAACTGAAGGTGAAACAACCAAAATGTTAACATGGATATCCTGAGAACAAGTCTCAGGTATACCAGACAGAGAATTATTCATATGCAACCATACATCAAAAACCTAAACCAAATCAATATGAGAATGTACAAGTGAAACCAAACCCAAATCAATATAGGTGAACTTAATACAAAACCAATAATCCTGAGATACAAGTAAAACCAATTGTTCAAGGTTCACAATATAAAACTGAACTTATGCTCAGTTTAAAACCTGAGAACATGGATATCCTGAGAACAATTCTCAGGTATACCAGACAGAGAATTATTCATATGCAACCATACATCAAAAACCCAAACCAAATCAATATGAGAATGTACAAGTGAAACCAAACCCAAATCAATATAGGTGAACTTAATACAAAACCAATAATCCTGAGATACAAGTAAAACCAATTGTTCAAGGTTCACAATATAAAACTGAACTTATGCTCAGTTTAAAACCTGAGTTCAACTTGAAATCCAATTTCAAAACTCCCAAAATGGAGAACCAATTTAACATAATAAAAGCTGAGAATTACTCTCATGTATGAAATATAAAACCCATATCTGAACATCAAACTGATACTTGAAGTATCAACCGATATTTGAAGTATCAACTCACTGCATCAGAGAAACAAATTCGACAGCCAATAATATCCAAACCAACTTGAACCACTTGATCATACAAGAGATGCATAAACAGCACATGAAACATTTCCAGTTCCTTTATATAAGAAATTCCCAAATGATGCCTAAACCACTTGATCATACAAGAAATGCATAAACAGCACATGAAACATTTTATCTTTTGTTATTAACTTAAATATGAATTAAAGTATTATTCTTATCCATAGCAGCAAAGTAGAAGAAATATGGGAAAAGCTTATGCTATTTGATTGAAAATCAAAGCTGTGATTGATGTTTCAAAATCCACAACAAATCCACAAACTCCATAACCACAAATTGATGTTCGACAAACAGAACAGAGGGTAGGACTATCAGTCATAGTTTAGTGAGTGTCTTGAGTGTATTGTGTCCATGTGACAGTAGGGTGTCTCGTATCAGTAATGGAAATGAGTGAAATGAGTACCTTGACCCTCATGTATCATCCATATGATTAGCAACAAATTCGATGAATTCGTATCGGACATCATCTAGTTCTTCCTGCGTGTATGTTGATTTTCCAGCCAATATTTTTAGCTAAAAAGTCAAAAAATAGTTACATTAGTTTGTATAATTTCAGAAAAGTAATTAAGAATTTAATTAATGAACAACTTACCTTTGACTCAATAGTAGGAGAGGGGTCTTCCATGAGATCCGCATATATTTCATAACAAAATATCCGCATTCATAACCTCCAGGTTGTTTCGGGACCTACATGAAGATATTATTTGTAAGAGAATATAATGTCCATGATTATAATAAGTCATATATTAGTTTGATTACCTTGGGTAATTTGCAAGTAGGAGCCGATAAAACGATTGACCAATTTTCATCCAATTGATCAGGAACATAAAATACTTGCTTTACTTGAGAGGGCAAAACAAAAGAGTCAGACTTGTGGCCAACTCTACCAAGCTCGACCAATGTAAAACCAAGTTCATCCACCTTAACACTATTCTTGCTGTCAACCTAATCACACTTGAAGACGGGAATCTGGAAGGAGAAATAGTCAAGCAACCAAATCTCTTTGATGACACCGTAAAATATCATATCTGAGATGATGGGATTATTGTCCTTTGTGCTAGCAACTTGAAAAGTCTTTGCCACTAGAGTCACTCCACTGTTTTGCTTGACTCGTACGTCGTCACGATCTTTCGTTTGATAGTGACACCCATTAATTGCATAACCTGGGAACTTAGTCACGTGATGTCGAGGTCCTTGAGCTATCCATTTTAATTCATCAGAGACATTGCTAGTTGGGTCTTCTACCGCAGCATCAACCTGTCATTTTTTTCCTAAGTTCAATATTTTATTTTCACTAAGTAGAACATAAAATATAGTAGCTTAATCAATATCCTTGATCGTAACCAACTAATAAAGCTGCGATTGTGCTCATCTTCTAACCATTTTGCACTTTTTACTCTACGAGGGTGCAACTTTTTCAAGTAAGCCTCGTGCTCCCTATCAAGTAATAAGTAGAATTTTGTTAATTACAAAGCGAAACATAAAAAAAAGATGTGTTTGGTCCAAAGATAAAACTAAGTAAAGAGTAATATAGACATCCTTACTCGATATAAGGTTGAACATCATTTGTGTTGTGCAACACATAAAGATGTGCTTGGTCCAAAGATAAGCGGTCAACTTCACAGATATTTCCTTTTCCTATAGGTTTTTCCTCATTCTTCGTAGAAGGAACTCCAATGGCGGGTTGTTCTTCTAGATATTCTGAACAAAACTCAATGGCTTCCTCTGCGATATAGCATTGTGCAATACACCCTTCAGGACGATTCTTACTTCTCACATAACCCTTTATCACACCCATAAACCTATAATGAACAAATGATAAAGATAAAAATGATTACACAAACATCAATCATGTTACTACATAATGAAAATCAAAGTTCAGACTAGACCAAACCAACCTCTCTGGTGGGTACATCCATCGGAAGAAAACCGGACCGCCAAGTTCGACCTCCCTGATAAGGTGCACCATTAGATGTACCATTATGTCAAAGAATGATGGTGGAAAACATTTTTCCAATAAGCACAATGTGATTACAAGATTATTTTGGATATCTTGCAATTTTTGTACATTCACGACTTTGGCACAAAGGGCATTAAAGAAGAAACATACTCGTATAATAGCACATCTCACATGCTTTGGCAACACACCACGTATTGCAACAGGAAGTAGTTGTTGCATTAGAACATGACAATCATGGGATTTGAGACCATATAACTTTAGATCTTCCATTGAGACATTACATCTAAAATTCGAAGAGTAACCATCTGGGACCTTAAGGTCATGCAAAGTTTGACACACTATTCTTTTCTCTTACCTCGATAAAGAATAACATGCAGCTGGAAGATAAATCCCAATTTTCTTATTATGAGGTGCCAATTCTTTCCTTAAGCCCATCTCTACAAGATCTTTGCGACTATTGATCCCATCTTTTGTTTTTCCAGGAATATTTAATAGGGTCCCAATGATACTATCGCAGACATTCTTCTCAATGTGCATGACATCCAAGTTATGTCTAATAGGAAGATATCTCCAATACTCTAGCTAAAAAAAATGGATTTCTTCTTCCAACAACTTGTAACTTTGTCTTTTTGTACTTCTTTTTTCCTCTTCTTTTGTGTCAATTTCTTTTGCACTTCTGCTTCCTTCTTCTTCTTTGAAGTCTTCTTCTCTGATATCTTTTTCTGGAACATCTTCTTTTTCCCCCAAGAAACCGGAATCCCCGCAACCTTCATTAATATTTGTTCCCCACTTAATGGTTCAGGATGAGTTCCAAACTCTTTGTCACTATTAAATGCCTTTCTTTGTGATCGAAAAGAATGGTTATGCGGCAAATACCTTCTGTTACCAGTATAAATATTCTTGTTGCAATGTTTCAATCTATCTGAATAAGTATTTTCGTTGCATATTGGACAAGCAAAATATCCTTTCACACAACAACCAGACAAGTTGCCATATGCAGGAAAATCGTTAACAGTCCATAACAATACAGTTCTCAATGTAAAAGATTCTTGCCGATAGGCGTCGTAAGTCACAACTCCATCCTTCCACAGCAACTGGAGATCCTCAATCAATGGTGCTAAGTAAACATCTATGTCATTTCCAGGTTGTTGGGGGCCTGATATCAACAATGTCAACAATGTGAACTTTCTCTTCATACACAACCAAGGTGGTAAATTATAAGTATTTAGCATTACAGGCCAACAACTGTACCTACTACTGAGTGAACTAAATGGATTAATCCCATCGGCTGAAAGAGAGAGTCGAAGGTTTCTTGCTTCTGCTGCAAACTCTGAAAATTTATCATCAATTGTCTTCCACGTAGGTGAATCTGCGGGATGACGCAATTGGCCATCAACTTCCCTTCCGTCTACATGCCATGTCAAATTCTTTGATGTTTGTACCGATGGAAACCACCTTTTAAAGCGTAAAATAGGTAGAAAGTAACATAGAACTTTAGCTGGGATGCCCTTCTTTTGCTCTTCCTGACTTTGTTCAGACATATTCTTCTTTACCTTATATCTCGACGTTCCACACGTAGGACATGAGATTGCATTTTCATAATCTTTTCTATAGAGTATGCAATCATTCGGACATGCATGTATTCTCTTATATTCCATTCCAAATATTGAGAAGCAACGCTTAGCCTCCCTAGTACTTACAGGTAATTCATTTTCTTCCGGAAGCATGTCGGCGAACAATGTCAACACATCTGAAAAGCTTTTATCACTCCAACCACTCTTGGCCTTGATACTAAAGAGCTTCACTATCGCAGATAGCTTCGTATACTTTTTACAACCATTATACAATGGTTTCTTAGCATCATCAAGCAATGAATTAAAGTTCTCTTCATCATCTCCTTCAATGTCGTTCCTTTTTAATGCATGGAACATCTCTAGTGTATCTGCCACATCATTTAAAGTATCCATATCATAGTCCTTATAAATAGACGCACATGTATCCTCACACACTTCATTAGGATCAACTTCCCCATGCCATATCCATATAGTATACCTTGGATCGATACCAACTGTCGTCAAATAAAATTTTACATCTTCTAAACTCATAGTATAGAGATTCTCGCACTCATTACATGGACATCTAACGAAGTCGAGATCATCCCCACCAGCTTTAACATGCTCCATAAATTCATCAACTCCGGCTCTATATTCTTCCGATAATAGGTGCTTTGTCATCCATGATCTATTCCTCTGTATAATAAAGCAAAACACCGATTAAGTGCTTTGTCATCCATGAGAGTGTGAGGATCAACATGAGGGGAACAATTTGTTCTCAGAATTTAGAATGAGGTGACAGTGAATATATGTGTGTGTGTGAATCATGAGTGCTTGTGTGTGTGTCGAAGGGCTGAACAGTGTAGGCATGTGTGTGTTAGTGAGTGTGTGAGTGACAAAAAATATGAGAGTGTGTGGGGAAACATGTGTGCAGGAAGGTATAAAGCAGGGTGAGGAAGTCTGTGTAAACAGTCTCAGTTATTAGAGTATATAACCCAGAATTCAGCCCAATGCAGTTCTCAGGATTTGGGAAAAATGACAGCTCACATTAGTGATGGTGTATCATGTGAGTGTCGATGAATTAAATGGGAAATCAGTGAACTAATTCTCAGGTTATGTGTTGTACTTGAATCCCAAAATCAGGTTTTATATGAGATGAATTCTGGAATCAACCATTATATGAATCAGCTACATAACTACAAAAGAGGGTCAAATAAACCTAAAAAAAAAGTTGGTCAACGCTCACATCCAACATGACCGATATCATTTAATCTAAAGATGTACAGTCAAACAATTACATATATTGATGTCAAAGATCCATCCCACCCTCAATGCATGAGCAACGTGCACACTGTAAAAAATAAATTGTATTGCCTGGAGTATTTTAATCTAAAAAGAACAGGACTTGATTTAAAGACAATATGACATGGCACATACACAGACACGGTACCGATTTTTGCGTGACCTGGAGTAATTTCGAGTGTAAAAATGCCGTGTTCAACATGTGTCATACACGACGTTACAGGGACATTGATCTCTTTCTTGTCCATGATTTCTAGAAAATAGGGCAATTGAAAAGAACATGTCTCCATGAACCAAAATAAACCTTGCTACCCGAACGTGTCTCCATGAAGTTGAACTTGTAAGTATTCGTCCTAAGGCAATGGAATTAACACCCTTCCACACTGCAAGAACCAACAAAGAAAGAAACAAGAAGATGAACCAATGCGCGGACAAAGAAAATGCATCACAAATTAGTAAAAAAAAGAAAATTCTTTCAAAGATTTCCAAACATGCATTCAAAGATATTTCAGCCATCTTTTGAAAACTAGGAAATAGAAACTAGGTCAAAATTAGGGCATTTTACTAAAATCAAGTCGAGGCATTAAGGCATTTTACTAAAATCAAATCGAGGCAAAAATTAGGGCACAAAATAAGAAAAAAAATAGGACAAACCTTGGGGAGTTGATCGGGCTGAGGGAAGTTGGGACGCGGCGAGAGGGGAGCGGGCTGAGGGGAGTTGATCGGGAGCGCCGGAGCGGGCTGAGAGGAGTTCGGGAGCGCCAGAGAGGGCGGAAGGGAGTTGGGGAGCGGCGGGAGAGAGAGAAGGAGAAAAAGAGTAAGTGCGGGAGAAGGGGGCTTTTCGACTTAAGTGCGGGAGTAAGTGCGGGAGAGTCGAGATTTCGACTTAAAATTTGTGTTTTTTCCATAACGCTCGTACCACTTAGAGACATTCAATAACGCTTTTATATATAACCGTTATAGATTACAGTCTGGCTGAAATTTAATGACGCTTCTTTATCAGCCGTCATTAAAACCCCATATCAAGCGTCATTAAAGGGTATTTTTGTTGTAGTGTAGTCTAACCAGAATTCACACTTGTCGAGCTTCGCATAAAGTTGATGCTCCCTCAATGTCTGCAAGACAGTCCTAAGATGTTTCTCATGCTCCTCTTCACTGCTGGAATAGACAAGGATGTCATCTATGAACACCACCACAAATTTATCCAAATACGGCAGAAAGATGCGGTTCATTAAATCCATGAATACTGCGGGGGCGTTGGTTAGTCCAAAGGGCATTACTAAAAAACTCATAATGCCCATATCTAGATCTGAATGCTGTCTTCGGTATGTCTTTCTCCCGGACTCTTACTTGATAGTATCCTGACCGAAGATCGATCTTGGAAAAGACGCCGGCCTTGCTCAACTGGTCAAACAGGTCATCAATCCTTGGTAGTGGGTACTTATTCTTCACCGTTACTGCATTCAGCTTGCGGTAGTCGATGCACATCCTCGTCGACCCATCCTTCTTGGGAACTAGAATTACTGGCGCGGCCCAGGATGATTTACTGTCTCGGATGAATCCCTTAGACTTTAACTCTTCTTCATGTTGATACAACTTATCCTGTTCTGACGGCGACATTCTGTAAACTCTGTCTGCAATAGGCCTCGTTCCAGGGTTCAACTCAATGCTAAATTCTACCTCTCTGACTGGGGGTATCCCTGGGAGATCATCAGGGAAGACGTCGAGAAAATCTTCGACCACTCTCGGAATCTGTCCTGGCTCTGACACTGCTGAGATGACGCCTCCGGCCTGATTCTTCAAGGTTCGAGTAAAGATGAACTGTTCCATCCCAGGAACGCTGAATATGACCCTACCTCTTCTACAATCAATTGTCGCATGACTGTCTCTCAACCAATCCATGCCAAGAACAACGTCAAAATTCCCCATAGGGAATTCAATCAATGATGCGGACAGTAAATGCCCACACACCTCTACCGGACATGAAAAGCGCACTCTTCTAACTTCTACGAGCCTATTGCCGGTGAGTATATCCATCCCCTCCGGCAATACCTCAAACTCTAATCCAATTCGTGTAGCATATTGTGCAGAGATGAATAAATGAGTAGCGCCTGAATCAAATAATACTACAGTGGTAAATGAGGTGACGAGAATTTTACCTGCTACCACGTCACTAGACGCTAGAGCCTCTCCTAAGGATAATGTGAGAGCCGGGCCCTGGCCCCGCGGAGCCCCTTGTTGTGGCCTTCCTCGACCATGTTGTTGCTGCCTATAAGAGCCTCCGGCTTCCTGTGCTTGGCAAAACATCTGAGCCTGCGTTGGTAGATACTGGGCTAGGGGCCTTACTGCTAATACTGGCCCTCCACTCGGGGTTACCACCGGAGCTGGCAATGCTGGAAACTACTGAGCTGGCCCTCCTGGCCTCTGCATCATAGGACAAGTGAAAATACGGTGGTCTGAACTACCACACCTCAAGCATAAGCCAATCGCTGACCGGCACACCTCCCTCGTGTGCCCTGCCTTCCCACAGAATGTACAGCCCTGGGGTGCTCCCTGACGCTGCTGCTGGTTCCTCGGCTGCTGATGCCGAACTGGCGCTGTATTAGTTGACACGGCCGTCCTCCGCGGCGCTCCTGCCTCATAAATACGTACACCGGGTGCTGGTGCCGATGTTCGCTGCATTACTCCTCCTTCAACCTGGGAATGAGATCTCTTCTGACCCCCTGTCCTCGATGCCAACCTCTGCTGGGTAAGCTCGTGCCTCCGAGCGACCGTCAAAATAGCGTCAAACGTCTGGTAGTCGTGTCCCTCCACAAGCTGCAGTAGTTCCAAGTGAAGTCCCTGCTGGAACCTCATAGCTTTCTCTGGCTCCGTTGCCACCATTGCTGGTGCGAAACGGCACAATCTGCAGAACTCTGCTGCATACCCATCTACGGTCTTGCCTGCTTGCTTGAGACTAATAAACTTCTGCTGGAGCTCATATCGAGCTACTACGCCAAAATACTTGGCCTTGAATCTTTCACTGAAGGTGGTCCAACGAACAGGGCGTCTTATACCAACTTCTTCTGATGCCCACCAGTCGCGGGCAAGATCCTGAAGTACTAATTTGACCTGATCAACCTTCTCATCATCTGGAACCTTGGCTGCCACAAGAATAGCTTCGATGTCTTGAATCCATGCATCCGCAGTGATGGCATCCTCCGTGCCATCAAAATACCTCGGGTTCAAGCGACGGAACCGTCCTGATGCCCCCGAGTCAGCCCCGGCACTCCTCTCAAGAGCTAACTGAATCCCTTGGTTCAGCAACACGTTCTGCTCCTGCTGCTGAGTCTGTTGCTGTTGGTGAGTGACAAGAATCCCCCGGATGATCTCTAGGAGTGCTACGGCATCTGGTACTGCCATCGTTGCTGGTGCTGCAGGAGTTTCAATAACCTGCGGCTCCACTGCCTCTAGTTCCACTTCTGCTCGTGTCTGCCCTGGGGAAGGTTCTCTCCCGTGTTGGTGCCCAGTCGAACCATGCTCTGGCTACTCTTCCTCATGGGCCTCACCCGCTACTGAGAATGAAGCACCCCTATAGAGAAAGATATAAGATTATCAAGTCCGAACGAGGAAGATTTCGAGGATGCAAGTCAGGTTAGAGATCAAGACAAGGATAGAGAATTCAAAACAGAATTTCAAGGGGAACAAGTTTTGATTGAGACTCCTAGTAATTTGCAATACCCCACAAGTCTGAAAAACAGACCTGCATGGGCCACCACTAAAACCTTGTCACGCCCCAGTACCGAAATACGGAGACGGACTAGGCCAGCTACTCCATATGAGGTACGTAACGTCATACGGCGATCGTGGCTGTCGAGAGATTAGGGGGTACATGCTACAATCAAGTCTCCTATGGTCCCACAGGGTTCTATGTCTCAATCAATCAAGTCACATCAGCAATTAAATGATCATTAAAGATAAAGCAGTAAGGCGTCCCCGACGCTTCATCAAAATGGTCATGAGAGACTAGCTTTATAATTTAGCTATCTCAGAGAGTCAGGAGTACAAAATTATACACAGCTGCAGTCTGTTTAATTACAATTATGTATTGACACAAAATATCAAGCAATCCGGCTAACAGGTGCCGGTGGCTAAACGTCGCACAAAGTATAAGCAGGAGTGGTGGAGAAGAAACCCACTCGAGTTCCCGAACCGCCATACTCCTATTATGCACCATGGATGTCAGGAAGGAAGATCGTGTCCTCTGGCTCTGCTACGAGATCTGGCCAAACAAAACCAGCGGGTCAGCCCCGAATAGCAAGTACCGCCAAAGGGGCACAAGAGTTAAGATTAAAAACCCAGTTAATAGAATGATTGATAATAGTAATACTTATGCTACTATTATAGGGTAGCGCAACATCCTCGAACCCATATGGCACCCTTACAACCAAACAAGGACAAAAGGTGCCGCATGGAGTCGGGACGTGTCGTACTCTATAACTTTCATATTAGTTAAAAGGTAGAAACAATAAAATCTCCTGATCGTGACTTCGGTCGATAGCCTATTGTAGCACAATAACCAACCCAATAATCAAACAAGAACATGGGTTGGATCATGTACCATGATAGACCATGTTCCTCAGTCATTCACAGAAGTAACACTTCACAACCAGAATAAGTCTTCCGTTCATAACTTCGGTCCACAGCCTGTCATAGTACGATAACCAACCCAACAATCAAACAAGAACATGGGTTGGATCACGTATCATAACAGTCCGCTTCCCTCAGTTATTTACGGAAGGTAATAGGATACAAGCAAATCGTTTTCACGGCCAATCAAGTCTACGAGTTTCTAGTGGGACGAGGTTATCCTCGCGTCATGTTATTTCGAAATCCTCAGATCGTATCTTTCCAGCAAGGCTAGCCAACCCAGGGGTTCGCGTAGACAGATATTATTGAGCACAGGTCCCTCGTAAGGCCACCTTGCCAAAACATATAATATATAGCAGGAATTAATCGGATACAGTCATCCGCTCGTTGCAGATGACACAGTATCCGTGGAGACCAGCCGGCGCATCAAGACAATATCTCAAGGTGGCTGGTGTAACACGATCTCGGGATTCTGCCCTCCCCATGCATCTAGTATATTTAGTTGCCTAGTTTAACCCTAGGTGAAATCTTGGACTCACATGCTGTGGCCTGCATGATTATCCTCCTAAAGTCGTACTCTAGTATGAGTACCCCAAGAGAGGATCCATGTCAATCAGTATGTCAACATGTTCTACCCTCCTTAGTGTAATGCATCATTGCAAATACGTCACGTAGAGTTACGAGTCATTTGTCGAGCATGAACAAGAACTGGGACATTCAGGTACATGTATCAGGTAGGAACACTTTGTTCACCGGGGTCACATTAGTGCTCATATCATGTTCAGGACAAAAGGCGTAAGGATATATAGCTTACACAAACATTTATATATATATATATATATAGGCAATATAAAATAAAATAAAATAAAATATAGGGGAGTCCAGGTCAGAGTGCGCTGGGTCCAAGCGCGCTGGGTCAGAGTGCGCTGGGTCCAAGCGCGCTGGGTCAGAGTGCGCTGGGTTCAAGCGCGCTGGGTTAGAGTGCGCTGGGTTCAAGCGCGCTGGGTCAGAGTGCGCTGGGTTCAAGCGCGCTGGGTTCAAGCGCGCTGGGTCAGAGTGCGCTGGGTTCAAGCGCGCTGGGTCAGAGTGCACTGGGTTCAAGCGCACTGGGTTCATGCGCGCTGGGTCAGAGTGCGCTGGGTTCAAGCGCGCTGGGTCAGAGTGCGCTGGGTTCAAGCGCGCTGGGTTCAAGCGCGCTGGTTCAGAGTGCGATGGGTCCAAGCTCCTAGCGCCAAAAGGCGTTGGGCCACGAGAGAGCTGCGCCCATCGCTAAAAAGCGCTGGGCCAAGGGGCTGCGCGCGCCAACTGCTACAGGGTCATCTCCTTCCTCTTGGCTGAGAGCAGGAACACCATGAGCCCTAGAACTTCTAAGGACCATAAAATCCTCATCCTAAGTCCAAATTGAGACTTCTATAGGTCAAAATGGGGTAGAACAAAATTCCCTACAACATGGAACAATCAAAACTTGAAAATAATGAAGTTTGCTAGATCAAAATCAAGGAAATCCGAAAATGGTTAAAACTTAGATCTACAAAAATTAAAGCTTCAAAATGAAAAATTTCAAGTTCTAAACTAGTATAGATTGAGAAGAAGAACATATTTTGACAAATAATTTTGTAAGAAAACATTAACAAAATTTATGGATCCATCTCTTGAGCAAGTTGGCACTTGCCTTGGTTGGTGGAGGAAATAAATGAGAGGAGAGAGAATGAGATGAGTTATATATAGAATCTTGAACCCAAGGGTTCATGATGAACCATTGGTGAACCAAAAATAGGTTACCCAAATGAGCCAAAACTGTAGGCCCAAATGCAGAAAATAAATTACGAAATAATATTTTGTCGAATATTTTGGGAAATGCATGAATAAATACAACATAATAAATATCGTATAAATACAAGGTAAATACAATTTATCGGTTTACGTATTAAAATACGTATTCCAGGATCGGGGAGTGACACACTGATGCCATGTCATGGACCTTTCGTTCCGACTCTACTAGCATATATGTGTATTTCATATATTATTATTAAAAATACTAAAAAGTAATTACTATAAACTAGAAAATAACTTTTTATTTTATTCCAAATTTATTATTTTATATATATTATTTTCTACAAGACTATTTATAATATTAAATGAGATAATCTAGATACGTAAGGATATATTTGAAAAAACAATTTTTTTGAGAAAGTTCAACTTTTTCTTTTAGCCAGTGCTAATGCCGTGTCTTCGTACTGATTTTTGGTAGGTTCATAAATGGTGAATGTGGACGTTCTTAGAATAAATCAATAAAAATACTGGATAGAGTCAAATTAGAGTTTTATTTGAATAAAGATACTGATGCTAGTAGTTTAATACAGAAATAATCATTAATGACTGATCTTAATTTTCAAAAAAAAATTATAACAGCCAAATTAGAGTTTTGTTTGAATTATGATTATAGGTGATCCTTGTATATAGGACAGTTCAATTTGACCATTTATGAAACAAAATTTTGAAACTTAGGAATCAAAATTTGTGAAGTCAAAGTTTTTGATTTGTGATGAACGCAATGTACCATCGAAAGTATCTATCCGTCGAGCTTCTAACGCAGTCCAAAGTTAGTTGTGACGTGTCTTCTGTTTTCATAAGCATTGATTGATGTAGAGATGTCGTTAGAGTCCACCCCAGATGGATGGAATAATAATAATAATATACTTTTCCACAAATATACATCACAGTATAAACACGCAGGGGGTGAGCATTCGGTTTATTCGGTTTAAACCGAATCGAATAATCCAAAATTGAATTGGACCGAAATCGAATAAGCAAAATCGAAACCGAATCGAATTGGTCCAAAACTGAATCAAACCGAACCGAATTAAATCGGTTCGATTTTCGGTTTATTCATATTTTTTTGAACTTTTTTTGTTAATATATATAGTAACTAAATATACATAGACATATTTAGTATATACATATATATATTTAGTATATACCTATATATATTAATATTTATATATATAGTACATACACACACACACACACATATAAATTAATTAATTAAATTTTCTTATTCGGTTTTCGGTTTTGGACCGAAATCGAAACCGAAAACCGAAATCGAAACCGAATAAGAAAATTTAGTATTTTCAAAATCGAACCGAACCGAACCTCTTATTCGGTTCGATTTTCGGTCCAAAACCGAATAATGCTCACCCCTATAAACACGCAGCTAATGACATTTGGAATAATTCTATATAGAGTATACTTTTGTGTTTAGCAGTCTATTGTCCGACATAGATATGACACGATAGGAATGGAAATCAGTTTCTTTATATTTGTTTTCAAATTTCAGAAATTTTTGTACAAAGCATAAAAATTAGACAAAA
Source organism: Iris pallida (assembly GCA_029216955.1). NCBI lineage: Eukaryota > Viridiplantae > Streptophyta > Magnoliopsida > Asparagales > Iridaceae > Iris > Iris pallida. The sequence goes on along the minus strand of JANAVB010028820.1, from coordinate 4,074,533 downwards.
TTACAAAAAAAGAAAAGAAAAATCTCAAAATTCTAAAAATAGCACAAGAATGCCCTTCCAAAAGACGTTCTGTAAATAAATTTTAAAAAATTTAAAACGCCAATAGAAAATGTATTTTCCCTTATTAAAAAAACGTAAGTTAATAAATGCAAAATAAAATAAAATAATAAGAACCCACTTAGGTGGACGTGCTCCCTTCTAAATGTGTTTTTATGCAATGCATTGTTGTTGGCCCTTTTAAGACTTTGGTTAGTTTTTTCATATATGTTCCTCTAAACTTTGATTTATTACGTTATTGTTAAAAATAAAACTATTAGATATAATTAATAGGGGACGTTTTGCACGTAGGTCCCTTCACGTCAGTACTGGAATTCCAAAGGACGTTTCCAATTTTTTCCTCCAAAAAAACTCTTTTAACTTATATTTTTTTATTAAGGTAAAATGCAAAAAGCGTTTTGAAATTTATTTTACATTTGAAAATTTTGTTAATCTTTGTGTTTTCGCTACAATTTCATGCAACTTTTATGCTTTGTAAGAAAATTTTCGAAAGAAATTACGTTCACATATGTACAAACTAGACATGTGCTTCGTATTGCGGGACGAAAAAGGAATTCATGTACAAAGCACAAAAGTTGCACGAAATTGCAACGAAAGTCCAAAGTTCAACAAAATTTTCAAAACAGTCTTTTCACATTTTTGCTTTTTCCCTTAATAAAAAAATAAGTTAACAAATTCTGGAAAAAAAATTGGAAATGCCCTTTGGAAAGACGTTTCTCATGTGCTGACGTGGAGGGACCTACATACAAAATGTCCCTTACCAAATATATCCAGTTATTTCATTTTTAACCATAATGTAATAAATCAAAGTTTAGAGGGACCTATATGAAAAAACTAACCAAAATCTTAAAGTGCCAACAAAAAATAACAATCAGAGAGACCTATATGCATAAAATGTAAAAATAATAAAGGGAGCACGCACTACAAAAAAAGTGTGTTTCTGGGACGCCAAAAATCCGTCTTAAATAGACCCATATCAGTCCTAAATTGTAATTTGGGACAAATTTTAGGACGGTAAGTGACGGTGCTATTAGGGTGGCGTGGCAAAAAGTTTTAAGACGGAAAATGCCGTCCTAATTTGGTTTTAGGGTCGAAAAATCTAACCGTACCAAAAGAGTTTTGAGTTATTATATGTTTACGACGGTTTACAAAACTGTCCCAAAATAAAAGAGTTTTGGACGAATAACATCCGTCCTAAACAAATTTGCCAGCGTTACAAAAGGATGTCGTTTATATCTAGGACAATTACATAACCGTCCCAAAAGTAATACTTATGAAATTATTGTTTGTATTTTTCAGCTATAAAACATACAATTTAAATACACATAACATAATTCATATGATCATGGCCGTTGTCAAGTTTGCCCTCAAATGTATCTCCAGGTATCAGAGCTCCAATACAAAAAATCTTAACAACATCAAATATTCTTTACCATTAAGTAGAAGACAACAAAATCTATATATAATTATATATGATCAATTGATAAACAACAAAAAGCTTAACATTAAGCATCCTAAACCACCTTCTCCAAAATAAATCCAAAACACAATACATCACCCACACCATCAGTTATAAAATGAACCCATTGTGTCCACCATTACATACAAAATTCTGAACCCATTAAGCACAACACCATGTTTTTGAACATTAGTATATCCCACATGAACCCAGAAAATTAACCCAAATTTTTTTCCATCACAATATCGTCGCCCATCATTTTAGCATATCCAGAATGCTTTTGAAGGACCTGCAAATGAAGATATGCCAATGTATTAGCAACTTGCTAACTATACACGAACAACCAGAAAAGAAAGACAAGTTCTTCCAAACTGTACAGACTAGACTACATTAGTTTGTGAATGTTTAAAAAAATTGTACAGACCTGCGTACAAAAAAATTAGGAAAAAAAATAATATACAAAAACAAGCTTCAAGTGACAAAGGAAACTTCAAGTGAAAAATGAAGCTTTATGTGAAGACGGAAAAAATGAGAAACATTTTAAATGGGAACTACAATTATTCTAGCAAGAATTACAGTAACAAGCTGGAAAAAAACCAATGTAAAAGTTAAAATCTGTACAGACAATATAAAAAGTTCAGTCCAAAAATCAGGCCAGAAAAAGAGAAAACAGAGAATTCTATTAACCCCATGACACCCAGGACATGCATAGGAAGGAACCAAAGCATGGCAAGGAACCAAATGTCTGATGGTTGTCATTAATCCCATTCTATTAACCCCATGACATCCCTTGAGGTTTTGTCCCAACGTCCGATGGTTTTCATAACCCCATGACACCCAGGACATGCATGGGAAAGAACCAAAGCAAAGACAAGCTCAAGACCTCATTTTACTTATTCCTTCACCAAATGCCAATCCCCACACTAATTGGTTAAGTTAATAGAAGTCACTACCAAAATAAGTCATATCAGCGACGTATTTAGTGACTCCAAGATAGAACGTCGCTAATTTTTGGGGGTTTAGCGACGTTTATATAAGACGTCGCTGTTTGTCGCTAACATCGACTAATAGCGACGTCTAGCGGCTACAATTTCTTAAATGGGAATTTGCGTCGCAAGTTCGTCGGTACACGTCACTGATAGAGCGACGTGTAGCGACACATTTTAAGCAGCGTCGCCGTTTATTAAATATCAGTGACGTTTAGCGACGGCCTAAAAGGACGTCGCTAAATGTTTTATATAGGGGGCGAGGGTTTCCTTTTTGATCATTCACAAATTTTACCTCCAATTTTTCGCGCGCTCCTTCTCCGCGACGCTCCTCCGGCGATTTCCCTCCTACGGCCTCCTCCTCCGCGACGCTCCTCCGGTGATCTCCCTCCTCCGGCCTCCTCCTTCTCCTCCTCCTCCTCCTCCTTCCTCAGGTAGCTCCTCCTCAGGTAACTCTCCCCTGTCCCCGCTTCCCAATTTCTCCTCGTCTTCTAGCTCTCTCTCTCGCTTCTAGTTAGTGTCCACGAGAGCGTGGACTCGCTGTGGGGGACACGAGACTCACAGTGGACTCGCTGCGGGGGACACGAGAGCGTGGACTCGCTTTTAGTTCGTGTCACACCTATTTTGTTGGTTTGGACACGTCATGTCCCACTGTGTAGACACGAGACTCACAGTGTGACACCTATATACTGATACTGGGAGTTTTTTGGGCATATCAACTGTCAATTTGATGTTTTGCTTGGATTCGAATTCTAATTTAGGGTTCGAGCCCTATTTACTGATACTAGAAGTTTTTTGGGCATTTTTAGGGTTTTGAAATGATGAATAAATTGACTAATAATTATTATCGAGCCCTATAAAATTTTAGCTATGTCACGAAGTGTCACGCCCCAGAACCAGAATACTGGAGAGCGGGGGCAGACATAGCCAGCTACGTATATTGAAGTGCAACCCACCTCGCTATACGGTCACGGCTGTCTAGGATACATGAGGGTTTATCTACAAGCCAGCAGTCTCTTAAGGTCATGAACAAGCCTAGTGTCTCAATCACAAGCAAGTAAGTAAATGTTACAAGATGTATGATCATTAAATATACAATAGTAAGGCATCCCAAACATTACATATTCAGCTGATCATGAAGCTAGTCATTACAGAATGTTAGGACTAGCAAGAGTTTAGTCATGCATGATCAACCCTAGGATCTGTTAATCATGTTACAGCCCGTAGGCAGACAGTAAGTAAAGTGCAATCGAGCTAAACAGGTGCTCGTCGGCTAAACGCCTCAAAAGAATATTTTTACAATAGAGTGGGAGAGCCAAAAATAACCCACTCGTTGCCAGGATTCCTTCTAGTGTTCACCATCTGGCAGGAATATCGGTAGATCCTCTGGAGCTGCTCCGAAATCTGGCCACACAAAACCAGCTGGGTCAGACCCTAGAAAGAGCAAGTGCCACAAAGGAGGCTTCACTTAAGAACTAAAAACCAGCAATCAGCACAAGAATATAAATATAAATAAAATAAGGACTAGAATAAAAGGAAACATATCAGGATGATATACGACGAGATAACCATAGAACTATTCAGATAGCCAGGTTACAACCCGTAAACCAAACAAGGACCGGGGTTGTAACCCTTCGTCTGAACGGAGCTTGGTTTCTCACCATTTATCGGTAAAATAAATACAAGCATTCTGGTCATTCAATAGTCTGGAACAGGGTCAGGGCAAGACTAGACTGGTTAGACTCTATCCAATCACTTCACGGCCAAGCAAGAACTACGGCTTGATACTTTAACTAACTAGGGTTGTCACAAGCCTAATTACTAACAAGATGCAGTAAGATTATTCCACAGCCACAAGCCCTGCAGACCATCCAGGTCACCCAGGTCGAGAGATTAGGGTTGAATTCAGGTGGGTACATCGTCCAGGAAACGTATGTACCCTTAAGTAGCTTGAAAGGTGCAACACATAACAGTGTGCTGGAAATGTGCCCTACTCGACGGCAGGCTACAGATCCCAAGTGCGCCCAGGTAACGGGATTGCCTGTAGCTGGGAGATCTCTTCATGACTACTGTATTAATCTAGTTATTAACCTTAGTCCATTTCAGTAGGTACTCCTGACCGTGGTACTCAGGAGTCCCCTCCTAGACATGATGCAAGATAAGACTGGATTATTTGTATAAGCAAAATCACCCACGGTGTCCAGGATTAATTATACAGGTCATGTCATGTCAAGCAGCCGTCGTAATAGCTTATCAAGATAATCATGTCAGGTTATCAGGTCAAGCGTACTTGTCAGGAGTGCGCCACGATGGGCCACTATCAGGTCATGTCAGGTTACTCATGTCAGGAGTGCACCACTACGGGTCACTATCAGGTCATGTCAGGTTACTCATGTCAGGAGTGCACCACAACGGATCACTATCAGGTCATGCTCAGGTATCATTTCCAAACATATTAAACAAATCCATGATTATCAAGTTCATGACAAAAGGCGTAAGGATATAAAATGGACGTTAAATATCTAATAAAATATCAATATACAGGGCTATAGAAGATCAAGGGTAATCAGACTACGCTCAAGCTAGCGTATGCTCAAGACACGCTGCCAACAAGCAGCGTATCAAGATGAGCGTACGCTCGCTAAATAGCAGCGTACGAAGGCTAGCGTACGCTCGCTAAACAGCAGCGTACGAAGGCTAGCGTACGCTCGCTAAACAGCAGCGTACGAAGGCTAGCGTATGCTCGCTAAACAGCAGCGTACGAAGGCTAGCGTACGCTCACTAAACAGCAGCGTACAGCTCAGTGGCGTAAGCTAAAAAGCTAGCTCACTGTTCACTGTCTTCTCCAAATGGCAAGAACAGCAAGAACTCCAAGGATGGAACCCAAAACTCCAAATGCTCATAACTTGGTCAAAACAAGTCCGAATCCAACTTTCCAAAGGTCAAAATTGGGTAGAATGAAATTCTCTAAAATATGGAACCATCAAAACTTAAAAACAAGCAAGTTTGATAGATCAAAATACCAAAAATCCAAAAATAGCAAAACTCTAGATCTACAAGAATTAAAGCCTCAAAATGGAAAATGACAAGTTCTAATGTGGTTTAGAATCATGAGAAGAAGCTAATGAAACCATCAAAAGGAGTTCTCTTGTGGAAGCAAGTTGCACTTGCCTATGGTTGGGGAGTTGTGGAGAGGAAGGAAGAAGAAGAAGAAGAAATAAATGAGAGTTATGGAGGAGAGAGAAGGTTGGTGGGGAAATAAATATCATGGGTGGTGGTAGGTAGGAGGTTCACCTTGGTCCATGATGGACCAAGCAACCAGCCGGCCAAACCAAGAAAACTCAAACCGAGAGTTAAACCAAGCCAAGAAAACTAAACAAGGAACAATACAAGAAAATACGTACACGTATTTCCAAAATACGTAATACGAACCACAGGCATTACAACTCTACCCACCTTAAAAGAATTCCGTCCTCGGAATTTAATTAAGAGGCTAGAGAAACAAGAACAAGCTACACTATTCACAGGCAATTATACTAGGCAATCAATCAATCATGCAAGCAAGGAATTGATGGCATGAGGCATAAGAAAGACATTATACCTCACGAGTCAAATAAATCGGGATATCGTGATCGGATATCATCCTCACGCTCCCACGTTGACTCCCCCAAAGAGTGATGACCCCAAGCAACTCGGACTAACTTGATAGTCTTGTTCTTGAGGATCTTCTCTCACCGGTCCAATATAGACACGGGCCTCTCCTCATACGAAAGGTTGGTACCAACAACCAATTCCGAATGATCCAGGATGTGGCTCGGGTCTGGGATATACCGTCGTAATTGGGATACATGGAACACGTCATGCACCTCGCTTAGCGACGGCGGAAGAGCGAGACGATAGGACACATCTCCTACTCGCTCCAGAATGTCAAATGGCCCTATATACCTAGGACTAAGCTTTCCCCGTACGCCGAAGCGAATGACGCCACGGTTAGACGAAATCCTCAAGAATACTTGGTCACCGACCGAAAACTCGAGAGGGCGCCGATGAGAATCGGCCCAATGGCGCTGGCGATCTTGGGCAACTCGAAGGTGATCTCGGACTCTCCTGACCACCTCAACTGTCTGGGCAATCATTTCTGGACCAAGCATCTGCCTCTCTCCAACATCATCCCAGGCTAACGGGGATCTGCACTTTCCACCATACAGTGCCTCGAACGGTGCCATCTGGATACTGGCCTGGAAACTGTTGTTGTACGAGAATTCCACCAGGTGCAAGTGATCTTCCCATGAACCACCGAAGTCAAGTGTACAAGACCGCAACATGTCTTCAAGAGTCTGGATCGTGCGCTCCGACTGGCCATCTGTCTGCGGGTGATATGCTGAACTGAATTGGAGATGAGTTCCTAAACTCTCTTGTAAGCTACGCCAAAAGTGCGACGTGAATCTTGAATCTCGGTCCGAGGTGATACTGACTGGTACTCCGTGCAATTTGACAATCTACCTGAGGTACATCTCCGCTAGCTGAGCCATCGACTGACCAACTCTAAACGGGAGAAAGTGTGCTACCTTGGTAAGCCTATCCACAATGACCCAAATAGCATCTCTACTAGCTGGGGATCTAGGTAATCCAGTCACGAAATCCATGGTCACATGCTCCCACTTCCATTCTGGAATCGGTAAGGGCTGAAGAAGTCCAGTCGGTCTCTGATGTTCGGCTTTAACTTGTTGGCAAACCAAACACCGAGAGACAAACCGAGCTATCTTCCGCTTCATGCCATTCCACCAGAAATGCTGCCGGATATCACGGTACATCTTCGTACTGCCAGGATGGATGGAATACTAAGAACTGTGCGCCTCTGACATGATCTCCTGCCTGATATCTCCACTGGGTACACAAAGACGCTTACCATGTCGAAGTGTACCATCCTCATGAATGCATAGCTCTGGTCTTCGTCCTGCCTCACACTCTGCCCTGAGTTGCTGAAGCTTGGAATCTGCTGACTGCGCCATCCGGATCCTCTCGACTATAGTAGACTGAACTTGCATGCTGGCCATCAATGCTACACTGGAAGGGAGAACAACTTCAATACCTATCTTCTGAAGATCTGCTAACAGCTCTGGTTGCGCTGTTAGAAAATAAGCTCCGGCTCTTCTACTCAATACATCTGCTATGACATTGGCCTTTCCAGGATGATACTGTAAGCTGACATCATAATCCACAAGAAGCTCCAGCCACCTCCTCTGACGCATGTTAAGATCCTTCTAGGTGAAAACATACTTCAGGCTCTTGTGGTCGGTGAAAATCTCCACCCTGTCTCCGTACAAGTAGTGTCTCCACAACTTAAGTACAAACACCACTGCTGCCAGTTCCAAGTCATGGGTTGGGTAATTCCTCTCATGATCACGAAGTTGTCATGACGCATAAGCTATTACCTTTCCATGCTGCATCAGAACACATCCTAAACCTCTGCCTGAAGCATCACAATACACTGAAAATCCTCCGGTTCCATCTGGAAGTATGAGAATAAGAGCTGTTATCAATCCTCGCTTCAACTGCTCAAAAGAACTCTGACACTCTGCTGTCCAAGCAAACTGCGCATCCTTGCGGGTCAACTGGGTCAATGGCGCTGAAATCCGAGCAAAATCTAAAACAAACCGCCGGTAGTAGCCGGCCAATCCAATAAAACTACGAACCTCTGCAACGGTGCTGGGCACTGGCCATGACTCAATAGCCACAATCTTCTGGGGATCCACTTCTACTCCTCCTCTGGTGATGATATAACCCAAGTACGAAATGCGATCGAGCCAGAACTCGCATTTACTAAACTTGGCATATAACTGGTGCTCTCTGAGGATCTGAAGAACCACACGGAGATGCTGCTCATGCTCCGCCTCACTCTTGCTGTAGACCAGAATGTCATCCAAGAACACAATCACAAACTGATCCAAGTAAGGCATGAAGATGCGATTCATGAGGTCCATGAATACTGCCGGCGCATTGGTTGCTCCAAAAGGCATAACAAGGAACTCCCAATGCCCATATCTCGATCTAAAAGCTGTCTTCGGGATGTCCTGCTCTCTGACTCTGATCTGATGATAACCTGAGCGCAAATCAATCTTCGAGAATACTGAAGCCCCCTTGAGTTGATCAAACAAGTCATCTATCCTCGGAAGAGGGTATCTGTTCTTGATTGTCACTGAGTTCAAGGTACGATAATCAACACATAACCTGGACGTACCATCCTTCTTTTTCACAAGAAGCATCGGGGCTCCCCAAGGCGATCCACTAGCACGAATGAATCTCTTGGTTCTAAGCTCTTCAATCATCTTGTACAAGATCTCCAATTCTGATGGCGCCATCCTGTAGACTCTCTCTGACACTGGGGCAGTCCCAGGAATCAAGTCTATAGTGAACTCGATCTCCCGCTCCGGAGGTATACCTGGAAGCTCCTCTGGAAAAACATCTGGGAACTCATCCACTATCCTGGGCAACTGAACTGCTGCTACTGCCATCCGCAATACTGGAGGAGATGACTCAACCTCGCCTCGAGAGAAAGAAAACTCTGGCTCGCCTGGAATGCTAAAAACAACCCTGCCAATGTGGCAGTCTATCCTAGCATACTGGTTCCTCAACCAATCCATTCCTAGGACCACATCATAATCGGCCATCGGGAACTCTATCAACCTAGCGGGGAATTCTCTACCGCTAACTACGATCCGACATGAGGAAAACACTCTATCTACTCCCACAAGTCCGTTACCAGTAAGTATATTGAGCCTTACTGATAATGACTCGGGCTCCAATCCTATCCGTGTCGCGAATCGTGCAGACATAAAAGAATGCGATGCACCAAAATCAAATAAAGCTGAAGCTGGAAAGGAGTTGACGAGAATAGTACCTACCACTACCTCTCCTGGTGCCAATCCTTCCTCCACGGTCATCATCATGGCCTGACCATGCCCTCGGGGTGCTGGTCCCCTCTGCTGATATCCTCGCTGCCTATTCTGACTCAAGGCCTGGGCTTGCACATACTGCTGAGGGCTCTGCTGCTGAAATGCCTGGGACTGAAGCGGCAAGGGCCTCATCAATGGATACTGCTGCTGCTGCTGGACTGGTGCTGGTCCTCTCACCGAAGAACTAGAAAGGTTGGATGATGATGAACCACCCCTATTCGGACAGGATCCAACCCTATGGTCTGGTGCTCCACAAGCCAGACACAATCCCTGCGTCCTACGGCACTCTGCCACCACATGGCCTGGCTTTCCACAATGAGAACATCCCACTGCGGAAGACTGCTTCTGCTTCTGCTGTTGCTGCTGAGGGTACGTCGGGGTGGAATGCTGAACCGACGTCACGGAGGCCGCCCGCCTCGGAGCTCCAATGGTCAAGGCCCTGGCAGCCGGGGCTGGTGCTGAAGACTGATTCATCTGGCCGTGAGATCTCTTCCGACCTCCGACCCTATCCACAATCCTCTGGGAGGTATACTCATGCCTCCGGGCTGCTCTCAAGACTGCATCAAAAGTCTGATGCTCAAACTGCTCGACTGCCAACAAGATCTCCAAGTGAAGTCCCTGCTGGAACCTTTAGGCTCTATCATACTCAGTTGCCACCAAAGTGGGAGCAAACCGACTGAGTCGGGAAAACTCGGCCGCATATCCGTCGACCGTTCTGCCTCCTTGCTTCAGATTTGTGAACCTCGTCTGTAGATCATACCGAGCCACGGCATCGAAATACTTGGTCTGGAATCTTTCTCTGAACACCGCCCAAGCAATGGGTGCCACTAACCCAACGGCCTGAGCTGCCCACCAGCTGCGGGCAAGATTTAACAACTGCAGGCGCACAACCGCCACCTTCTCGTTCTCTGGAGTCCTAGCTGCTTCTAGAATCACTTCTGTGTCCTGAAGCCATGCATCTGCTGCGATAGCATCTTCACTACCGTCGAAGAAAGGAGGGTTCAAGCGCTTGAAGCTGTTGGCAGCGCTGTTACCCTGATGACCTCCTCTGGTCAAAGCATCCGTCACTGCCTGGTGCAAGGCATCTCCACGTCGGTCTTGGGAAGCTATCAAGGTCCTGACGAGTCCTACTAATGTGCCATCATCAGGTTCGGCAGGCTAAACTGGCTGAACTGGAGGCTCTCCGCCAGAAGGCACAACTCTGGAGGCTACTCCGGAATGCTGGACTTGATCTCCAGGTTGCTGCTGGTCCGCGGGAGGTGCTCCGTCTTGCTGATCGGCCGGGTCAGGTACTATGTCGCTGAAGAAGACGACATAGAAAACAATAAGGAAGGACCAGGACAGACCAACGATGCAAGCAGGTGATCAGGACAAGAATCCAGGGACTCAGAGGATACGAGCGGAGTTCAAGGGCGAATACTGATTGAGACATCTATTCGGTAAACCCTCACATATCTCGATTTACAAGACCTGCATGGGCCACCACTTAAACCATGTCACGCCCCAGAACCAGAATACTGGAGAGCGGGGGCAGACATAGCCAGCTACGTATATTGAAGTGCAACCCACCTCGCTATACGGTCACGGCTGTCTAGGATACATGAGGGTTTATCTATAAGCCAACAGTCTCTTAAGGTCATGAACAAGCCTAGTGTCTCAATCACAAGCAAGTAAGTAAATATTATAAGATATATGATCATTAAATATACAATAGTAAGGCGTCCCAAACATTACATATTCAGCTGATCATGAAGCTAGTCATTACAGAATGTTAGGACTAGCAAGAGTTTAGTCATACATGATCAACCCTAGGATCTGTTAATCATGTTACAGCCCGTAGGCAGACAGTAAGTTAAGTACAATCGATCTAAACAGGTGCTCGTCGGCTAAACGCCTCAAAAGAATATTTTTACAATAGAGTGGGAGAGCCAAAAATAACCCACTCGTTGCCAGGATTTCTTCTAGTATTCACCATCTGGCAGGAATGTCGGTAGATCCTCTGGAGCTGCTCCGAAATCTGGCCACACAAAACCAGCTGGGTCAGACCCCAGAAAGAGCAAGTGCCACAAAGGAGGCTTCACTTAAGAACTAAAAACCAGGAATCAGCACAGGAATATAAATATAAATAAAATAAGGACTGGAATAAAAGGAAACATATCAGGATGATATACGACGAGATAACCATCGAACTATTCAGATAGCCAGGTTACAACCCGTAAACCAAACAAGGACCGGGGTTGTAACCCTTCGTCTGAACGAAGCTTGGTTTCTCACCATTTATCGATAAAATAAATACAAGCATTCTGGTCATTCAATAGTCTGGAATAGGGTCAGGGCAAGACTAGACTGGTTAGACTCCATCCAATCACTTCACGGCCAAGCAAAAACTACGACTTGATACTTTAACTAACTAGGGTTGTCACAAGCTTAATTACTAACAAGATGCAGTGAGATTATTCCACAGCCACAAGCCCTGCAGACCATCCAGGTCACCCAGGTCGAGAGATTAGGATTGAATTCAGGTGGGTACATCGTCCAGAAAACGCATGTACCCTTAAGTAGCTTGAAATGTGCAACACATGACAGTGTGCTGGAAATGTGCCCTACTCGACGGCAGGCTACAGATCCCAAGTGCGCCCAGGTAACGGAATTGCCTGTAGCTAGGAGATCTCTTCATGACTACTGTATTAATCTAGTTATTAACCTTAGTCCATTTTAGTAGGTACTCCTGACCGTGGTACTCAGGAGTCCCCTCCTAGACATGATGCAAGACAAGACTGGATTATTTGTACAAGCAAAATCACCCACGGTGTCCAGGATTAATTATACAGGTCATGTCATGTCAAACAGCCGTCGTAACAGCTTATCAAGATAATCATGTCAGGTTATCAGGTCAAGCGTACTTGTCAGGAGTACGCCACGATGGGCCACTATCAGGTCATGTCAGGTTACTCATGTCAGGAGTGCACTATGGGTCACTATCAGGTCATGTCAGGTTACTCATGTCAGGAGTGCACCACTACGGGTCACTATCAGGTCATGCTCAGGTATCATTTCCAAATATATTATACAAATCCATGATTATCAAGTTCATGACAAAAGGCGTAAGGATATAAAATGGATGTTAAATATCTAATAAAATATCAATATACAGGGCTATAGAAGATCAAGGGTAATCAGACTACGCTCAAGCTAGCGTATGCTCAAGACACGCTGCCAACAAGCAGCGTATCAAGGTGAGCGTACGCTTGCTAAACAGCAGCGTACGAAGGCTAGCGTACGCTCGCTAAACAGCAGCGTACGAAGGCTAGCGTACGCTCGCTAAACAGCAGCGTACGAAGGCTAGCGTACGCTCGCTAAACAGTAGCGTACGAAGGCTAGCGTACGCTCACTAAACAGCAACGTACAGCTCAGTGGTGTAAGCTAAAAAGCTAGCTCACTGTTCACTATCTTCTCCAAATGGCAAGAACAGCAAGAACTCCAAGGATGGAACCCAAAACTCCAAATGCTCATAACTTGGTCAAAACAAGTCCGAATCCAACTTTCCAAAGGTCAAAATTGGGTAGAATAAAATTCTCTAAAACATGGAACCATCAAAACTTGAAAACAAGCAAGTTTGATAGATCAAAACACCAAAAATCCGAAAATAGCAAAACTCTAGATCTACAAGAATTAAAGCCTCAAAATGGAAAATGACAAGTTCTAATGTGATTTAGAATCATGAGGAGAAGCTAATGAAACCATCAAAAGGAGTTCTCTTGTGGAAGCAAGTTGCACTTGCCTATGGTTGGGGAGTTGTGGAGAGGAAGGAAGAAGAAGAAGAAATAAATAAATGAGAGTTATGGAGGAGAGAGAAGGTTGGTGGGGAAATAAATATCATGGGTGGTGGTAGGTAGAGGGTTCACCTTGGTCCATGATGGACCAAGCAACCAGCCGGCCAAACCAAGAAAACTCAAACCGAGAGTTAAACCAAGCCAAAAAAACTAAACAAGGAATAATACAAGAAAATACGTACACGTATTTCCAAAATACGTAATACGAACCACAGGCATTATACGAAGGATGGATACTAATCCCGTGAATGAGTTTTCTCCTAAGTATTCTCGACAGTTGAGTATGATTTAGCTCACTGACATTACTGAAATATGGAATGATTAGTGTAGGGTATGTTGGTCAGGTTTTGGCAGAGTTGGGATATGATAGTATGTATGTTACAATTAACAATAAATGTTGTTGACACCAAATATTGCACGACAGGTTACTTGAGTAACCTGGAATGTTTTACCTACTGAAACAAATGGTTTGGGCAAGGGTGTGTATAGGTTTATCATCAGATGGTATGTGATTTTGCCTGCCAAGTTCTGAACAGCAGTCCAGGCTGCCTGCTTAGTTGAAAGTCTTAATTGGACTTTCTGTCCAGTACCCTTTGACTGAATTAAGTTGACCTGAATACCATATTTGAAATCCTAAACCTAAGTCTGCCTGCTGTTCCATTCATGACAGGTTATCTTGTTAACAGTAAATGCCTTCCTTTTTAATATGTGTGAAACTCAGAGGTAGGATAAATCCAGTACAAATTAGGGACTGTCATGTTCAGGCAGTTGGTACCAGTATTTAAGACTAGTTTGATTTATATAATTTATTGTTAAAGGCAGATAGACAGGTCCTGTATGAGAGACTGGATACCTAGGTAGAAATACGCCTACAGCCATTCGACTGGCGAAGTAGAATGTCAGGCATTTTGGAAAAATGGTGAGATACACAAAGTCAGACACTGTCCCTACAGCCATTCGACTGGCGAGGTAGAAATCTATGTACGACATTTGCTATAAGGACTTTGTATTAATCTACGGTACGACATGGTAATCAGGACATAGTCCCTGCAGCCATTCGACTGGCGAGGCAGAAACTATGTAGCCGTAGATAAAGTTGACTGTCCTCCGACCCTCATCCCTCGGCAATGATGATACAACAACCTATCACTATATCTTATATAGTAGTAGATGATGTCTTAGTATTACATTATGTGAGTTCATCTTGATTCTGTTACATTCTTCAGATACTAGACACGATAAGAATATATACTACACCATATATACAGAACATAGATGATTCACACTAATGTATGCTAGAATAAATCTTGGGTTGTGTTCTGAGCCATCCGTTCTCACACTTGGCAAAAAATCGAATTTTCTGTACTTTATCTGCTTTCGAAAATGTACTCAAATTACATGATGGTTCCTTTAGTTAGCTTGCTTATGTTACAATTATATTATTTGTGAATATCGATCTTACCAGATCACACCCATGACCCGAGGAGCGGCACGTCGTTTGAGGGAAACAGTGAATGCTGAGGTGGCTCCTCCTACAGTTAAGGAGAAAGTGGCACCGGTAGCTAGTGAGACTGGGAGTTCTATTCATCCAGCACCGGTAGCTAGTGAGACCGAGAGTTCTATTCATGCAGCACTTGCAAGGGACTACATCTCTCCTCACGCCAAAGATCCCGTTTTTTCGAGGTGGTTGCGTGATCGTATCACTGAGCGTTTGCGTGAGCTGCGTGGTTCTCATTAGCTATTAGTACTTATTTGTATTGGACTATTTGTATTGGGTTATTTTTGTATTAGACTATTTGCATTGGACTACATATATGAATTATTACTGTGTCAATCTCTGGATTGTATTGGACTACGACATGGTGATCAGTACATAATCCCTCGATGCTGTCAGGAACCATTGTGGGACGAGCACGAATACTTTGACAAAGGAGACCACCATGCTGTCAGGAACCTCTCACTCGAGCTCTACACGAAGGATGCCCACTTGAGCTTCGGGGCAAAGTTTTGGCTCGGAGCAAGAATCTGTTGAGGGAGCACATCCACCATGCTGTCAGAAAAAAATAGTAATGGTGAGAGACCCATATGAGTAGGACGTATACTCTGATAATATCTACTCCAACAATCAATCCCACTACTGATATCATTCTTGTAAAGGTGATCTCTCAGAGTATACGTCCTACTCAGATGGATCTCTCAGAGTATCCTCTCCGGTTGGGTTGTGTTCTGAGCCATCCGTTCTCACACTTAAAATATATATGAATTAGAACTGTGTTTTGTATTTTCGGCGAACACAGGGATTAGATTCTGTATTTTGTATTTTGGTTTCTGTATTTTGGCTCCAGCTCCGTTTGTATTAATCTACGGTACGACATGGTGATCAGGACACAGTCCCTGCAGCCATTCGACTGGCGAGGCAGAAACTATGTAGTCGTAGATAAAGTTGACTGTTCTCCGACCCTCATCCCTCGGCAATGATGATACGACAACCTATCACTATATCTTATATAGTAGTAGATGATGTTTTAGTATTACATTATGTGAGTTCATCTTGATTCTGTTATATCTTTCAGATACTAGATACGATAAGAACATATACTACACCATATGTACAGAACATAGATGATTCACACTAATGTATGCTAGAATGAATTTTGGGTTGTGTTCTGAGCTATCCGTTCTGATCAAGCATCTTTCTTCTCCTTTCCTCCACCATGGCTCTGGACCCATCTGCTCCTCCCTACTTCCCTTCTTCTTATTTGACTCTTTCAGCCACATATGATATCCACCTCAAGTGTAGAGTCGGAGGAGAAGAAGTGGGCAGAAAGAGGAGGAGGAAGCAGCACAGCTGGCGGCATGACCCGAAGAAAGTACAGATGTTTTTTTCAAATCCGTAGGAGCACTATAAGGATATATCTTTTCACAACATGTCACCTTATCAAAGACCCTTAATGTGAATATCATGTTACCGCGGTGTCGGAAGACTAACATGTCATAATTTTTTAAGCCGTGTGTTTTGACATAATCCTCCCAACTCTTTCCTCCTATGTAGTAATCTTGTATTACTACATAGCAGGAAAGAGTTTGGAGGATTATGTCAAAACACATGGCTTAGAAAATTATGACATGTTAGTCTTCCGACACCGCGGTAACATGGTTGTCACATTAAGGGTCTTTGACAAGGTGATATGTTGTGAAAAAATATATCCTTATAGTTCTCCTACGGATGTTGAAGAAAACCTCTGTACTTCCTTCGGGTCATGCCGCCAGCTGTGCTGCTTCCCTCTCCTCTTTCTGCCTACTTCTTCTCCCCCGACTCTACACTTGAGGTGGATATCATATGTGGCTGAGAGAGTCAAATAAGAAGAAGGGAAGTAGGATGGAGCAGATGGGTCCAGAGCCATGGTGGAGGAGAGAAGAAGGAAGATGCTTGATCAGAACTTGAGGTGGAAAAGTTGTGACGTTGATAGCGTGAGAGAGGGAGAGGGTGAATGGAGGGAGGGAAGTGGCTGCATGCCTTTGGCTCACTCGAGTGGTATTTGTCCTCCGACTCTCATCCCTCGGCAATGATGATACGACAACCTATCACTATATCTTATATAGTAGTAGATGATGTGATCTTAGTATTACATTATGTGAGTTCATCTTGATTCTGTTACATTCTTTAGATACTAGATACGATAAGAACATATACTACACCATATGTACAGAACATAGATGATTCACACTAATGTATGCTAGAATGAATTTTGGATTGTGTTCTGAGCCATTCGTTCCCATACTTGGCAATTAAGTTGTGGACCATTATGTTTGACATTGTTGTTACAAATTTTCATATATCTGTGTTGATTGATGAGATTATGTTTCAAACGTGTTCGTGATTGTGTGTATCTGTGTTGTTTGATACTGTGTTCGTGATACACACCGTCGTTGTTGTAACAAATGGTGTAGGGGATGTTGCAAATGCTGCAAATGCTGCAGGGAATGCTGTAAATGCTGTATTTTTTTTAATTTTTTTTCAAGCTTAGCGACGTTCAGCGACTCTCAGCGACGTTCAGCGACTAAGGTAACGTCGCTAAGTAAGTATCACAACGTCGCTAACTATGATGAATACCGTCGCTAATCGTCACTAAACGTCGATACGTATGACGTCGCTAAACGTCGCTATATGTCGGTACTATAGCGACGTAACAAAGTCGCAAAACGTTGCCATTTGGCTCTCAAGCCAGGTCAGCATCGATGCATGTCAAGTCGCTCAACGACGCTAGATTACGTCGGTAAATGATGACGTTTTACGTCGCTGGTAGTCGCCGAATTAGCGACGTGTCTGCGTCACTAAGGGTCGTCACAATAACGACGTATTGCGACGTTTTGTTGTTTAGCGACTAGGTTAATCGCGACTACGTGCAAACGTCGCTAAATATGTCGCTAATCGATATTAGCGACGTATTTTCCCTATTTAGCGACGTCCTGAGGCGTCGCTGATTTGACAGATTTTAGTAGTGAGTTAAGTAATACATATGTGACCTATACTACTGACACTTGCCTGCCTTATATGCCAATCCACACATTTACATCATATTGTTCTGCTATAGTGATATTAAGAGAGTATTACGTTAGACAAGCCTTATATACCAAGGTTAGGGCAGTATGACAGAAATGTACAAAGGGAATCACGAGTAAACAAATTCCTTAAATAGTCAAGCAAAAGCTATAAAATGCTGAGGGCTATTAAGAAGAAAGATCTTGCAAACCAGAGGAGATGACATGTAAAACTTTTCATGGTCCTGTTGGCATATAGAAAGTAGGCCAGGTCGTATAATGGTTTTGCCAGTTCATAGATTGCTCAAACTACTATAACAGAAATCTAATTGACATACAGTGTATTTCCTCAAAAAAGCTACACGAAGGTGTAATATTAGTGTCCATATCACCATGTGAATAATTTCCAGCTGGTCTTCGAATTAAAATATTGTTACCCACAATAAATGGTTAAGTTAATTCATTTTATACGCAATTGCTGCTGTTAGAAACTAACTCTAGTTAATTGAATAGACATTATTTCATGTCCTAAGAAAAAAACAAGTGCTAAGAACATATTCTCATGAATAGACATTGTTTCATTCTACAGCCTTTAGGGTTGGAAGTACCTCAAGCATAGCCACGATTTGCATGTCTTTTGAATAGCAAGATAAAGTCAGTACCCATGTATCATATTTTGTATCTTTAGTTCCTTAGTTTGTCAGCTAGAGCGTACGTTACTACAACCTTGGCAGAGTAGCTTTATATCAACCCTGGTGGAGAAGGTAGGACAACTAGTACATGTAATTGAATTTTTTTTAAAAAGAAATAATTTTCCACAAATAGTTATCTATTAAAAAAATTGAGACAAGTTCCCTATTTGTTACCTAACAGCTCAAGACCATCATTCAGCATATTTTTGTTATGTGAACCTTCCAGACAAAATCATAGTGAAAATAAAACAAGAATTAGAAAAAAATATGACTAGCAACACATCAGTAAATACCACATTGAACAAGGTGTAGCTATAAAGTAATAATTACACAATAAATGAAAGCATGTACATGCATAGTAAAAGTCTGGTGTTTGTCAAAAGAGAAATACAAATAAAAATACAAATAAAATGTTTATGGATCTTCATGATATCGAATACAAATAAAAATGTTTGTAACTGAATGCAAAGTCTATTATCCCAGGATACAAAGTCTATTATCCAAGGATATTTGTTTACTGAGATTTATTTCCATGTGTTTAATAATTTTGATCATCCTGAACATATTATAAATATATCAAGGGTATCATTAATATATCGGGAGTAGTCCATCCACTATAATCAAAATTTGAACTCTTTCCAATTGTAGCAGTAACCTTATTGTTGTCAAACAGGTAATAGCCAGTAGTCTTATGATGCAGTAAAAAAATTACCATAAACTTTCTTGCATAAGAAAGTTCATATTTATTAACATGGTATTTATCTAACGTGTTATAGACAAGTTGAAGCATGCAACTATATATTCAGAAGGAATTACTCCAGTATGGCTGGCAATCACAAGGCGATGGTGACAACCTCACCGGTCAAATATAAGTTTGCAAATGCAGTAATTAAGATGCCAATGTTAGTTACATAGAAGATGCAGAGTGTCGAACCGATCACTAGTCGGTTATGGAACCAACAGAATCGACTTGTTCAAGCTTCGGACATGGCAAAGTCCAACCTTGGATTGTTAGCCAATAAATAATGCAGTTTGATCGAGCCTGCTTGATTAAGCTAATATTGATGTTCAACAAGCCTGACTCTGCTTAATCAACTTCTTCAAGCTATGTCATTGTGAAATGATCTCAAACTAGCTAACTCAAAGTTCATCAGACCAAATATAAGACATAAGTACCAAATAGTACTTTGGATGTCATGGTCATCCCATTTGACTAATGAGATGCAAATAAAAATCAACAAATTTGAGTTTCCCAACTTCATCACCAATAAGCCACATGACTGTTCATGACACATACCACAAATAGAATAATAATAAGAAGAAGGTGAGCAAGGCACAGAATTATAGACCGTGTTGATCACCAACCTTAACATCATTTCCTCCTTTCTTGAACCTCGGAAGCCTTATATGTATGTCTTCTTCAGAGAGACTGCTATTACACAAACAAAACACAAGCAGAAAACTAAAACTACTTGCAATACTTCCGACTTTGGTGTGAAAGTGAGAAAGGTATATATATTTGTCAGGAGCATTCTTGTTTCATACATCTGTATTTGTCATTGTGTGTCATACAAATGTGAGAGTAGTACTTCCTATAAAGATTCTCTTATTTCAGCAAAACCCAAAATTTTTATCTGTTGGATCGTAAGATAGTTGTTTCATTCTTTGCTAATTTGGGAGATTAGAACTGTATATGTGAACAATGAAATGTGGATTAGATTCATATGCAAAAAAGTATTCAAACCAGGTATATATGTTGTGCATTCAGTCAAACCAAAAAGCACATGTGGAAGGCATAAGACCAGACAAGTAGGTACCAAAATAGAAACAAATTTGCAGGAAACATGAGAAGTATATTGAAAAGACAGAAAGGAGAGGAAGAGATACAAACCTTCAAATGCTGCAAATAGCCAATTAGGTGTGTGAGTGAATTCAGGCTGAAACGAGGGGGTTTAAATAGATTTCAAAAGACCACGTTAAAATATATTCCCCACCAATCTCCACCCCACCCCAACCATCCCGGTTAATTAGAGATGCAATGAATCAATACTTGTGGGAAAAAAATACTTGTGGCAAAGTTGCAATCAGTTTATCACCTCACCTGTAAAAGATCTAACATTATAGGAAAAGATGGTTAGACCATTTCTGTTTTCTAATATCAACTTCTTAATATAGAGAAATACCAATAAAAAAGACAGAAATAGTTTCTTATTCTTAGTATAACTCTGTAGTACTTTTTTGAATTCTTTTATTCATGGCCCATGGTTTAAAGTATCGGCCGATACCCGATCCGATACAACCGATACTGATACGGTTTGGCATGACCCGATCCAATACCGATACAGTCGATACTGATACAGTTTCCAATGACTTGCATATGTGCATTGTTAATGGATAAATCTGGAAGGGGACCACTCTTACTGGTAAACAAATATTTTTTGGTAGATCTCTAACTCGAGATCACCTGAGTTATACTCCACCCAAAATATTATCTTAACCAGCAAAACTACAACCAGTTTCTTGTCACCCCAATATTATATAGTTCCCATACTCTATACAGTACAAAAAACCTTAACACAAGTTCATGAAGCCTTCGCTTCGAGCATCATTATAAGTTTGCTGATGTAAAACTCAAGCTTTATTGAAGGGCAAAATACAAAAAGAAGAAGAAGAAGACTTACAATCGAAACTGCAGTCACAACTGAAGAAAAAAGAAGTGCATCACCGGTAGAACCCTAGCCAAATTTCCTACCAGAACCGAACCGTAAGGTCTCATCCCATGGAGCCCTAATTATTTCTTCCTTGCATGGTCTAAGCAAAACCCCATTTCCTATTCAAAATCTAGACCAAATGAACATCAGATCGATTCGATTGAAAAAATAGAAGAAGAAGAAGAACAACAACAACAACTTCTTACCTAGTGGTCATTCTTAGAATCTATCGCGACGATGAATGAAAGAGAGAGAGAGAGGTGGTTGGAGTGGTAGCGCCGATAAGATGAGGGCGGTGGTGGCGGAAGCCTGGTTGGAGTGGCGATAAGGGGGAGAGAGAGAGAGAGTTTGGAGCACCGTTGAAAGGTCGGAGAGTAGCAGCCATAGTTTTTTTATCGAAGAGAGAGATAATTAGGTTGGTTTTGATCAAATGGTGAATAAGTTGTGAATGATTTTGTGATGGACGGTCTAGATTTAGGTCATCCGATCAAATGGTCATAATGGTAACATGTGGAGGGAAACGTTCCCTCCTAAAATTTAGCATTTAGCTGCCAAATGTTTGGCATTTCCGCCGATCTATTTAGGACGATAATGTAAATTATTTGGAACGAAAAGTTTTATTAGTCCCAAATAGTGATCCATTTTCACAATCTGTCCCAAAAAAATTCAACTTTTTGTTACCAAGAATTTAGTCGTCCCTAGAACTACACTTTTAGGACTTTTTAGACTAGTGTTCCTAATAGTGTCGTCCCCAAAAGACACTTTTTTTGTAGTGACTCCCATCCTAAGGGCGTTTTGATTTTTTTAATTTACAGAACGCCTTTGGAAGGGCGTTTTTGTGTTGTTTTTGAAAATTTGAGAAACTTTAAGCATCCTTTGCAATTTCGTATAATTTTTATGTTCTGAGAAATTTTTTGTTCAAATTTTCTTTAAGGGCCAGTTTGGTAAAAACCTAGATTTAGATTTAGAAGTTAGAAACCCGGATTTGGATTCCAGCCAAATCATGTATTTTCAAATTCAGAAAATCAATTTGATAAAGTAGGATTTAGGCATTGAATTTTGTTTAAATCCAAGTCTATTGTTTGGATAGCCAAGCTGGATAATGTTAGAATTTACAGTTCATTCAAATCCATTGTTTGGCTAGCCAAGTTGGATATTGGTTAGCTTACCATATTTGAAAGTGGTCATCTTACCACTTGCACACATACTGCTACCATAGCCAAGTTTCACAAATATAATGCCCATCCAAATTCAATTTCACGATCATGAATATCCAACTGGAAAAAAAAATTAAAGACAAGAATATCCATCCAGTCCAGAATTGGATGTAATCAAGATTAATAAACTTTAATCAACATTATTTAGCAAGAAGGTAACTTTCTTGTTCCAACATAGATAGAACTCTGAGGATCGGAGTATTGTAGCTCTATAAACAAAAGGCAGCAGTAAACATGAGTGATTGCTGCAAAAGATTCAAAGATTCAGGCAAAATTTGAGGCAGCATACACGATGCCCATCTCATTCCAAAGTAGCATGCAGCCTCAAAAAGTCTCATTATAATATCCTCATCATAGCCTCAAAAATGTAATCTTACAAGTCCCGATATTTGGTAGAGGAGTAAAGTGGTTTGGTTTGGGGGAGATAAAGAGTTGCTAGTTTCTGTCCCCAATATTGGCTCAAATATAGTCTTTGCAAAAAGCATCTTCTTATTTTATCAATAGTTCAACAGGTAGAAGTTGTAGAATTTTTTTTTATATATACAAGAAAAAAGTAAAGATCTACAATATCTATACTAGAAAATAAGGAATTTCTAATCGATCTAGAGAAAAAAATTACATAAAATCTCTAAATCGTGTTCACGTATGTGTAACACCAATGAAATTTAGACAAATATGAAAAAAAAAACCGTTCATAGACATGCATACAATCAATGGTTGCACGAACGGAGCAAGGGGTGATCGCAAACCAATGACTGTCGCAGTAATTCCAACGCGGGAAGGGGAAGAAGGAACTCAACAGCCTCTTCCCCAACTTTTTTCCCACATCCAAGTATGGAGTGAGGAAGTGGAAACAAGGGAATGGCCAGGGGACAGGAACTGACCGCCTCTTTGTCTCCCCAAAACCAAACTCATTTACTCGTCTACCAAACACCGGGACGTGTGAATATTGGACCACTTCCTAATCAAAGTTAAAATCCAAGCCCAGTTTTAGTATCAAAGAGGCCCTAAATGCAAGTAATTATTTATGTTCTTCTATGCCTTTGTTGAAACGAAGGATTCTTCAATAAGGGGTTGTTGGATGCTTATAGCCCTTCGAAAGTGTAAAATTATTACATTTAAAATGTTATATTGCAGTGCACTTGCAATAAAAATGTGAATGTATCACTTTCCAAAATATATTTTGGATACATAATTTTTTTGTTTCTCGTAAGGAGTTTCAAACTATTTTGTTTAGATGACAACATAAATGTGTAAATAAGAACTAAAAAATAGAGAGCAAATCTACTTGCAATGGAGTTATAATTCATTTCTCATGTAACTGAGAAATAAAGAAATAACACTTTAAGTTGCAATAAAATGACATATCACAATCACTTGCGATAGATTTGTAAGAGGGATCCAAACACTGAAACTACCTACACCAACAGTCAATTACAATAAAAGTGACAGTTTTAAAACAGTTTCAATTCACTCTTACCTATCCAAACATGTCCTAAGAATCATCTGCTTATATCATGCGTTTGAGTAGAACTCGTGTGGAACAGAAGAACCCCTTTGAAATTTGGCTTAAAATCAAGAAATTCTTCCTTTGAAACTCATATCATAAGCATTGATTGAGGGAACGGATTGGCTCTGCTTCTATTGACCCTCTCTTGAACTAGCCGAGGAATTCCAAATCAGGTCCAAGCAAATCATAATCACAATCCTAATTTTAGTCAGAAATAATATCACTGTTGAAAATACGCTACAAGCTTGACCAAGCTCACGAAAACAAAAATTCCAGGAGATGAGTTCCTAAAAATCAATACACTTTCAATGTTAGTAAAACCCACATGCACACATCTATATTAAAAGTTCTTATTTTGATTTCTTATTTGAACTTTTGTAGTCGAATTGTATATTAATTGGTCTCTCTTTGGATGAATGTGGATTGAAAGTTTAATAAAAGCAAAAAAATGCTTTTTATATATACGTCACTCGTTAGCTCGTTTAACTTGGTAGTTTTTTGACGTTTGGTGGATGGATGCACTTGATCACCGGACGCTACACATTGTGGATGATGAACGAGGAGATACTTTTACTGTGATCGCTCAATTAGAAGTATAATTAAACTTGTTAAAGCTCCAAACTGTATCTGTGGTCAAAGTGTGTGTTTGTATTGGACTCTTCAAACTGTATCCGTTGATGATTGTTTCCCACTTCTTCCCAATTCGATCCTCGAGTCAAGAAATGTTCATTCGTTATAAAAAAAAAAATCAGATACACATGAGATCCTTAGTCTTTGTTGGAAGATAGTCCTTACTTATACAAGTAGGAGGAATATAGTCCTTTCCACGGTGACTACTACTAAAGAGAGACAAAATAAAACTTAACTAAAGCGTGGGAGTGAGATGGTCCTTTCTGTTGGCCCACTGGTCATGATCATACCTGATTTTGATAATCAATGTCAACTTTGATCAATACATAAAATATACAGAGCTACAGGTATCAAGTCAGCATGTCTGCACCTGCTACTACAAACGTCTTGTCGTCATCAAGAACCAAAAGTGATGGAATCAAGATCAAGACTTTTATATTTTTTTTCTATATTTTTATGTTTATTTGAGTCTAGAAAAATATGTAAGATTGATCGGATCGGTACTGGCTTAGCAATTCAGTCCACAAAATACAACCTTTCCATCCACAAAATTCCTATCCAAAGTCCATAAAACAAAATAGCCCAAAACCCATCAAATTGGCCCAAATCAGTTCTGTTAGAACCTGGCAGAAATTGGCCCAAGTTCATTCAAGGCTGTTCAAACTATTTTTTGAACTCCATGAACATCTGAATCCAACGCTGCATCTGAACTCTGTCCGAATTTGGTTCATAAAAATACTATAAATAGAGACGAACTTTCACATTTCTAAATCATCCAATCTCATTCACTTTCTCTTTTCTATATTCCTTAAGTGTTTTCTACGAGCTATACACTTTTATATTTAGCCTATACTACTCTTAGCCAAGCTAGTATCAGTTTAGTTCAATCTAGAGTTTGGTTCAAAAAGTTGTATCGAATGCTATCTTAGAAAATATTTATATTTTCAATCGCCTTCTAGAGTCAATCGTGCACTCATCGTCAAGAACGGTATTGTTGAAGTTGGTCGTGCACTTGTCCCCAATCACGAAGTTATAAGAGTTGCAAACACTTAGTTAAAAGCTTGTGCCATAGTGGATTAACATCGAGCAGGAGTACTCGAGACTGGACTAGTCTTCCACGAGGGATACCAGTATATCGATGGGTCACTGGGTTTGGATCTTTTTAACTCTTTAATTTTACTGCAATTCATATACTAATATTCATCTGCTCTTACTAGCCGTAATAAATATCTTTAAATTGTGATATTTATTCCTTTTCACGCACACACTCTATTCATTCCCCCCTATAGAGGTGCTTAATGGTCCTACAATTGGAATAAGAGCGGATTATATATATACATAACCACCTAGAAAGTATATATGGTAGTCGTTAAATCTATATTCAACGGCGAGGGGCATTCCACAAATAGACCTCCACTATTTGATGGAACAAGCTAAACATACTGGAAAACATGAATGAGTTTCTTTCTTAAGTCACTGGACTTCGATCTTTGGTCGATAGTTATAGACGGTTACAAGAAACTGTTTGCTATCGCTTCGTGATGCTATGGAGTAGAGGTTTGAAGGTTGCAAACGAGAATGTAATTGGAACTCCTTAACATGAATCTCCCAATTATACTTTGTTTTTTATCTGGGTCATGATGATATAGGGTTGATTCATTACTCCGTTGACGATCTGACTGTGAGGGAGAACTACTGGACTTAACTTCACTGGCTAAGGGAAGCAACAAGAACTATCTCTGGAATTCTCAGGAACTCTTGAGGAAGTGAGAGGAACCGGGGGTTTGAATGGAGGAGAGCCCTCATATTTATAGCTGAGAAGAAGTAACCATACATGCACTTGTCCGTGGCAGGCGTGTATGTATCTGATTTTCAGGTGGCACCCTAAACAGGGTTCAGTTGCAACTACACGCATACTTTACTGATATGGAGTGGTAGCTGACTGCTATGTGTCTTATTTTTTAGATTTTGTTAAAGAGGATCTTTGAGCTGCACATAACCTGCTCCTTGGCGTGACTAAATCTTCGACACGTGGCATGCGCCTAGTTCCACTGCAGCCAATAAGACGCCCACGCCTAGGAATCACTGTCCTAGGTGGTGTGTTGTTCATATTTTAGAGAAAACTATAAGCACAAGGGGGTAGAAGTACACATGCCTAGGGGAGACTCAGAGCGGCATATGCCTAAGTTTGATCAGGCAGCACGTGCCTGAATTTAATTAGGCGATACACGCCTGTCTATAATGCTTCCAAGAAAAATAAACCTCGACTTCTACGTTCATTCTCTACACGAGAATCGAAGCATCGAATTGAAGTCTCGAAAGGAGTTAAGCTCATTAAATGCAGCCTCAGGGAGAACAGTTGAGAGGCGTAGGTGGGGACGCAATAAATTAGGCACGCTTGTAAGTGAGGCACGAGTAGGAGAGGGGAGAGCCCTTAGCGAGGCATGAGTAGCCTAAGTAATTATGATGTTGGTTTATGTGCTTTGGCCATCTTTTGCACAAAGATCGAGGCATTCTTCCTAAGGCTCGAAGGTGTAGGTGGCATGTCGCCTAGGTGAGACGTAACCACCATGCTACATTGATGGGGCATGGACAGCTCGATGCATGGGTGAGGCACGGTCAACATGAGGCTTTGATGAGGCACGAGTGGCTCAACACCTAAGTGAGGCACGGGTCACCCTTTTTTCTGAGGTGCGTGACCCATGCTTCAACAACACTCCCTTCAAAGTTTTCTAACTTTCTGAACAAAGTTAGAAATACTTTGAATAGAAACAGGGCACACATGTGATGTTAGCAAGATCTTCTTCTGGATAAGAATGGTTAGTTCGGTTCCATCTTGAGTAGGCAACTGTTTATTTTTTTCTTCTCGTCAAAGTACACATCGTTTGAGGACTATAAATAGGCATTGAGATGAATCCCTAGAAAACCGATCGGCACGAGAGTCGAAGTGTTAGATTCATCGCCATTAATGAAAGATTTGTTGCATTAAGCGTGGATTTGAGCCTATAAATAGGGGTTCTTGGAGGGAGTTTTTTGTTTGTTTTTTTCTTCCCCCTTTATTCCATAATCGACGTCAAGGTTCCCCGACTTCTTTTTTTATCGGAGAAGAGAGCGAAATCAAGGTGAAGCCGCCCGAAGTCTTCGCCGATGTGTCGCCCGAAGCTCTCACTGAGACGCCGCTCAACGTCGACGTACTTTGCAGTTGATGGTGGATAACCCGCTATGAGAGAAATAAAACTTCTTTCTCGGAGGCCATTAATACGGAAATGCGTATGACTTGGCTTCTGCCTTCCCCCTAGAGTATGTGCATGAACGCTTTCATTTTGGGGCGTTCATCATTGTGCTACATGCACAACTTCTGCCGCGCACCATTGCGCGTGTGTATTGTCGAAGAGACACGCTGATTTGTTCGACAGTATATTGTACGCACAGTCTTCTGTTCTGCTCCATGACACGTGCGTGCTGCTGTGTTCATCCGTGTGTGCTACGTGCGATTTTCTATTTGTGTGTCGTAATGCGTATGGCTTGTGAAAAAGATACGCTGATGTATTTGTCAATGCGTTGCACGCACAGACTTCTACTGTGCGCCGTAACACGCGCGCCTGAAAAAGGACGCGTTGATGCATTCATTAATGCGTTGCACGTGAAGGCACTGGTCGTGCGCGTAAGGAAATTTTTAGTTTATGCCTTTCTTTTCTTCAAATCTTTTCTACGATTGATCCATTTTGCTTGTCTTTGTGCAGGTTTTATCTCAACTCATGCCAACTTAGATGGAGCATGGAAGGATATCATAAGTCAGTTGATTCGAAGAGTCGACTACTCCAATGTAGGATTTTGTTAGGAGATCAAGCGAAGTGATCCCTATTCATATGGCATACTAGTTGTCTTTACTCCTGAGAAGAAACGTATTATCCACCGATATAATGCTGGATCTACAAGGTTAGGATTGATTGTCCAGTTTGAAACCCTGTCTTCCAGCAGCTTCTCCGCATGGACGAGGCGACCATCCTGCATATTTGAGACGACCTTCCTGCTTGTCTTGAAAAATTAACGCATGCCTAGCACTGTAGATTTGTGACATCACTGCCCGCTGCGGAGGTATTTGTCACATCATTGCCCTCTACAGCGGGGGCATTTGTCACATCACTGCCCTCTACAAGGAGAGAAGTATACCAGAGTCTTTTTTAGATTTCCATCATATGTAATCATAAATATTAATGGAAAAATCTAATCTCCTTTTACTGGTTTATGTGAATTCCTTTGTGATTGTGGACTTTTGTTGTAGAGGGATTTTGTGGATTTGTCATCTCAAATGCATTTAAAATGCAGATGTTAAGTGAAAATAATAGGCACCGTGGGGTGATTAGTCTAGGGGTGAAATGCTTGTTTAGAGGTAATTTGGATATGACAAACATAGGTTTCCAGACATGTAACTTACTCAGAGGTTAAAAGAACATGGTAAGAAACGCAAGAATAACTCAGAGGTAATATGGATATGTTTTGTTCTTTGAAGAATCTCTTTTATGGACTTATAAACGTTAATGCGTCTAGAAATAGATGCGAGTGACAAGTTAGAATGACGATTCTATCAACATAGGTAATATGGACGTGTTGAGAAAAATGTCATGAGTTAGGAATGTATACTCAGAGATAGTATGGAAATGGTAGACATTCAAATATGATAGGGATGTAGGAATGAAGGTTACACTTAGGGACACTTTCATTCCCATCTTTGTTTAAATATAGTATTTCTTGAGGAACTTGTCACTGATAGGCATCATGAGCAAGTCCCCGTTGGGTTTAGCCGGTCGGTATCCACCATTAGGATAGATGGTTTCCACAACTGGATCTGAACATTATATTCACTAATAGCGTTTTTTGAAATACCTCTCTGATATTGACATCAGAGTCATAGGAAGAGTCTGAAGAATACGAGTACCTTTCTTCCTTGGCGTATAAGATTTTAGGAGACTTGGATGAGACATACCCCATACTACCGTGGGTTTTGTGGTAATATTGATCAGATTCTCCCTTGGGGACATTAATCTTGATTGGCAAGTGTCGACTTGCCGTAGTTAAGACCCATATTACTGTTCAAATCATACCCCATCCTCTGGATGATACATCGGGCTTGAGGAGTTTACTGGTGAGTCTATACCGAGTAGGACCATTGAGTACCTCTAGGGGGATGGTGAATAGAGTGTGTGCGTGTGCAGCAAAATTATCACGAATTAAAAATTAAGCAGCTATATACTATGGTAGGTAAATGACAGTAAATAAAATATGGTAAAGTAAGAGTTAAGAAATCAAACTCAGTGACACAGCGATGTATACTGATATCCCTCTGAGAGGAATAGTCTAGTCTCAGTACTCTTAATTGATGTTAATCCACTATGACACAATTTAATTGAGAGCTTGCACTCTCACAACACTGTGCTTAGTGACGAGCGCACGACCAACTCCTGAAGATGATTTTGAAAATAGAAATGTTTTCTGAATACAGCCTCTGATACAACTCTTCAATACCAAAAGTCTAGATTGAACAGAACTGTACTGGCTTTGGCTAAGAGTGGTATAGACTTGATTTAAAAGCTTTAGCTCGTAGAAAATACTTAAAGAGATAGAGAAGAGAGAGTGAATGAGTAATTTAAAATGGTGAAAGTTCTCCTCTACTTATAGTATTTTTGTAGATCAAATTCGGGTAGAGTTCGGATGCAGAAATCTCGCATTCGAATGTTGTAGGCAGATTTGGAGGGATTTCAAAACTGAATTCAAACTGACCTGGCCAAACTGGGGCCGAGTTCTGCCTAGGTTAGGTCAAAATTTTTGGACCAAATCTGTTGGGTTTTTGGCTTTTTGGATGTGGATAGGTAGGCTTATTTTGGTTTGTGGACTTGAGAAAAACCTAAGCTAGTACCAATCCTGATCAACCTCATATATTTTCCTGCACTCAATAAAAGTTAAAATTATAGAAGAAAAATATGAAAAACTTGATCTTGATTCTAGTGCGATTGGTTCTTGATGACGATGCGATGTCTATACTTCGTAGCAGTAGGACGTAGATGTCGTAAGACATAGATGCAGACGTTCTTCTCATTTGAACCCTGTAATCCTGTAGCAGTATGTATATTTTGCGTATCGACCAAAGTTGACGTTGATTATCAAAATCAGGTGTGATCATTAACCAATGGGCCAACAATCTTCCATATTTTGATAATTGACAAACTTTGAGATATATACCTGACTTGTAACGTTACTTTGAAATATATACCTGACTTGTTATTAATCGAAATTTTTTTGGTATATGCTCTTTCTCCCCCTTTGTCATGTACTCAAAATATGGTTCCCACGCAATTTGTGAGGCCAACAATAATAAAGTAATATCCAAAAATATGAATGTAACAAGTCAACATCTCAAGTGAAATGACATCAGCAGTACCAGTCACAAAGCATGAGTAATAGATGAAACCAACTACAACTGAAATAAATAAGTTCAAAGTGCATAATACATAAGCAGTGCTATAAGAAAAAAAATAACAAACATCCAAAATAAAAATAACAAGTGTGTCATTAGACGATCATCGAGTACGAAAATGTCTACAATATACTAGCCGAAAAACTGAATCAAATATCAGCATCATCACCCTGATCATTAGTAGGAGGCTGCGACATAAGCTGTCATCAGATCAAAAAATCCGAAAGTGGGATGATCCTCGAGTCTTGGGCCGTCGAAACCAGGATGACGAAGAATAGGAGTTGGAGCAGTAGAATGATGTGCCAACATCCACTGTATGTCAGCCGTAACATTTCTCAAGACATGGGCCTAAGAAATATGGCAGAACTCAGCATCGGTAAGGCGAGTCAGATAGGTCTGATGTTGTTGTCCCTGGAGAGTGACAAAAGCATCGAACCTCTGATAGAGCTCATAAAAATAATGGCCTGGCGGTGCAGGGCTGGAGCATCTCCTGGAGCTGTAGCTGGATCAAGTGGAGGTGGAGCACCACCGGGTGGAGGTAGAGCGTGAGGGTACATCCTAGATATAAACAGCTCAGAAGGTGATCCAAAGACAAGGTAAATGTCTAAATCAATGTTGAATTTCTGAAAGATTACCGCCAGATGTGTAGGGTAAAGGAAGTTGCGGCCTGCCTTCCGACAGCTTACAATACCATAAATCATGGCCTTGGGAACGAAAAATGTGACTGTAAAGTAGATGTGGTACATAGCCGATAACTCTAAGAAGGTGACTCATCAGTGGATCATGTCTTAGGTAGCAAAGCAGAATAAATAATGCGATAGAGTTCATAGAAGTGTTGGTTCAGGTGACGTGCGAACAACCTTGTCTGAGGAACCAGATCTGGATGACACAACGCTACCTTGAGAGACTCAAAAAACATGTCAGGGGGGATTTGATATCGACGAGAGCGTTGCCATTGTCAGGCATATGGAAATATTCGCTCAAGTCAGTCGAATTGAATTCAAATTCCTTTCTAGTGACACAGGAATAAATACTAACGTCTGCTTCTTACAGGTTGTAATAAAACATACAGACATCATTTTCATAAATTTGACTCGAAGTCTCTAAAAAGTCTCGGAGCCCTAAGTCTTCAAAGGCTGCATTAAAATATTCCAAAAGAATAGTAAAATTGACAGATTTTTTGGGGCAAATTTCTCGGTTTCGAAATTGATCGAACCATGCAGTTGATCTTTCTGATGATGCAAATAAGTTAGGGTCATAGTGCTCTTCGTCGTGGGGACGAATGAGACTGAACACATTAACTGGTTCATACTCTGATGGGGAGGATGAATTAGTATCTCTTTTCTTCCTCTTGAAAAGTTTAGGAGCCATGAAATTGGAATAAGAGGAAAAGAGAGAGAGAGAGAGATATACCTCAATGTAGATGAAAAGATGGTAGGACATTATTATGGAGATGAAAAGATGGTAGATTCTAGGACTTCTAGGGTTTATTATGTTATTTTATATTTTTTGAAATTTTTCCTTAATTTTTTAATTGTTTTTAGTATTTATTATGTTTTTTAAGCAAAACTGATTAAAATACTAATTTCTGGTAATTAAAAACCTATTTTCTCTAGGCATTACCCAATCAGACTAGGCGGGCCCACCTGTCGGTGTTATAGTAATTGCCTCTCTCTCTCCTATATATATTATTATATTTGAGACCATAATTAAATTTATGCCGATTTTGAGAAAGATTTCATCTAGGAGTCCTTCAACTTCGCGGAGCGATTGCCGCCAAATCAGAAAAGCTTTTTGGGTGCCATTTTTTTTATTAAAAGCATATTGAGGTATAGTTTCTAAATATATAATTTATTTTCATAAATTGTAGACCTGAATTTTTGGAAAATTCGTAGAGTGTCAGTTGTCCAAAATTTGATACATTTCGGTGTTTTAGAGATTCCGGGAGAACCAGGAATCAAAATTATGAACGTTTGAGGTTTTGGAAAGCTAAGACAGAGCTCTATGACATATATTATTCCCAGAAATTAATTAGTTCATCTAGTATTTTTATTAATTCATAGAACTCTGTTTTGTCAATAAATTATTGATTTGGTCACAGTTAGCCATAATGGCGATATCTTTTGACCAAAGCGTGATTTTGAGGCACAGTCAATTCTAGTGCACTCGTGGCACTAAAATCTACTAGGGCGTGCACTCAAGTCATAGAGTTTTTATCATTTGACTATTTACTCATTGATGCACCTCGATTTGCGTGTCATGGGTTTCGAATTGGAAACCGTGATCTTCTTTGGCTAAAAATTAGTATTTAATTTTAATTCCAGAATTATATTAGAATAAATTAGGTTTTTAGATGATTTATTCTAGAATTAAATAGTATTAGTTATGTTAAACCATTAGCCACTTTCTAGGGGTTTTAGAGTGGGATTTTCATAATCTAACTTATGATTATTTATGTGACGAGGTAGATCGGACGACATCGTGAGTCACGACTTCATCCTTTTCTGGAGCAAGACAAGTATCACTATGACCTATGTTGCCTTTATTTTATGCTGCATGTTATTTTTTTCCTTAAATTGATAGTCTTATCTTTTATACCATTGGTGCACGAGAGTTATACTTGTTACCATAACCATACATGTTCACTTAATGTTTTCATTCAATGTCCTATCTTCAATGTGCAATGTTCAATGTTTAAAGTTAAAGTTAATATTAAAGTGATCATGTTTACCTGTGAGAGAGTCGGAAGGAGGAATACAAACTAGTATGCATGTGGTCTACGCAATGTACAATTTTTTCCCAATATCAATGTTGATAGAAGTCGTTGCACCTCACGTACCGACTGCCGGATGTCTAACCCGTCCACATGTGGAACGCTTGTATTCTAAAACATACAGTACACGTGATTTGTTTCGTGTTGACATTTTGCCTAGAGGTTTGTCTTATATTCATCATTCTCTTATATTGTCTCTGTGTCTTAATTATACCTTCAACTGTTCCATGTCATAGTTGTATTCTCAAACTGTTTTCTAATATATAGTGGTCTCTTTTATATCATGTTATATTCATCCTTTTCTTATTGCTATTCTACGTGCTTGTATATTATATTGTGTAGTGTAGTGTTATGGTGATCTTGCTCCAATCCTGACTGGATAACTATTTTTCAGCTTTAGATGACGTGGTTTGCCCCGAGGTTTACGGTACGTATCTTGGTGACACTGACGTTACCAATGTGCTAGTTACTTCGACTGATACGGAGTAGCAAATTTCTTTCTTATGCTTTTTCGTGTTGTTCTTAGCTAGTGAGCTTAGCGAACTTTAGTTTCAGTAGTTTTATATTTATTTTAGCAGGTTTGTTCCCGAGAATATTTTGAGTTGTAGTAGATCTTTTTTTAAATTATTTATTGAGACTTGAGTTTAATCTTTTGTTATAACTTAGTTGTGGATGATAACTGCTAACTGTGTACTTGTATGGATAATGTTGTCATGCCCCGACTCGCCGAATCGGTCGCCATCGTCTTGACTCGATATAAATCGATCCCCACGGGTCGGGACGTGATGTCGTGCAAGTCTGAATGGACTTGCACAAGGCAAGGATGTGTAATTGGAAATTTCTTTTTGACTCGACGTATTGAAATTAAACAGTGCAGAGAGTTGAAAACATAGCATAGGAAGAAACTTAGCTTTTCATTCATAAACTTACAAAGTATGTGCAAGATCATTTTTATATTACATATGCCGTTGCGGCTACATCTTTGAAACACGAAAGAAAACTATCGACAAGCTCGCCTTGAAATAATCCTCGGCGTTCCATACATTCATGCCCCTTTATACATTTGAACAAAAGCCTTCGGTCTGAATTGGGCATCAAAATACTTCAAAATAGGAGAGCTTCGTGCCGCCTCCCGTTCTTCAGCTCTAGCTTAGTCTCGAGCTCCCACAGCACGCTCGTTACCTAGGGAGTTGGGGGTTAGCACACTTGCTAGTGGATGGGACGAACCCACTCGTCTAAACCGACACTGCTTATTAAGGATTCAGGCATACGAAGTGATCTTTCTATTTAGAACTATATGAATTATAATTCATTTCGAAGGCACATTTTAAACGATAACGCATAATCAATTTAATGGCATTCTTACCACGGTCGTGCTCCTTTCCTGCACAAAATATACATGATACTTACCACCTGCACAAGACAATAGGTGAGCATACAATCTATCCTATATGCGGTCATTGGTGATATCGACACCACGAAGGACGATTACGTAGCCTTGCGACGCGCCCTCCAGTCCAGGTAGCGAGCCTAACTGGAGGTCTTGCAATGCCTCACGCCGAAGCACGATTTTCATAATTTTCTCCTAGGCCGATTCGGTCCCAGGGCCCCGGGTACCGTCTCGAGGAAAGCTCACCTTGTGCACAAGTCGTCCTTGACCATGCGAATGTATGAACAGTTTAATATGTATGAAGTAAATTGCATAGCATAACCATTATCAAATTACATAATCATTCCTACTCGTGCAAGGGTCCTTTTCCCCGAAACCGTACGTTCTGATTTAGCATCCCGTAGGCACCAAATTCTCCGAGGCATGATATACCGCCACCAAAGTTTTCATCGTTGTGTTTTGCATGGCATGAAATATATTCTATCTCTTTCTTAGAACTTTATCTTTTCTCTACTTAGTGTAAACTTATGGACTTAGAGTTAACTTCTCTAGGTTGATATATTATCCCAAGCTCTCGATCTTAGTGGCAAGCATACATCCCGTTAGCATCATCGATTTGAACGTTGAACTTTAAGAATTTAGTTGGCAGGAAGGAGTAGAAAAGAAGGGGCCGAAGAACCACCTACCTAAGGAGATTGCGTCGAGAGTAGGAGAACGCTTTGCGACGGTCAAGCGTCAGTTACACGAACTCCTGCAATGGCACGAGCATCGATTTAGAACCCTTCCTTCAATCCTTCCTTCGAAATTTCCAAAGACGCATTCAGAAATCGACGCGAAAGCACACTATCAAATCCACGCAACAATTCGTTCAGAAAGCCAAGAAAACCAATAAAACCAACGGCAGACGGGTTGCATCGCTCTCTTTAGAGTTCCTTCGCCAAGATGCCGCCTACCGCATCTAGGAATTATTCCAACAGTAGTCGATCCATTAGTTGGAACGGTACTCATATCACTCGTCCAAATCGATTTTAATGATGCCATGGTTTTTGTATATCAAACTCGTCGCCGAGTCAGACTAGCCATCTATGTTCCCGACCATGTCTGACTTGGCACGAGCCTATTACATAGTGCTTCGCCCCAACAGGAGCGGGGTACTACATAATATACCACTAAGAAAAAGTTTCGTCCCGAAACTTAAGAACAAGGGTCTGACCTTCGTCGGCAAAAAGTGAAAGGTACTTCTTCCTCATCTCTGCCTCTAGCTCCCACGTCGACTCCTCGACGGAATGGTTGCGCCAGAGTACGCAAACCAAGGACATCGATCGGCTCCGCAGGATCTTTTTTTTACGGTCCAAAATTCGCACGGGCTCCTCCGAGTACGATAGATCGGCGCATAGCTCCAACTGATCGAAACTAACCACATGACTTGGGTCATGCACGTACTTCCGAAGTTGGGCGACATGGAAGACGTCGTGCACTTTGGCCAGGGCAGGAGGTAGCACGATCCGATAAGCAACGGTCGCCACTCTTTCGAGGATTTCGAAGGGACCTACGAATCTTGGACTCAGCCTGCCCTTTACCCCGAATCGCATGACGCCCCGCATCGGCGTTACCTTCAGAAACACATGGTCCCCAACCAAGAACTCTAACGGTCGTCGACGAGTATCTGCATAACTCTTTTGTCGACTCTGAGCAATGCGGAGCCTATCTCGAATCATGCGGACCTTCTCGACGGCTTGTTCGACTAGTTCTGGCCCGAGCACCTGTCGCTCCCCGACTTCGTCCCAGCAAATCGGAGATCGGAACTTCCTCCCGTAAAGCGCCTCGTAGGGAGCCATTTGGATGCTCGATTGGTAACTGTTGTTGTATGCGAACTCTGCGAGCAACAAGTGCGTGTCCCAGCTAGTCTTCAAATCTATCGCGCACAGACGTAGCATATCCTCCAGGATTTGATTCACTCTTTCTGTCTGGCCATCGGTTTGCGGGTGGTACGCGGAGCTAAGGTTAAACTTAGTGCCCAGCGCCGCCTGTAGACTCGTCCAGAAATGTGATAAGAATCGTCCGTCTCTGTCCGAAATGATTGTGGCCGGTACCCCGTGCAGTCTGACGATCTCGTCGAGATAAATCTGAGCTAACCGATCGACGCTCCATGATGCTTTAATAGCGATAAAATGAGCAGATTTGGTCAAACGATCGACAATGATCCAAATCGCATCATTCCCCTGTGACGTCTTCGGAAGGCCCATGATGAAATCCATAGAGATGTCGTTCCACTTCTATACTGGAATGTCGAGGTTCTGTAGCTCCCCGCCTGGTCTTTGATGCTCGGCCTTCACCTGTTGACAGGCCATACACTGTGACACGAACGTCGCCACGTCTTTCTTCATGCCGTGCCACCAAAAGGTCGTGCGCAGGTCCTTATACATTTTGGTACTCCCGGGGTGCAACGAGTACTTCGCATAATAGGCCTCCGTCAGAATCTCCTTTCTAAGTTCAGCATGGTCCGGCACGCATATCCTCCATTTCATCCGTGTCATTCCGCCCTCGTCCACCACAAAGTTGGTCGCCTTTTCCGTCGAAATCAGCTCGCGCATCTTCTTCAAGAATGGGTCATCCTCCTGTGCGGTCTTTATTTTGTTGTGCAAGCTCGACTCAAGGTGCAATTGGGCCAATCGTGCTCCACGGTAACGGATTCGGAGTTCGATACCCATCTCCGCCAAGTCTCGCTGTATGTTACGGTTGATAGACAAGCACCCTACAAACATTCTACTCAGCGCGTCTGCCACAACGTTCCCCTTACCTGGCGTGTACTCGATAGTCAGATCGTAGTCTTTGATGAGTTCGAGCCAATGCCGCTGTCGTAAGTTCAGGTCCCGTTGAGTGAAGATGTATTTGAGGCTCTTGTGGTCCGTATAGATGCGGCAAGCTACACCATAAAGATAGTGCTGCCATAGCTTCAACGCGAACACAATGGCCGCTAACTCAAGATCATGCGTAGGATAATTTTTCTCGTGTTGCTTCAATTGTCTCGAAGCAAACGAAATCACCTTATCCCTTTGCATAAGCACGCATCCTAAACCCGTCCGCGATGCATCCCTAAATATCTGAAACCCTTCTGGCCCGTCTGGAAGTACAAGGATCGGCACTGAGATGAGCCGTTTCTTCAACTCTTGGAAGCTCGATTCGCAGGCGTCATTCCACTCGAATACGACTCCCTTCTGGGTGAGGCGAGTCAGAGGCGACGCAATTTTGGCAAAATCTTTCATGAATCTACGGTAGTAGCCTGCCA
Source organism: Iris pallida (assembly GCA_029216955.1). Taxonomy (NCBI): domain Eukaryota; kingdom Viridiplantae; phylum Streptophyta; class Magnoliopsida; order Asparagales; family Iridaceae; genus Iris; species Iris pallida. Next base: position 4,036,013 of record JANAVB010028820.1, on the reverse strand, counting down.
AGCCGAGGAAACTTCGGATGTCGCCTGCTTAGGTAGGCCGCTTCCATTCGACTATTGCTTCAATCTTCTTTGGGTCCACCGTGACGCCTTCCGCTGAGACAACGTGCCCGAGGAACGTCATGCTGCTCATCCAGAACTCGCACTTGCTTAGCTTGGCGTAAAGTTGGTGTTCCCGCAGAGTCTGTAGCACCGTCTTCAAATGTTCCACGTGCTCTGCTATTTGAATATATGAGAATGTCATCGATGAATACGACGACAAATTTGTCTATGAACGGTCGGAACACCCGGTTCATTAGATCCATGAACGCGGCAGGAGCGTTGGTCAAGCCGAAGGGCATGACCAAAAATTCGTAGTGACCATATCGAGTTCGGAAGGCGGACTTCGGCACATCCTCAGACTTGATCTTCAATTGATGGTAGCCTGAGCGAAGATCAATCTTGGAAAACACCGTCGCCCCTTGCAGCTGGTCAAACAAATCATCTATCCTCGGTAACGGGTACTTGTTTCGTATCGTAGCTTTGTTGAGTTCCCGATAATCGATACACAGCCGCATCGATCCATCATTCTTCCTTACAAACAACACTGGGGCACCCGACGGGGAGACACTAGGGCGAATATATCCGCGATCTAGTAACTCTTGTAGTTGTGCTTTCAGTTCCTTCAGCTCTGCCGGCGCCATTCGATAAGGTGCTTTGGATATCGGTTGGGTGTCCAGAAAGGTGTCAATGCTGAATTCAATCTCTCGGTCCGGCGGCATCCCTGGCAACTCATCTGGGAACACATCAGGAAATTCTGCTATGACTTCAGTCTGGGCCGTGCTTGCAATCTCCGTTATCATGTCTCGAACTGATGCTAGGTACCCGCTGCACCCGGAATGCAACATACGCCTTGCCGAAATCGCCGATATTATCATTGCCGACTTTGATGCTGCTCCACACGAATAGGAGAACTCGGTTTCGCCGGGAAGGCGGAACATAACTCTCTTCTCCGCGCAATCGATCGTTGCGTGGCATGCACCCAACCAATCCATGCCGAGGATTATATCGTACTCCTTGACATCGAGGACGAAAACTTCCAAGGATAGATTCCTCCCTCCGATGCAGATATAACCATCCCTATAAATATGAGTGGCAGGCATGTCTACTCCCGATGGAGTGCTAACGCTAAGATTCATATCTAAAGGTTGCATAGGTAATTTATTTTCTTTTACAAAGTCGGCAGATATGAAACTATACGTAGCACCTGAATCGAACAATACTCTAGTAGGTATATTTTTATAGAGTAGTATACCTGTCACGACAGTGTCGGACGCATAGGCTTCGTCCCGAGTCAGTGCGTAGACTCGGCCTTGCGCCCCTTGGCAATTTTGTGGGTTCACGGGCACCGCATTTTTGCCATGGGCGGGAGGCGCCCTGTTTTGGTTCTGGACGTCCCTTGGTGGATGTTGGTTCGCCCTCCCCATGCGATAATCTACTGCCTTGTGACCTAGCTGGCCACACTTGAAGCATCCCCTCCGGCAATCGACCGCCAGATGTCCCATCTTGCCGCAGCAATGACACTGTACGCCTGGGTGAGGCCCCCGATACTTGGACGTATTCTGGCGCTTTGGCACACCAGATCCTCCCGCGTCGTGAAGACGCTTGTTGAAGTTGTTGCGGATGCTTGATCCTCCCTTCTGCGACGCTCGATCGAAGACCCGCTCCATATCAAGGGTGGCGTTATATGATTCCCTGTATGTCTGGCATCTCTGGTTCATGACGTCCCGACGCAAATCTTCGTTCAGGCCTTGCTAGAAGCGCTCGCACCACGCCTCTGTGTTCGGCAGAAAAGCCCCGATAAACTTTGCAAGCTTCGTGAACTTCGCATCGTAGTCTTCAACGGACAAGTTTTTTTGCTTCAAGGACATGAATTTCTCTTCCTTCTGTCGACGAAGGGCACGAGGGATGTATTGCTCGAGGAAGGCCCGTTTGAACGTCTCCCACGAGATCTTGGCATTGGGGTTGGACTCTTGGAGTTTCTGTTTCTTTGCCTCCCACCAGTCGTAGGCCCTCAAGTTGAGCTGCAACGCTGCGCACCCGACTTTCTTAGACCCCTTGATGTTGAGAAGAGTGAACAGACTCTCAATCTTTACTAGCCACCCTATGACTTCGTCAGGTTCTGCTCGACCGTTGAATTCAGGCGGGTTCATTTTCTCGAACTTGGTCATCTTGAGCAGGGAGGAGGAATACACATGTTTTATCTTTTCGGCTTGCACTTCTTCCTCGGATATGACGGTCGTCGAGTTCTGTTGCGTCGCTATGGTGCTCACGATCCTGGTCAGGGCGTCCATTTGCTTTTGTTGGGCGCTGACTTGGGCCTGGATCTGTTTCTGCAGCTGTCGTTACTGCGTCTCTGACTGGCGTTGTTGGAGTTCTATGAGGCGTAGTAGTCGCTCCATGGCAGATTCGCTAGGCGTCGCGCCTTCGATGCTATCCGTGCTAATCAATGTGGGGACACCCAGTCTTTCCGTCATTCCTACAAAATTGAGCAAACCCGTTAGTATTCTCAAAATATCTACGGGCTTATATGTATGGAACGATTATTTCAGGCCGCATATGACGAAAAGCATAGTTTTTGAAAAATTGCAACGGCATCATCTAAAGAAAGTATTTTGAAAGGTCCGAGGTGTGAACGATGCTCTGATACCAACTTGTCATGCCCCGACTCGCCGAATCGGTCGCCATCGCCTTGACTCGATATAAATTGATCCCCACGGGTCGGGACGTGATGCCGTGCAAGTCTGAATGGACTTGCACAAGGCAAGGATGTGTAATTGGAAATTCCGTTTTGACTCGACGCATTGAAATTAAACAGTACAGAGAGTTGAAAACATAGCATAGGAAGAAACTTAGCTTTTCATTCATAAACTTACAAAGTATGTGCAAGGTCATTTTTACATTACATATGCCGTTGCGGCTACATCTTTGAAACATAAAAGAAAACTATCGACAAGCTCGCCTTGAAATAATCCTCGGCGTTCCATACATTTATGCCCCTTTATACATTTGAACAAAAGCCTTCGGTCTGAATTGGGCATCAAAATACTTCAAAATAGGAGAGCTTCGCGTCACCTCCCATTCTTCAGCTCCAGCTTAGTCTCGAGCTCCCGCAGCACGCTCGTTACCTGGGGAGTTGGGGGTTAGCACACTTGCTAATGGATGGGACGAACCCACTCGTCTAAACCGACACTGCTTATTAAGGATTCAGGCATACGAAGTGATCTTTCTATTTAGAACTATATGAATTACAATTCATTTCGAAGGCACATTTTAAACGATAACGCATAATCAATTTAAAGGCATTCTTACCACGGCCGTGCTCCTTTCATGCACAAAATATACATAATACTTACCACCTATACAAGACAATAGGTGAGCATGCAATCTATCCTATATGCGGTCATTGGTGATATCGACACCACGAAGGACGATTACGTAGCCTTGCGACGCGCCCTCCAGTCCAGGTAGCGAGCCTAACTGGAGGTCTCGTAATGCCTCGCGCCGAAGCACGATTTCCATAATTTCCTCCTAGGTCGATTCGGTCCCAGGGCCCCGGGTACCATCTCGAGGAAAGCTCACCTTGTGCACAAGTCATCTTTGACCATGCGAATGTATGAACAGTTTAATATGTATGAAGTAAATTGCATAGCGTAACCATTATCAAATTACATAATCATTCCTACTCGTGCAAGGGTCCTTTTCCCCGAAACCGTACGTTCTGATTTAGCATCCCGTAGGCACCAAATTCTCCGAGGCATGATATACCGCCACCAAAGTTTTCATCGTTGTGTTTTGCATGACATGAAATATATTCTATCTCTTTCTTAGAACTTTATCTTTTCTCTACTTAGTGTGAACTTATGGACTTAGAGTTAACTTCTCTAGGTTGATATATTATCCCAAGCTCTCGATCTTAGTGGCAAGCATACATCCCGTTAGCATCATCGATTTGAACGTTGAACTTTCAGAATTTAGTTGGCGGAAAGAAGTAGAAAAGAAGGGGCCGAAGAACCACCCATCTAAGGAGATTGTGCCGAGAGTAGGAGAACGCTTTGCGACGGTCAAGCATCAGTTACACAAACTCTTGCAATGGCACGAGCATCAAATTAGAACCCTTCCTTCAATCCTTCCTTCGAAATTCCCAAAGATGCATTCAGAAATCGACGCGAAAGCACACTATCAAATCCACGCAACAATTCATTCAGAAAGCCAAGAAAACCAATAAAACCAATGGCAGACGGGTTGCGTCGCTCTCTTTAGAGTTCCTTCGCCAAGATGCCGTCTACCGCATCTAGGACTTATTCCAACAGTAGTCGATCCATTAGTTGGAACGGTACTCATATCACTCGTCCAAATCGATTTTATTGATGCCATGGTTTTTGTATATCAAACTCGTCGCCGAGTCAGACTAGCCATCTATGTTCCCAACCATGTCTGACTTGGCACGAGCCTATTACATAGTGCTTCGCCCCAACGGGAGCGGGGCACTACAAATGTTTATCATAGACAACATACTGCCGTCGACACTGCGACGTAGGCTGGACTTGGATACGTCTCGTATCCGAAAAGCGGGTGCGGGTTATGACAAATTTTTATGGTGGTCTATACAGGTCAGGTTTCGCATTAGGTTGCAAACTCATGGTTAGTACTTCAACTTAGTAGTACTAGCAGTGAACCTGCGAATATAATTGAAGATATGATTTAGACTAACTTCCAGGAGAGTTATATCATCCACAAATAGGATTTCCAACCCAATGAGTCTTCCATCATCGTCTCTCTTATGCATTGTCACTACCACTTTTTTAGCTTGAGGGTATTTTGGTCATTTTTGAAATTTTAGAATTAATTTGGAATTATTATTATTAATTATATTTATTAGAATTTTTAAGTAATTTTTGGTATAATTGTTTTGGTCCTATAGTTGACTTTGACTAGTGTTGACTTTGGAGACTGTCTTATAGGCTAACCTGGGTCATGACTACTTGGTTAGGTTAAGTAACCCTAGCTTGACCTAAGTTAGTGATTTCATAATCATTAGAATTATTTTGGGGAAATTAGGAATTAGTTTGATTAAGGAATGACTTGTGATTTCACAAGTTATTATTATAACTTAAAGCTTTAAAGGCCCAACCCAACCAAGTGAACCTAACCCTAGCCCATTCCAGCCTATGGCAGCCACCTTAGGTCCCCTCTCCGCTATTTAATCTCCTCCTAAAAATTAGGGCTAGCCTCCATTGGGATTATTGCAAGTTTGGAAAGAGGTGAGTCCTCATCTTCCTTAAATCATAGAAATTCCTATTTAGCTCATTTTCCACCCAAATCAATTGCATTAGGACCTAAAATTATTGTACTTGCTGTTGTTATTGAGAGATTTCAGGGAATACACAATTTGTGGATATTTTGGAAGCTTGAGGAACCAATTCATTTGGGGCTTTTGTGTGGATTTGCACCATAGGTAAAACTTCTATTCTACTCCATAAATTCCTGATTTTATTGCATTACTAGGATGCCCTAGCCCTAACCTAACAGTAGGATTAGCTAACCCTAGAATTTGAGTCCATTACGTGTCCGTATCGGACACGTATCAACATGTATAGGAATGTGTTCGACGAAATGCCCCAAAGGATATTTCGGTTGAGTTTTAGAAATGTATTTGAATAGGAAATTAGGATTTGATCTCGCTTGTGTGATTCTTGTGTTCTAAACACGTTTTTGTGTTGTGTCGTGTCGGATTTTGGACACGTACACGCTGTGCCAACACGTGCGCGCGGGCAGGTGGCATGCCCTGCTGCTCGGGTGTATTTGCTTAGTGCACACGGCATTTTAGCCTACGAAATTTAACACACGTGTCGTGTCCATGACTGACACGGGGTCCCCCAAGTGGCATGACCCCTCGTGTCGTATCGGACACGTATTTATGTGTGCACGAGTTGTGCACTGTGCGGTTCAGTATGCACAGTATTTGTGTTCTCTGTTAATTCGTTTTGAATAGTTTAGATTATGTTTTTAATTGCTAAATAGATCCTATTTATGATGTATAACCTGTATTAGATTATGTTTACACATTAGTTTAGGTTTTGATTGGAAATTTGGTTTCGAAATGGGGTTGAAGGCATGGTGACTGATATTCCTGATACACTGTTTATTTCAGCAATTCCCAAACATTTTAATCCCAGTTATTTATGGTTTTCACTGATTAAATTCTTCCTACATGTTTGTTTGTATATATTAATGAAGTATTACATTCGAAATTGGCTTTGGGTGTGTTAATAGGATTTTTGGATAATGTGTGGTTTTTGAAATCTGTCAAACTGAGTTTTGTTGAATTATTGAGAATGGGATTGGCAATGTATGGGTTGTAATATAGCTAACTGAGATTTTGATCCCATTTCATTTACTGAATAGAATTGATTTCCTATCTCCCTTCCTTAACTGAATTGGAATGGGGTTTACTGGAAACTGTTAGCTAACTGAGAATGGGGGGAAAGGTTATCTAATAACCTGAGATTGGTTGAATGGTTAACATTCACATTGATTTGGTTCTTTCCTATGTATAAACCTGAGAATGAGATTTTGGGCATGGGGTTGATTGTATTTAACTGCTAGCTAGGACTGATTTCCCTTTCTTTCAAAATCTGTGAACTGTTATTTATCTCTTTAAATGTTTGATTGAAAAACCGAGTGTTGTTGATGACTGTTAATGATTCAAACATATTAAATCTGAGATGCAAGACTAGGCTGTTAACTAAGCTTTATGTATGGACTGATGTGGTGGTTGTTGATTCAAATCTGAGAATGGAAGTTGGGCTGAAAACTGAGTTTGAGACTGGGTTTATGTGTTCTAAATAAACTGAGATATCTGAATTTGATGAACTGAGATTTCCAACAGTTCATTGTTCACAATCTTATTAAACCTGAGATTGGGTTATGTGGGACTGAACTGGGTTTTGGCTGCACACTGTTTTCATGTTTTCCTCACTTCTCACTATACACACACACAAAATGTCTAACTGTTTTCAGTTTCACACATTTATGTCACACACACACACATAAACACACACACATGTACACCACTCACATGTCTATGTGTCTCACTGTTTTCACTCACCACACTCTCATGAATACTAACCTACACACACATACATGTTACCCACACACTCATTCTCATGATACACACACACACATACACTTGGACACATATTCATGTGTTCCCCTCTCTCTCTTGACATATGTATATATATATATATATATATATATATATATATAAATTGAGATATATATATAAGTTTCCTATATATATGACTGTGTGCTTTTATATATATTTAGATATATATATATGTGATATATATATAGGTAGCCTACATGTTAGGTATAATCCTATATTAGATTATAATATATATCTTTGTGTGTATTATAGTTAGGCTTATAGATTGACTTGTGTAGATGAGTTATGGGTTGGCTTATGGCATGGTATGCCTAGTATGGAGTCTAGAATAGACTGTTAGCCTTGATAGAACCTAGAATGGCTTGTTTGACCTAGTGAGACTTGGTTAGACCTAGTTGACCATAGTTTGACTTAGGTTTGACTTTAGGGTTGACCAGAGTTGACCAAGAGTTGACTTTGGTCTAGATTGACCTAGATTCATGCAGAATGCATTGATTTATATCTGGTTATCATTGTAGACTCATAGTGACTTGTACTGTTCTATAGGAGACAGACACCACTCCTCGGACAGTAGATTTCCTTCAGATTCTCGGGATACAGGTGAGTACATTCTCTGATCATTTCATATCCTGCATTAGGAGTATATTTCCTGCTTTAAATTACTTTTCATGATGCTGACACGTTGGAAACACGAATTAGTACTATATGGATCTTGTTGTGCGATGTTATCCCCTTAGCGGATACATTGGATATTCGTGTTCGTGTACTTTATCGTGAACATCGTGTACTCCTTGTATTTGTGACATTTGTGTACGAAACGTGTAAAATCGTGTATAATCATGTATTCACATGACCTTCGTGTACAATAACATAACTTAACTAGATCCTTGTGTATTGATTGGGGCGGGGGAGTAGAAGTGGTTATGTATTCAATCTAGTAGATTACTCATGTACAACCTCCGTAGATTACTCGTGTACAACATCGTGCCGTCTACATAACCATCTTGTGCTCTGAATCACTAGCACTGTTAGTTCTCTATATACTGTAGCTATTTATTTACAATCTCTCTCTTTTTATCATGTATTTCTTTCAGTTTCTTGTATCTTACTCTATAGCATGATTATATATCCTGACCTGCTATGATTTGTTGAGATGTACTGTGCTCGCTCCTGTCCTGACTGGACCTGTTGAAAATTTTACAGAGGACGAGGCTGAGGCGTTCTGCCCTACCTACTACGGTGCTACTTTAGATGAGTGCCTGGACTTGGACCAGCAGCAGGATCCACTAGCAGTAGATGACACTTCCTTAGACTAGGATTGTCTTTACTTTTCTTGGATTACTGTATATAGATTCTGAGATATATTTGGGACATGTATTTATTTATAGACACTTAGAATTCTGGATTGTATCTCTGTGATGTTTCTCTCCTGGATATTATCATCTATTATCATTCTATTTTATTCATGTTCTACCTTAGTTGTGATTGAGATATATTCTGTTATGTCACCCCCATTCAGGGAGTATAACTGTTTATTACCTTTACTGTTAGATGTTGTGACCTAGGACAGCGTTCTACCGCCGACACTGCGGCATAGGCTGGACGTACCCACGTCTCGTGCCCTTACTCTAGGGTGCGGGTCGTGACACATTTTTAGTGGTGGCCCATGCAGGTCTAGGTTGGAAATGTAGTGGTATTCGAACTAGAATATCGCTGCAGCCTGCAGTAGAATTAGTATATTTTTGAAGGTACTCAATCACACTAGGAAAAACTCCTTATCAGATTTTGTATATCTATTTCACTGCTTATTGTCTTCCTTAGAAATTTTAAACTGTCCTCCTTTGATTTTTCGACTCATTCTCAGTAATTGTTTCTTATTTGATCTGTGTCTCCAGGATGGTTGAGACGAGATCGCATCGCCCCGTGACGGGAGATGCTGGAGAGGGGTCTGCCACCTCTCGTGTCCAGCAGCCAGCTCTCAGTGCCACAGGGCCAGTACAGCCCTCAGGAGTCGGTGTTTTTACAGCTTTTGGAGGAGCACCTCCACCAGTCAGGAGGTCGGTTGTGATTCCTGAGATCCTTCCACCACAGCAGCCTCCGCCTGCGGGGATAGTAGACGTTGCACATCTCTTCTCCTTCGTGGAGAGGATTCTTGAGTCCCACCAGCAGCAGCAGACGAGGCAGACTGCAGATTTTCGTCAGGGGATCGATGAGGCACACCAGTTGGTTCGCACTACAGTCGAGATGATCACAGCTCAGGGGACCCAGCTGCAGCCCCGTCGGAGGAAGAAGGATATACAGGACTTCCAGAAGATGCACCCTCGGGAGTTCTTCGGCACAGAGGGCATCCACTATGCCGACGACTGGATAGAGCATATCGAGGAGATCTTCCGACTGGCAGAGATACCAGATCGAATCCAGCTCGAGGCGGCGGGCAGTCAGATGCAGGACTTGGCCCGTGCGTGGTATCAGATAGATCCCAGGGTGAGAGTTGAGGGCCAAACTTGGGCCCAGTTCAAGGAGCTGTTTAAGGAGCAGTTCTTTCCTGATGTGGCCTTGGGAGGTATCGAGGCACAGTTCGAGGCTCTGGTTTAGGGGAACCAGACGGTAGCTGAGTATACTGCAGAGTTTTGTAGACTGGCCCGTTTCATAGATGACTTGACAGAGAAGACGAAGGCGAGGAAGTTTCGCCGAGGTCTGATTAAAGAGATTCGGTCGCTGACTAAGAGCGACCGGAATGCCATATTTGCTAAGATATTTTCTGGGGCCATGGCGGCGGAAGACGACCTAGGGCTAAAGCAGAAGAGGGGTCGTGACTTCCAGGGTGGTAGCAGCAGTCAGGGGCAGGCCAAGAGGCCTCACTTCCAGCCTCAGCAGCAGAGGCCAGTTCAGCAGTATCAGCAGCAGCACCAGCCGCAGTTGTAATGCCCCGCTCCGTACGAGGCATTTGGTTGGCTTATTGGATGGGATCAGAATATTGGACCGTGACTTATGTTGGGAATCAGGAGAATTGAGACTGATGTAGTCTCTCTTAGCTGGCTAGACGGAATGGGTATTGGAACGTGGCTCGCAGGTGGAGCTACGATTAGTGGAAATTTGGGTGAGTGGAACTGTCCTTCCTCCTCCTTACTCCTTCATGCTTAATAGATGAAGTATTGAAATGCTATGAACTGCCCCTAAATGTCCCTTATATTAGTTGCTGAATAATAGAGATGCTTTTGTTGAGAATCATTGAAATGTACAACACATTGAACTGTTAATGTGATTTGAGGCCTGAGAATGAATTGATAACATTGCCCCTTATGCTTAACACTGCTGGAACAAGTAGACACTTGAATAATGAGATGCCTTATGAATGATAGAATAAGAAATGAACTAGCTATGCTATCGAACCAATGAACTGAATGAAACACTAGAATCATGTACTATCTGCATAACTGTTGCAAGAATATGAAATGTTGCCTGTCCCTTATAAGAAATGAATGAATGAATAAATGTCCCTATGAAATGAATGAATGTTAAGTTCCTCTTAAGAAAGGAATGATATGAGATACATTGTAATGAAGCAATGAAATGAGAAATGATAAAGCTGGGATCGTTGAGATCACCAAATGAAATGATGGTAATGATGAAATGAATAAGTCATTGAATATGACTAATGATGCACTGTTGCCTTTACTGTCCTTAATATATTTTACCATGCATTTTTGTTCACAATCGAGTCGGACACGCATTCGCATGGTCATGGACAACTTGTATACAAGGTTTGAGTAATAATTTCCTCGAACGGTTCCTAGGGCCCTGGGGACCGATTCGGCCTAGGAGGAAATAATGATGAGTGCTATGGGAGCACGGATAAGGCGGGGTGGCATAGAGGCTCGCCACCTACTATGCTGACCGCATTATCTTAAAATGAAATGAAATGAGAAGAGTCCATATGGTTTAACAACACCAGTGACCATGTAGTCAGGATGCATGCTAATGAATGTTTTGTGCAGACAGAGTAAGTATATCAAATAACCTGTATTTGATGCAGGTACGAGAAGTCGGCTATCGGTAAGAAATCACATAATTGTGATATTGTATAAGTTGGTTTAACTTGCCTGCTTAACTTGTTCAATTCATTATGCTAGAAAGATGCCTTGCTATAAATAGTGCTCAAACATAACATCCATGCTAAGTGATGCTTGAAGTGAGAACTGTCATAATGTTTAAGATGTTAATGTTAACGATGTCTCAATGATGCCTTTTCATGATAACACCTAGTATGCCTCAATGATGCCTTTGCATGATAACACCAAGAATGCTAAAAAGATATGTCCACATGAATGCTACAAAGAATATGTTTACATGCTTCACTCTGATTATTGCCCATGAACTGTAAACTGATGCTAGGCCCCAAGTAGAAAGACCATTCTAATAAATGTTTGCTTAAATGATCACTTTAAATGTTGGTTTATGCGAGTGGGTTGGATTCTGCTCGCCAGTACATAGATGATGTGCTGACCCACGTTTTGTGGGTAGGTGCTCGTGCTTGGAATGTTCTACACACAAAGATTAGCTGGATTGGTTCCGCAGCATCGAAGATTTGTATGGGCATACAGAAGCTCTCCTTGTACAAGATGATGTCTTCTGTTTATAAAGGGCATAATATATGGAACATTCTAATCAGTTGTACCAGTGAGATTGTGAGCCAAGTCGGTATATCGAGTTGTCATCCATTGTATCCAAATATCAAATGTAAGCTGTATAGCATTGTTCAGTTGGTTTCCAATGTAAAGAGAGATGTACTATAATCATTGTACTTCAATACAAGTCTTGTACTCTTCTTCAATTATCAATAAAGAGAATAAAGTTCTATATATCTCTGTGTGGCTTCAAGTTACTCTTTTTCTCCGCTGCTATAAAGAAGTGATGTACTTCTATTCAATGAAAAAGATTGTCCTCACTAAATTCAATTTAACTGCTTCTGCCGCTGCGATGTGTTCCTATTTGAAGAATAATCGATTATGTACCATCTTTGCCTTGTACAAGTGCAATACCAGACTTGTACGGCATCACGCCCAAGCGAGGACGATCGATTCCAAGAGATAAAGTATGTAAATAAATGACTCTATGAATCGGGGCGTGACAAATTGGTATCAGAGCACGGCTTTACGTCCTTGGTCTCTTCTTTGGTTCGTTTCAAATCAAAGTTGCATCGATGATTGACCAAAGTTGCTTCCGCGATCACTCAACGTTGCTTCCGCGATTAAATCAAAGATTGCTTCCGCGATTATGTTGTTGTTGTTCTGTAATCATCCTATGTTGTTCGTGTCTGAAAGATCATTGACCCTCTTGGCTGCTCACTGGATGTTCCATACAATAAGTCTATATACATTGTGATGCCCCTAAATGAATGATTATTGTTGGTTTGGACACAAATAACCCAACAATGACTCGATGCCATAGTATGCTATATTGTGAATGCTTTTTGGAATGTGGGAATATAGAAAAATGGCTATGTATGCTGCAACAAGTTGAGAATTGCATGTGATGTTGGAAAAGAGTTGGGAATGAAATAATTGATGGATGAGTTCAACAGAATTAGTGAATTGACTCATGTGTGCTGGCTACTGCTTTTGAGACCCTAAGAATGTTGCCTTGTGATATTGAGACCCCGAGATGTTGGTTAAGTATTGTGATCATTATAGATCATGAATGTCCGGAATAGATTGAGTTGGTATTGTTTAAGGATGGCTTCGTTTCTGAGTGGTATATTGCCTCTACCACCTCAGAACGAGATGTATGTTGACCCTCTCCATAGAATAGCAATGAGACTATCTGTGAGTACTGGGTAGTGCCGAGACGTAGCTGGGAGTCATGTATTATTGCTAGATGACTCGAGTGTCCCCTGACGGTGATGCTATGTTGGGTAGCAAGATTCTAAAAATTGTAACCGGTTGGCTTGGTTAGAAATTGTTTAGTCGAGTGATGACTCGAGCTAGTAAGACAGTTAGTATGCTACGGGTAAATAGACTTGGCTAGAGAATATTGTGGCTTAGAACATCTGAATGTTGACTTCGATTGGTTGGGTGCAAATCAAATATGGCTAATACAAAGTTGGTTGCTAAGCTGAAGTTTAAAAATATTGTCGGTGAATCAAAGGGATATTAGAAATCTGTGCCTTGATCCTAAGGTGTAATGGATGTCAATCCATCTTGATCACCAAAGGATAGTCATTGCATAGATGCATGATGCTGAAGAATTGAATTGTACTAGAAAAATAACAAGTAGTGACTCAGAATACTGTTGTTGCCTAGAGGATGGTTAAGTGATACATAAATTGTCGGATTGAATGGGATGAACTACTTGACCATTACTGCATGAGATTAAGAATGCCGTAAGATAGTTGATGATTGAGAAACAAATGGAAACGAGAAATTACAAACGTGTTGGATAATGTCGGTATAGGTGATTGTTGGTTGGGATATAGATTGTTGGCTTATGACTTAGTGGTGCAACCTTGTCATACAGACCGAATAGTATGATTCTATAGTTATATTAAAACTATCGGAATCGATGACCCTTGAATAGTTAACCTTGGTTATGGGTTTATGTGGGTACGAAGGAATCGGACCAGAAATTGAATCATTGAAAATTTACTTGATGGATTATTAGAACGATGAAGATCATATATCGGATTTGGAATTGACTGTAATGTTGATAGATCGATTTTAGTCGATTGTTGGGTAAGTCTAGAATGAGCCTCTGTGGGAATTATTTCCTTGAGGAAGACCCTGAATAGATAGACTTGACCCTAACGACCAGTTGATGATTTACCAATTGCTGGCTTAGCCCAATTGGCGATTCATTATTCAGACTGAGTTAAAACCCATAGGTTTGGGTAGAGTTCCTTAGAACCGTTGGTTGTTTGTTGGCCTTAAGAATAAGAAACTAGTATAACCCTAGTAGCCGTCCACTCTAGGGGAGTCACCTGAATGATTAGGTATAGCTGTCGGTATAGCTAACCATTGAGACTGGACCGAATAATAGATGGCCGTTGGCGACCCATAGAATGACCTTGTGGCATTGAACGAGAGATGGTGATGAGTATGATCTAAGAATGATAAGTTGTAAGTATATGCTCCAATATGAACCTTAGAGATGTTTGACCCTTGAGGATTATGTGTCGGCCTATAGCGGGAAATGGAGTCGTGGGATGAGACTTGATTTGTATGTATCGAATAGTGAATTATTATATGAGATGGAATTGACTGTTCATGACGGAAATGTTGGATAAGTATCTATAGTCGGATAGCTGGGTTAACCTTGACTGTTGCATAGATTTATACCCTGACTCGGATAATCGATAGTTGGTGATGTTGGATTGTGCCTTTTTGAAAAGATGAATTGCCTCGGTGAAAAAAATGTTGTTGGATTTGGGAAGGAAAATGATTGTTGTTGTGAACCCTTGATATGATTGGCTCTAAGTTAGACCCTTGATCGAATGTTAGAAAATGTTATGCTTGGATGGAGATTGTCCCTGATGTTAAGTGGTGGCCTGGAAAATAGTGATTGTGGCAAAGTGAATAAAGCAATAAGTCAATTGAAAGGATGCTAAGTTGGATTTAGAAAAGAGAGTTATATTGTGGCTGATCGAATCGCACTAACATGGAAGTTGGCTGAAGTACATATGTTTTGGGGACGCCTAAAATATGTGTATGGATCCAGCAGAAGTGATTGGTTGTGACTGAGATAACATTATGGGAAGAATTTATCGCACTAGCACGGACTTTGGCTGAAATGCATATGTTTTGGGGACGCCTAAAATATGTGTATGGATCCAAACGAAGTGATATGTTGCGACTGAGATAGAAATATAAGAAAAATGTTGGCGGATCAAGGAGAAGTTACAAGTAATTGAAAAAGAGGTAGACAAATCGAATCGTGGATGGATTTAAATGGTACAGTTGGATAGATATTTTGAAATGACCGAGTGGGCTGAAATGAATATTGATTTGAAGCTGGATGAGTAAACTCATGGTGATTAAGTGAATCTTGTAGAAGACTTGTTTCCTTAAGTTTCGAGGACGAAACTTTTTCTGAGTGGTATATTATGTAATACCCCGCTCCGTACGAGGCATTTGGTTGGCTTATTGGATGGGATCAGAATATTGGACCGTGACTTATGTTGGGAATCAGGAGAATTGAGACTGATGTAGTCTCTCTTAGCTGGCTAGACGGAATGGGTATTGGAACGTGGCTCGCAGGTGGAGCTACGATTAGTAGAAATTTGGGTGAGTGGAACTGTCCTTCCTCCTCCTTACTCCTTCATGCTTAATAGATGAAGTATTGAAATGCTATGAACTGCCCCTAAATGTCCCTTATGTTAGTTGCTGAATAATAGAGATGCTTTTGTTGAGAATCATTGAAATGTACAACACATTGAACTGTTAATGTGATTTGAGGCCTGAGAATGAATTGATAACATTGCCCCTTATGCTTAACACTGCTGGAACAAGTAGACACTTGAATAATGAGATGCCTTATGAATGATAGAATAAGAAATGAACTAGCTATGCTATCGAACCAATGAACTGAATGAAACACTAGAATCATGTACTATCTGCATAACTGTTGCAAGAATATGAAATGTTGCCTGTCCCTTATAAGAAATGAATGAATGAATAAATGTCCCTATGAAATGAATGAATGTTAAGTTCCTCTTAAGAAAGGAATGATATGAGATACATTGTAATGAAGCAATGAAATGAGAAATGATAAAGCTGGGATCGTTGAGATCACCAAATGAAATGATGGTAATGATGAAATGAATAAGTCATTGAATATGACTAATGATGCACTGTTGCCTTTACTGTCCTTAATATATTTTACCATGCATTTTTGTTCACAATCGAGTCGGACACGCATTCGCATGGTCATGGACAACTTGTATACAAGGTTTGAGTAATAATTTCCTCGAACGGTTCCTAGGGCCCTGGGGACCGATTCGGCCTAGGAGGAAATAATGATGAGTGCTATGGGAGCACGGATAAGGCGGGGTGGCATAGAGGCTCGCCACCTACTATGCTGACCGCATTATCTTAAAATGAAATGAAATGAGAAGAGTCCATATGGTTTAACAACACCAGTGACCATGTAGTCAGGATGCATGCTAATGAATGTTTTGTGCAGACAGAGTAAGTATATCAGATAACCTGTATTTGATGCAGGTACGAGAAGTCGGCTATCGGTAAGAAATCACATAATTGTGATATTGTATAAGTTGGTTTAACTTGCCTGCTTAACTTGTTCAATTCATTATGCTAGAAAGATGCCTTGCTATAAATAGTGCTTAAACATAACATCCATGCTAAGTGATGCTTGAAGTGAGAACTGTCATAATGTTTAAGATGTTAATGTTAACGATGTCTCAATGATGCCTTTTCATGATAACACCTAGTATGCCTCAATGATGCCTTTGCATGATAACACCAAGAATGCTAAAAAGATATGTCCACATGAATGCTACAAAGAATATGTTTACATGCTTCACTCTGATTATTGCCCATGAACTGTAAACTGATGCTAGGCCCCAAGTAGAAAGACCATTCTAATAAATGTTTGCTTAAATGATCACTTTAAATGTTGGTTTATGCGAGTGGGTTGGATTCTACTCGCCAGTACATAGATGATGTGCTGACCCACGTTTTGTGGGCAGGTGCTCGTGCTTGGAATGTTCTACACACAAAGATTAGCTGGATTGGTTCCGCGGCATCGAAGATTTGTATGGGCATACAGAAGCTCTCCTTGTACAAGATGATGTCTTCTGTTTATAAAGGGCATAATGTATGGAACATTCTAATCAGTTGTACCAGTGAGATTGTGAGCCAAGTCGGTATATCGAGTTGTCATCCATTGTATCCAAATATCAAATGTAAGCTGTATAGCATTGTTCAGTTGGTTTCCAATGTAAAGAGAGATGTACTGTAATCATTGTACTTCAATACAAGTCTTGTACTCTTCTTCAATTATCAATAAAGAGAATAAAGTTCTATATATCTCTGTGTGGCTTCAAGTTACTCTTTTTCTCCGCTGCTATAAAGAAGTGATGTACTTCTATTCAATGAGAAAGATTGTCCTCACTAAATTCAATTTAACTGCTTCTGCCGCTGCGATGTGTTCCTATTTGAAGAATAATCGATTATGTACCATCTTTGCCTTGTACAAGTGCAATACCAGACTTGTACGGCATCACGCCCAAGCGAGGACGATCGATTCCAAGAGATAAAGTATGTAAATAAATGACTCTATGAATCGGGGCGTGACAGCAGTATCAGCAGCAGGGTAGGGCACCTTTTCAGCAGGTGTAGCACCAGCAGCAAAGGGGGAAGCAGGCACCCAGGCAGCAGGCTGTTAGTTATAGTTTCTGCAAGAAGCCTGGACACAAGTGGGACAAGTGCAGGAAGAGACTCGGTAGATGTTTGATGTGTGGATCAGCGGATCACCAGATGCGAGAGTGTCCAGTTGCGTCGATGCGTCCGATACCAGGATGAGCTGGGGTAGCCAAGGCTCCAGCAGGTCATCCGAGGGGACCAGCCCTGCAGACCCAGCAGCAGAGGTTCCAGCAGCACCAGCAGTAGGCACGAGGTGGACAGCAGGGGCGAGCTTTTACCATGGCAGCTGAGGATGTCGAGGCCATCGGAGAGCTGATAGCAGGTTCGGTTCTTCTCGACACCCTTCCAGCATTTGCACTCTTTGATTCCGAGGCTTCCCACAGCTTTGTGTCAGTATCATATGCTATTAGACACAGTCTGGTTTCTGAACCATTGCCTAGGACCTGCAAAATCACGACCGGGGGTGGGGTCATCCTCGTGAGTGATGTTTGCAGAGGGCGGAGCATCATATTGGGAGGCTGAGAGTTGGGAGTGAGT
Source organism: Iris pallida (assembly GCA_029216955.1). Classification (NCBI taxonomy): domain Eukaryota; kingdom Viridiplantae; phylum Streptophyta; class Magnoliopsida; order Asparagales; family Iridaceae; genus Iris; species Iris pallida. The sequence goes on along the minus strand of JANAVB010028820.1, from coordinate 4,017,893 downwards.
TTACTCGTCATGCCATTACCGAACTACGATATTGTATTAGGTATAGACTGGCTGAGTAGACACCACGCCCGCATTGATTGCCGAGGGGGTAGAGTTTTTTTCGGGGCGCCAGGAGAGCCAGAGTTTGAGTACACCCGGCGGCAGGCAGAGCAGGACGGCGGAGTCTTCTGTGGAGCATCAGTCGAGGAGCAGGTGGCTCCGCATCCCTTGATCGCAGAGTTTATGGACGTATTCCCAGAGGAGTTGCCAGGGCTTCCACCGGACAGGGATGTAGAGTTCTCGATAGACTTGGTTCCCGGCGCGGAACCGATATCTCAGCATGTCTATCGAGTGAACAACAGTGAACTGGTGGAGTTGAAGAAGCAGGTGGATGAGCTACAGGACAAGGGCTTCATCCGTTCGAGTTTTTCACCTTGGGGTGCACCGGTACTTTTTGTACCCAAGAAGGATGGGTCGGTACGGATGTGTATCGACTACAGGGCACTCAACAACCTGACAATCAAGAACATCTACCCACTGCCACAGATCGATGATCTCTTTGATCAGTTGAGCGAAGCTTGGGTGTTCTCGAAGATTGATTTGAGGTCAGGTTATCACCAGGTGAAGGTGAAGAGGGAGGATATTCCCAAGACCGCTTTCAGTACGCGGTACGGGCAGTTTGAGTTTTTGGCTATGCCGTTTGGGCTAACCAATGCACCAGCAGTGTTTATGAATCTAATGAACAAGGTGTTCCACCAGTACTTGGACAAGTTCGTGGTGGTGTTCATTGATGATATCTTGGTATATTCCAAGACAGAGGAGGAGCACGAGGAGCATCTGCGGATAGTGCTGGAGACTCCCAGAAGGGAGCAGTTTTATGGGAAACTCTCCAAGTGTGAGTTTTTCTTGGACCGGGTGGACTTCTTGGGGCATGTGGTGACTGAAGATGGTATCTCAGTTGACCCCAAGAAGATTGTAGCAGTTGAGGCATAGGCAGCGCCGACTTCAGTGGCAGAGATCAGGAGTTTCCTGGGGCTGGCAGGATACTATAGGAGATTTGTGCAGGATTTCTCCCGGGTTGCAGAGCCGTTGACACGGTTGACCCGAAAGGATACTGAGTTTGTTTGGTCAGAGGAGTGTCAGGCAGCTTTTGATGAGTTGAAGAAGCGGCTTACGACAGCTCCGATTCTGACGTTGCCTTCAGGATCGGGTGGATTCACTATTTATAGTGATGCTTCACGGAAGGGGCTGGGTTGTGTCTTATAGCAGCATGGAAAGGTGATTGCCTATGCTTCCAGGCAATTACGTCCCCATGAGAAGAACTACCCTACCCATGACCTGGAGCTGGCAGCGGTGATTTTTGCTTTGAAGTTGTGGAAGCACTATCTGTATGGCGAGAGGGTAGAGATTTTTACAGATCACAAGAGCTTGAAGTATGTGTTTACACAGAAAGAGCTCAACATAAGGCAGCGCAGATGGTTAGAGTTGATGAAGGACTTTGACATCTCACTTCAGTATCACCCGGGGAAGGCCAACGTGGTTGCCGATGCCTTGAGTAGGTATCCGACAGCCATGTGTTTGACTATGGATCGACATTTGCTTGCAGACTTGGAGAGCCTTGGGATAGAGGTGATTGTGCCCGGAGTGCAGCTGCAGTTATTGGGCCTTCAGATACAGTCGAACTTGATGGAGAGGGTCAAGGCGACACAGTTTGAGGATGTGGCTCTGCGGTGTATCCGAGAGCAGGTTCGTACAGGGTTGGTGGATGGCGAGTTTTCACTTACAGAGGATGGTGCCTTGAGGCACGGTTCCAGATTATGTGTGCCTAGCGGGGAGCTCAGAGAGCAGATCATACAGGAGGATCACAAATCGTAGTACTCTGTACATCCAGGTGCCAACAAGATGTACAGGGATCTGTAAGAGCATGTCTGGTGGTACGGGATGAAGCGGGAGGTAGCTCGCTTCGTAGCTAGATGCTGGTCTGTCAGCATGTCAAGGCAGAGAGGCAGAGGCCCGGAGGATTATTGCAGCCGTTGCTCATTCCAGAGTGGAAGTGGGAACATATCACCATGGATTTTGTATCTGGGTTACCGCGTACACCAGGAGGGAAAGACGCGATTTGGGTCGTCGTTGACAGGTTGACCAAATCGGCCCACTTCTTGTCATTCAAGGTGGGTACGTCTACGGAGAGGCTTGCGGAGTTGTATATGAGGCAGATAGTCAGGATTCACGGAGTTCCCGTCAGCATTATCTCAGATCGGGATAGTCGCTTTACTTTCCATTTCTGGAGGAGTCTACAGACTAGTTTGGGCACTCAGCTCAAGTTTAGTACTACATACCACCCCCAGACGGACGGACAGTCAGAGAGGACTATTCAGACCCTTGAGGACATGCTGCGGACGTGCGTCCTAGATTTTGGAGGTTCCTGGGAGGATCATCTACATTTGGTGGAGTTTACTTACAACAACAGTTATCAGGCCAGCATTGAGATGTCACCGTTTGAGGCTCTGTACGGGCGTAGGTGTCGTACACCCTTATCTTGGGATGATGTTGGAATGCGAGCTTTACTGGGACCAGTGATGGTTGTTGACGCAGCCGAGAATGTGAAGCTCATCAGGGACAGACTTCGCGTGGCTTAGGACAGACATCGGCACTGGGCCGATAGCCACCGGAGGCCGTTGGAGTTTGAGGTACAGATTTAGAGATAGGATTAGAAGTAGGTTATATTTTATTTTGTTTGATTGATCGTGTTTGATTTTTAGTAACTTGAGACCTTGCTTGTGATTAGGTTGGAGACATAGTTTTTTTGCGGATATCTCCGACACGTGGTACGATACGTTTTGGTGGAGGTGGGAAGCTTAGTCCGTGCTTCATCGGCCCTTTCGTTATCAGCGGAAGAGTCGGTGATGTGGCATACAGGCTAGACTTGCCATCTGTACTAGTGGAAGTTCACAACGTATTCTATGTATCACAGTTGAGACGGTACGTGACTGACCCTAGCCATGTGCTCGATCATTCGGAGATTGAGGTTGGACCTACTCTCAGTTATCCAGAGCAGCCTGTGGAGATTCTGGATCGCCGAGAGAAGGTATTGAGGAACCAGCTGATACCCTTGGTACGCGTCGCATGGAGGCATCATTCTCCAAGAGAGTCTACCTGGGAGCAGGAGGATGATATGCGGGAGCGGTACCCCTATCTTTTTGGACCTTGAGGTATACTTTCTATCCTTCTCAGCAGTTTAGTTTCGTCTTTAATTTCGAGGACAAAATTATTTTAAGGAGGGTAGATTTGTCACTACCACTTTTCTAGCTTGAGGGTATTTTGGTCATTTTTGAAATTTTGGAATTAATTTGGAATTATTATTATTAATTATATTTATTAGTATTTTTAAGTGATTTTTGGTATAATTGTTTTGGTCCTATAGTTGACTTTGACTAGTGTTGACTTTGGAGACTGTCCTATAGGCTAACCTGGGTCATGACTACTTGGTTAGGTTAAGTAACCCTAGCTTGACCTAATTTAGTGATTTCATAATCATTAGAATTATTTTGGGGAAATTAGGAATTAGTTTGATTAAGGAATGGCTTGTGATTTCACAAGTCATTATTATGACTTAAAGCTTTAAAGGCCCAACCCAACCAAGTGAACCTAACCCTAGCCCATTCCAGCCCATGGCAGCCACCTTAGGTCCCCTCTCCCTTATTTAATCCCCTCCTAGAAATTAGGGCTAGCCTCCATTGGGATTATTGCAAGTTTGGAAAGAGGTGAGTCCCCATCTTCCTTAAATCATAGAAATTCCTATTTAGCTCCTTTTCCACCCAAATCAATTGCATTAGGACCTAAAATTATTGTACTTGCTATTGTTATTGAGAGATTTCAGGGAATACACAATTTGTGGATATTTTGGGAGCTTGAGGAACCAATTCATTTGGGGCTTTTGTGTGGATTTGCACCATAGGTAAAACTTCTATTCTACTCCATAAATTCCTGATTTTATTGCATTACTAGGATGCCCTAGCCCTAACCTAACAGTAAGATTAGCTAACCCTAGAATTTGAGTCCATTACGTGTCCGTATCGGACACGTATCAACATGTATAGGAATGTGTTCGACGAAATGCCCGAAAGGACATTTCGGTTGAGTTTTAGAAATGTATTTAAATAGGAAATTAGGATTTGATCTCGCTTGTGTGATTCTTGTGTTCTGAACACGTTTTTGTGTTGTGTCGTATCGGATTTTGGACACGTACACGCTGTGCCCACACGCGCGCGCGGGCAGGTGGCATGCCCTGCTGCTCGGGTGCATTTGCTCAGTGCACACGGCATTTTAGACCATGAAATTTGACAAACGTGTCGTGTCCATGACTGACACGGGGTCCCCCAAGTGGTACGACCCCTCGTGTCGTGTCGGACACACATTTGCGTATGCATGAGTTGTGTACTGTGCGGTTCAGTGTGCACAGTGTTTGTGTTCTCTGTTAATTCATTTTAAATAGTTTAAATTATGTTTTTAATTGCTAAATAGATCCTATTTATGATGTATAACCTGTATTAGATTATGTTTACACATTAGTTTAGGTTTTGATTGAAAATTTGGTTTCGAAATGGGGATTGAAGGCATGGTGACTGATATTCCTGATACACTGTTTATTTCAGCAATTCCCAAACATTTTAATCCCATTTATTTATGGTTTTTACTGATTAAATTCTTCCTACATGTTTGTTTGTATATATTAATGAAGTATTGCATTCGAAATTGGCTTTGGGTGTGTTAATAGGATTTTTGGATAATGTGTGGTTTTCGAAATCTGTCAAACTGAGTTTTGTTGAATTATTGAGAATGGGATTGGCAATGTATGGGTTGTAATATAGCTAACTGAGATTTTGATCCCATTTCATTCACTGAATAGAATTGATTTCCTATCTCGCTTCCTTAAATGAATTGGAATGGGGTTTAATGGAAACTGTTAGCTAACGGAGAATGGGGAGAAAAGTTATCTAATAATCTGAGATTGGTTGAATGGTTAACATTCACATTGATTTGGTTCTTTCCTATGTATAAACCTGAGAATGAGATTTTGGGCATGGGGTTGATTGTATTTAACTGCTAGCTAGGACTGATTTCCCTTCCTTTCAAAATCTGTGAACTGTTATTTATCTCTTTAAATGTTTGATTGAAAAACAGAGTGTTGTTGATGACTGTTAATGTTTTAAACATATTAAATCTGAGATGCAAGACTAGGCTGTTAACTAAGCTTTATGTATGGACTAATGTGGTGGTTGTTGATTCAAATCTGAGAATGGAAGTTGGGCTGAAAACTGAGTTTGAGACTGGGTTTATGTGTTCTAAATAAACTGAGATATCTGAATTTGATGAACTGATATTTCCAACAGTTCATTGATTCACAATCTTATTAAACCTGAGATTGGGTTATGTGGGACTGAACTAAGTTTTGGCTGCACACTGTTTTTAGGTTTTCCTCACTTCTCACTATACACACACACAAAATGTCTCACTGTTTTCAGTTTCACACATTTATGTCCCACACACACACACACACACACGTACATGTACACCACTCACATGTCTATGCATCTCACTGTTTTCACTCACCACACTCTCATGAACACTAACCTACACACACACATACATGTTACCCACACACTCATTCTCATGATACACACACACATACACTTGGACACATATTCATGTGTTCCCCTCTCTCTCTTTACATATGTATATATATATATATATATATATATATATATATATATATATATATATAAATTGAGATATGTATATAAGTTTCCTATATATATGAGTGTGTGTGCTTTTATATATATTTAGATATATATATGTATGTGATATATATATAGGTAGCCTACAAGTTAGGTATAATCCTATATTAGATTATAATATATATCTTTGTGTGTATTATAGTTAGGCTTATAGATTGACTTGTGTAGATGAGTTATGGGTTGGCTTATGGCATGGTATGCCTAGTATGGAGTCTAGAATAGACTGTTAGCCTTGATAGAAACTAGATTGGCTTGTTTGACCTAGTGAGACTTGGTTAGACCTAGTTGACCATAGTTTGACTTAGGTTTGACTTTAGGGTTGACCAGAGTTGACCAAGAGTTGACTTTGGTCTAGATTGACCTAGATTCATGCAGAATGCATTGATTTATATCTTGTTATCATTGTAGACTCATAGTGACTTGTATTGTTCTATAGGAGACAAACACCAATCCTTGGACAGTAGATTTCCTTCAGATTTTTGGGATACAGGCGAGTACATTCTCTGATCATTTCATATCCTGCATTAGGAGTATATTTCCTGCTTTAGATTAATTTACATGATGCTGACACGTTGGAAACACGGATTAGTACTATATGGATCTTGTTGTGCGATGTTATCCCCTTAGCGGATACATCGGATATTCGTATTCGTGTACTTTATCGTGAACATCGTGTACTCCTTGTATTTGTGACATTCGTGTACGAAACGTATAAAATCGTGTATAATCATGTATTCACATGACCTTCGTGTATAATAACATAACTTAACTAGATCCTTGTGTATTGATTGGGGCGGGGGAGTAGAAGTGGTTATGTATTCAATCCAGTAGATTACTCGTGTACAACCTCCGTAGATTAGTCGTGTATAACATCGTGCCGTCTACATAACCATCTTGTGCTATGAATCACTAGCACTGTTAGTTCTCTATATACTGTAGCTATTTATTTACAATCTCTATCTTTTTATCATGTATTTCTTTCAGTTTCTTGTATCTTACTCTATAGCATGATTATATATCCTGACCTGCTGTGATTTGTTGAGATGTACTGTGCTCTCTTCTGTCCTGACTGGACCTGTTAAAAATTTTACAGAGGACGAGGCTGAGGCGTTCTGCCCTACCTACTACGGTGCTACTTTAGATGAGTGCCTGGACTTGGACCAGCAGCAGGATCCACTAGCAGTAGATGACACTCCCTTAGACTAGGATTGTCTTTACTTTTCTTGGATTACTGTATATAGATTCTGAGATATATTTGGGACATGTATTTATTTATAGACACTTAGAATTTTGGATTGTATCTCTGTGATGTTTCTCTCCTGGATATTATCATCTATTATCATTCTATCTTATTCCTGTTCTACCTTAGTTGTGATTGAGATATATTCTGTTATGTCACCCCCATTCGGGGAGTATAACTGTTTATTACCTTTACTGTTAGATGTTGTGACCTAGGACAGCGTTCTACCGCCGACACTGCGGCGTAGGCTGGACGTATCCACGTCTCGTGCCCTTACTCTAGGGTGTGGGTCGTGACACGCATCATGCTTGATTCCGTTCGTGACTTCTTCGATATGTTTGCATCTATCGCTCTAACCATGTCCTTTACATTCCTTTCTAGTTAGCAATGGTTTATACAACGCTTAATGTGACCCGTAAGAGTAAGAGGGTAAGCTTAGTTGGTTAGATATTATTGATTTAGTTTCTTTTGGATATGACCAATCATTTCTTCTATGATTTAGCCTAAGAGTTATCGTTATATTCCTTATTGGAGTTGTTTATTATATTATTCTATTAGTGACGTTTGATTTTTTAGGACAAAAATGTTTTAAGGGGGGTGTCACGCCCCAGTACCGAAATACGGGGACGGACGTAGGCCAGCTACACCGTATAAGGTACGAATACGCTATACGGCGATGACGGCTGTCAAGTCTTGCTGGGTATCCTAGCATGCAATCAATCTATGGCCTAAATCCGATCTCATGTCCCCAGGCAAGTCACAATGAAACAACATCAAGAGAGATAATCATATGGAAAGCAGGAAATACTCAGATAAAAATCTGGAATCTACAGTACAGGATAATAATGTAGACAAGTATACCTTCCCACAGTTCCCAGCATAGTCTGGAACTGAAGCACACCCTCCAAGTCAAGTCTGGAAGATCCACCGGGTCGGTCTCAGACAATCTGGGAACAATCCAGGGTTGGTCAGGCCAACCGCAGCAAGTACCAGAAAGGAAGGCTCAAGGACGGGCGAAGAAAACCAGCAGGATAAAATATGACAAGAATAACATCTAAAAACAGTAAATAAAGGTAAGGGATCGTGCGGTACCAACGCACGATAACAATCCACTAGTATAGTACAGCTAACACAATCACAACCTCCCTAGCATCCATTAATCCCTGCATTGCCAACTGGAATCAATAACAGCCGGCTAGCAGGCAACAAGCCAAACAACACAGAAGGACAAGCGGCCACACAATGCCTACGGCTTGCTATTATTAGCTAACTAGGGTTATCACAGGCCTAATTACTAACAAGATGCAGTTGAGGTATTCCTATAGCCACAAGCCCTGCAGACTATCCAGGTTATCCAGGACGAATGTATAATATATAGTGGGTACATCGCCCGGGAGACAAATATACCCTAATAGCTAGCTGGAGGGGTGCAACACATGACAGTGTGCTAGAAATGTGCCCTACTCGACGGCAGGCTACAAATCCCATGAGCGCCCAGATAACGGGATTGCCTGTAGCCGGAATACCTCGATCTATATGAGCTACTTGATCAATCTAGTTGTTAACCTAGTCAGATTCATTATGGATCCCTGACCGTGGTACTCAGGGATCCATATCCTAGACATGATGCAAGACAAGACTGGACTGGTGGCTTATACAAGCATAATCAAAAGAAATCAACCACGGTGTCAAGACGGGGTCATGCCTAGCAAGTCAGGACTGGCTGTCGCAACAGCGGTCAAGAGTAAACATGTCATGCCAAGAGTACTAGTCAGGAGTGCGCCACCACGGGCCACTATCAAGAATCAAGAGTATACATGCCAAGTTTACTGTCAAGTCCAGAGTGCTAGTCAGGAGTGCACCACCACGGGCCACTACCAGGAATCAAGTCAGGTCCAGGTCATCGTGTAATACCAGGAACAGGGTCAAATCTATCAATCACCATAAGTCATCTACTCAAATCATGGTATGGATATCAAATCGGGTGCAAGATCGAATCTCTACCACAATAGCACCTCAAGTACACATGGGAGCTTACAGCTAAAATCATCGAGTCAGTCTATCCACCAGATCCATCTATCCAGACTCTCCCCTCCACAATGGAAATCAGATCAAAAGGTACAATCAACAGATACTACGCTAATCCCCATAAAATAGTAGATCCTCCAACTCACAAAGATTCTCCAAACCAATGATCACACGCTATCCTGAAATAAGCCTCACAATTCTCAAGACATAACAATCAACCAGGTTTTTGGGCGTTTGGGAAGTCGGGTAAAATCATATAAGGATACACCTCGATACTCCTCTCGTTCAATGGAACATCCACTCGATCATCAAATCCAGGAAATCCACTTAATTCTTCCAGAATCACCCTCTCAAGATCATCTCTCCCTTTAGAGCCAATCCTCGAATATACCCAAGGTCACAATCCCGACACATAGGTCAATGGTCAACACTACCCAAATAGACTAGAACACCACCTAGAAGGAAAGCCGTGGGTCAGGTATAATAAATAGTGTCACTGAATAAAGGCAAGGATTGCATGAACCACTCTGGATCAGGTCCACAACCCTTAAACCAAACAAGGACCAGGGTTACAGATCGTCACCCGAGTAGAACTGCGCTCCTTACCCTACCCGACGGACAAGACAAGTCAGGAGCTAGGCGACTAAACTAGTCTGGAGTCTACCTAGCAGGTAACAGGATCCGGCATACCCTACCAAGACGAACATACAAGAGTCCAGTCCAGCAAACCAAAGGAATGGTTCTGCCCAATCCTTCGAACCAAATTCCCGGTCGAGAATTCTGGAAAAATCCGGCAGAGTCTTCTCTATATTCTGGACGGGAGCTCCCAGCAAATTGGGGCTAAAACCACTCGGCGCAACCCGCCGCAGAATCGCAGAATTGCAGACTGAGAACACTAAGTCTCAGCTACCAGCAGAACTATGATGCGTACTGGGAACAAGTCGACAGCCGAGAACACTAAGTCTTGGCCTCCAGTAGCACTACGATGCGTACTGGAAACCAATCGAACCCGAGACCACTAAGTCCCGGCCTCCAGCAGCGCTACAATGTGTACTGGGCGCCAAGCCAACTTGCATAATATAAAACAACCGCCTCGCAGGGCGCACAACAACACATGTCCATGAATCTAACCCACGCACAATCAATCACAGCCTCAAGTAAGGTCAGCCAAAGCCGCTACCCGACCGCGAGTCGGACACGGGGCATATGGGGACAATCCATACATGTGAGTCATGCTCGTGTCCTCGGAGGTGTGGATGACCCATCCGAGTTGTCCGATACGGTCTATCCCGGTATCGGGCCAAACTATCCTAAGTTACCATGGCAGTTCTACTGCTAAGCTACACTAATTATGATTATACATTTATAATAAATTAAATGCAATAAAATACAGGAGAGATGGCAAGAGCCGTCAATGAGCAAGGGATACTTGCCTAGAGGGCTCGGCTAGGTAAGCAAGTCTTCGGCAGTCGCGATCCAAGGTGGCACGCCAATAGAGGTCCTCAGAACACACAATAAACAATCATTAGTACCAACAATAAAATAATAGAAGAAATCACAGGGGATGGCAGGAGGCTATACCGTGTGGGTCCCGCAAGCAGTGCCGGGATCTGGCACGAAAACTGAGGTACGCGGATCGATACAGGCACGCAAACCGAGACGCACACGTATATCGAAACGCACACAAGAATCGAGGTAGCACGAATATCGAGACGAGCGGAAAATACGTGCACGTAAATCGAGAAATACACGTAGATCGAGAAATCACGAATATCGAAACGGCGTACGAATTATGCGACACGCAAATCGAAGCGAGCACGTAAATCGAGATGACCCAAAGTCCAAGGAGCACATAAATCGATACGGCACATAAATCGATGTGTGCACGCAAATCGATGTGGTACGGAGTCCAATACGGTACGCAAGCCGAGGCGATACGCAAATCGATGCGTGCACGCAAATCGGTGTGGCACAAAAATCAAAAAAGACACAAAGGCCGAGGCACGAAAAATGAGGCAGTGTGCAAACCGATGTTGCACGGTGCCCGAGGCAGCGTGGGGCTCGAGGCATCCCGCTGCCCAAGGTAGCACGTAGACCGAGGAGGCGCACAAATCGAGGCGCACACAAACTAAGGTGCGCAAAACGAGGCGCACACGGACCGAGCAGCGTACTGCTCGAGGCAGCGCGCGCACCGAGGCACGTGGCCCGAGGAGCACACGGCTCGAGAATGGCACGCGGCCCGGAAGGGCTCGCTGCTCGAGCAGCGCGGGGCCCAAGGGTGTCCCGCTGCTCGAGGCTCGTACTGTCCCCGAGCACGACGACCGGAGGAAAGGGATGACGGTGGCGGAGGAGTCGGGGGGTCCTGGCGGGGCTCGGCTAGGTGGTCGGCCGCCGGCGGAGGGGAGGTCAGAGAGAGAGGAGAGCGGTGGTGGTGGCAGTCGCCAGAAGTGGTGGAGTCGGAATGGAGGTCGATGGCGGTGGCTGCCAAGGCGGTAGAAGTGGTGGAGGAGACGACGATGAGGTGGAGGCGACGGCGCCCGGAGATGGAGGGAGGCAGTGGTGGTGGCTGGAGGCGGGGCCAGCTGTGGTGGCTGGAGGAGGAGACGACGACGAGGTGGTGGTCGTCGGGAGTGGTTGGGAAGGAGAGGGAGCTCGAGGGAGAGAGGGGCTGGTGGAGGAGATGGCGGCGAGGGTGGTGGTCGCGGCGGAGGAGGTTGGGAAGGAGAGGGAGGCCGGAAGAGAGGGGATCGGGAGGAGAGAGGGAGAGCAGAGAGAGGGCTTCAGAGAGAGGGATTTTGGGGGAGGGGAGGCTTCTCCAGGAAGGAGAGAGTGAGAGAGGAAAGAGAGAGGGTGGGGGGTAGGTAAGGATATTTTGGTAGGGGTAGATTAGGAACAACAAATAAATGGTAACCATAATAATAATAGGGAAAATTTACCTCCAATTAAAATAATAAAAATTTTAAAAACATCCCAAAATTAAATCCTCCAAATACAGAAATACAGTCAAATACATGCTTTAAATAGAAATATTACAGGGGGTAGGTTGTAGCATCCGCTACCTAAATTTCCTCTTTTGATTAGTAATTAATAAATAAATAACACTAGAAAATTCCTTGGGAATTTTTGATAATTCTTAGGTAATTTTTACTATAGTATTATTATTATTTTGAAAGGCTTTTTGATTTTTGTGAGGTCATTTAGGGTCATTATAGAGGCCAAACATTCTATTTGGACTTTAGAAGGTCAAAACTATTTTATATAAATTTTTGGTATTTTCTGAAGTCTTTAAATAATTAAATGTAGGAAAAACCTATTTTTTAGGACTTCTAGAATTTACTGTGCAAGCCTATGAGTAAAGGTTGACCCTAAATATTTTTCTAGGGTTCATTATGTTATTATATATTTTTTGAAATTTTTTCATAATTTTCTGACTATTTTTAGTATTTATTATGATTTTTTAAGAAAAACTGATTAAAAAACTAATTTCTGGTAATTAAAAACCTATTTTCTCTAGGCATTACCCAGTCAGACTGGGCGGGCCCACCTTTCGGCGCTATAGTAACCGCCTCTCTCTCCTATATATAAATATTATTATATTCGAAACCCTAATTAAATTTCTGCCGATTTTGAGAGAGATTTCATCTAGGAGTCCTTCAACTTCGCGGAGCGATTGCCGTCAAACCAGAAGAGTCTTTTTGGGTGCTATTTTTTTATTAGAAGCATATTAAGGTATAGTTTATGAATATATAATTTATTTTCATAAATTGTAGACCTGAATTTCTGAAAAATTCGTAGAGTGTCAGTTGTCCAAAATTTGATACATTTTGGTGTTTTAGAGATTTCCGGAGAAACAGGAATCAGAATCATGAACCGTTTGAAGTTTCAGAAATATAACACAAAGCTCTATGACATATATTATCCCAGAAATTAATTAGTTCATCTAGTGTTTTTATTAATTTGTAGAACTCTGTTTTGTCAATAAATCATCGATTTGGTCACGGTTAGCCACAATGGCGATATCTTTTGACCAAAGCGTGATTTTGTGGCACAGTCAATTTTAGTGCACTCATGGCACTGAAATCTACTAGGGTGCGTACTCAAGTCATAGAGTTTGTGTCGTTGGACTACTTAGTCATCGATGCGCCTCGATTTGCGTGCCAAGGGTTCTGAATTCGAAACCGTGATCTTCTTTAGCTAAAAATTAGTATTTAATTTTAATTCTAGAATTATATTAGAATAAATTAGGTTTTTAGATGATTTATTCCAGAATTAAATAGGATTAGTTATGTTAAACCATTAGCCACTTTCTAGGGTTCTTAAAGTGGGATTTTCATAATCTAACGTATGATTATATATGTGACGGGGTAGATTGGACGACATCATTAGTCGCGACTTCATCCTTTTTTGGAGCAAGGCAAGTAACACTATGACCTATGTTGCCTTTATTTTATGCTGCATGTTATTATTTTTCTTAAATTGATAGTCTTATCTTTTATACCATTGGTGCACGAGAGTTATACTTGTGTTACCATAACCATGCATGTTCACTTAATGTTTTCATTCAATGTTCTATCTTCAATGTGCAATGTTCAATGTTTAAAGTTAAACTTAATTTTAAAGTGATCATGTTTACCTGTGAGAGAAAGTCGGGAGGGGGAATACAAGCTAGTATGCATGTGGTCTACGCATTGTACAATTTTTCCTATTATCAATGTTGATAGCAGTCGTTGCACCTCACGTACCGACTGCCGGATGTCCTAACCCGTCCACATACGGAACGATTATATTCTAAAACACACAGTACACGTGATTGGTTTCGTGTTGACATTTTGCCCAGAGGTTTGTCTTATATTCATCATTCTCTTATATTGTCTTCATGTCTTAATTATACCTTCAACTGTTCCATGTCATAATTGTACTCTCAAACTATTTTCCAATGTATAGTGGTCTATTTTATATCATGTTATATTCATCCTTTCCTTATTTCTATTATGCATGCTTGTATATTATATTGTGTGGTGTAGTATTATGGTGATCTTGCTCCAATCCTGACTGGATAACTGTTTTTTAGCTTTAGACGACGTGGTTTGTCCCGAGATTTATGGTGCGTATCATGGTGACACTGACGTTACCAATGTGCCAGTTACTTCTACTGATACGGAGTGACATATTTCTTTCTTATGCTTTTTCGTGTTATTCTTAGCTAGTGAGCTTAGCGAACTTTAGTTTCGGTGGTTTTATATTTATTTTAGCACATTTGTTCCCGATACTATTTTGAGTTATAGTGGATGTTTTTTAAATTATTTATTGAGACTTGAGTTTAATCTTTTGTTATAACTTAGTTGTGGATGATAAATGTGAACTGTGTACTTGTATGGATAATGCTTATCATAGACAACATACTACCGTCGACATTGCGGCGTAGGTTGGGCTTGGACACGTCTCGTATCCGAAAAGCGGATGTGGGTCGTGACAGGTTTTGAAGCTTAGACGGTTGTAATATTGGAAGAAGATGAATAGAATAGGGAAAGGGGGTGCTGAAACATTGATGTTAAATAAAAACCCGATACCGAGATCGGCTACTTGGTATTTTATGTCATTTTATGTGGATAAATGATAAAAATAACTCAACAACTTTTAATTCTTTAACTTAATTAATATTCATTACTTTGGATTAGCTATAGGGGCTGGATTCCATGTAGCGGTAGTCCGAAGACTATTACACCGTGTCGCTTCAAGCTATTTTACGCCTCTATGATATAAGGGCCCTTTCGGCTTGTACCCAAAACAATTTCAATTAATAAATTGTTGAGTATCAAGTTTTAAGTATTTTTTATTAATTATAACGCATTATGACTCTAAAAATTCAAGTATGCCTAACTCGCAACGTAGATAATTAAAACAATCTTCAGTTAGTTATTTTGTGAAAATGTCTGCCAGTTGGTGATCTGTGTCAATAAATTCTAAGCATATATTTTCGTGTTGTTGGTGATCATGCAAAAAATGATGATGTACTTCTATGTGGTTTATGCGTGAGTGACATATTGATTCTTAGTCAAGTTAATAGTGCTAGTATTGTCACAATAAATGGAAATCTTTGTGTAGTACAAATTATAGTCTTCTAGGGTTTGCTTCATCCACAAAATCTGAGCACAACAATGTCCTGCGACGATATACTCAACCATAGTTGTTGATGGTGCTACAGAGTTTTGCTTTTTGCTAAACCAAGAGACTAAAGCTTTTCCTATAAAATGATGCGCACCACTGGTACTTTTACTGTCTACTTTGCATTCAGCAAAATCAGCATATGAATAATCGATTAGGTCAAAAGATGTGATTTTGGGATACCATAAGCCAATTGTAGAAGTTTCTTTAAGGTATTGAAAGATACGCTTAACGGTGCATAGGTGTAATTCCTTAGGATTAGCTTGATATCGTGCACAAATACAAAAGCTATACATTATATTAGGGTGACTAGCAGTTAAGTAAAGTAAACTACCAATCATACCTCGATACTTACACTGGTCGACTGGTTTGCCACTTTTATCAATATTAAGTCTTGTTGATGTAGCCATTGGTATGCCGATAGGCTTTACATTGTCGAAGTCATACTTCTTTAGTAAATCCTTCGTGTTCTTAGCTTGATTGATAAATGTTCCTTGCGAGTGCTGTTTGATCTGAAGTCCTAGGAAGTAGTTGAGCTCACATCATACTCATTTAAACTCACTCTGCATACACTTAGCAAAATCTTGACAAATTTTTTCGTTAGTAGAACCAAAAATAATATCATCTACATAAATTTGCACATGTAAAATACTGTCAACTGAAGATTTGATAAACAAGGTTGTATCAACTCTTTCTTTTGAAAAATCATTTTCAAGTAGAAAAGCACTTAGGCATTCATACCAAGCACGCGATGCTTGTTTGAGTCCATAAAACGCTTATCTAAGTTGAAAACGTAATTTAAAAATCTTTAAAACCACGGGTTGTTTCACAAAAACTTCTTTCTACAAAAATTTATTCAAAAATGCACTTTTTACATCCATGTAAAAAAGTTTAAAATTGTGAAAACATGCAAATGTATAAAATATATAAATGGATTCTAGTCTAGCAACAGGAGCATATATTTAGTCATAATTAATTCCATCTTCTAGATTATCATCTAGTGCCACTAGACATGTTTTGTTGCGTAGAACTTGTCAATCCTCACTTAGTTTATTTCGAAACACCCATTTGGTACCAATTATCGATTGACCAATAGGTTTAGGAACAAGTTCCCAAACTTGGTTTCTCTCAAATTGATTAAGTTCCTCTTGTATGGCGTTAATCTAAAACTCATCAGAAAAAACATATACTACTGTCTTAGGTTCTACTTGAATGCAATATTTGCTGATATATCTCTAGTAGAAGAACGCGTACTTACTCATTTAGATACATCACCTATTACGAGTGTCTTTGGATGGTCCGGCATGAACTTCTTCTTAGGTAGACTTTCCAGATAGCCCTCGTCGGTAGCAGTATCTTCGCGCATCTTGAATTTGTTTTGTATATCCTCATCATCACTATCGCTAGATGTCTGACTATTAAGCTCATCAAAAGTAACATTAATAGATTCTTCAACAATCATAGATCTTTTATTGAAAATTCTATATCCCTTACTCTTGGTAGCATATCCGAAAAATATTCCTTCGTCTGCCTTAGAGTCAAACTTACCCAAGTTGTCCTCGGTGTTGAGGATAAAACGGCGACAACCAAATACTTTGAAATAAGAAGTATCTGGAATCCTTCCAAACCACAATTTATATGGAGTTTTCTTCTAGATATGTCGAATTAACACCCTATTTAAAATATGACAGGCTGTACTAACAACTTCTGCCCAAATTTTTTTAAGAAAATTATGTTAATTCAGCATGACTCTAGCCATATCGCTTAGAGAAAGATTCTTTCGCTCCACAATACCATTCTGTTAAGGAGTTCTAGAATAAGAAAACTCATGGTAATATCCACTATCATCACAAAAATTTTTAAATCAGCATTTTCAAATTCACCACCATGATCACTTCGGATATGAGTAATCATGAAGCCTTTTTCGTTTTGAACCTTTTTTTTTTGTAAAATATTTGAAATTCAAAAATGGCATCACTCTTGTTTGATAAAAAATACACCTATATATAACGAGAGAAATCATCGACTATAACGAAAGCGTAGAGTTTACCGCCAAGACTAGCGACTCTACTATGACCAAATAAATCTATATGAATTAACTGCAAAGGTCTCGAAGTACTTACAACGTTACTGGAAAAAAGAAGACCTTGTTGCTTTGCTCTTTTCATAGTCTGAATACACCATAATCTCTTGAAAGTAATTTCTGAGAGTCCTTTTACCAGCTTTTTGGTGTATAGTCTTGAGATAGCGTCCATATTTGCATGTCCTAGTCTCATGTGCCATTGCCAAATTTTATCTTAATTAGCTACTAGGCACTTACCCGCATTGTTAGTACGTTCTAGAAAACATAAATATTATCTTCCACGATCCCTTCATATACGGGATTTTTGGTAGACATATCATATATAGAACATTTATCTTTCACAAAACTGATGCCATAACCATTATCTACCAAATGACTTATGCTCAATATGTTGTGTTTCAATTCTGTGATTAGACAAATGTCTTTTATTTCTGGATAGGGAGACATACCAACAGTGTTGTTACTAATAATATCGTCTCTCAGATTGTTGCCGAAGAGAACATATCATTCTTTCTTCATCGATAGCATAGCGAATAAAGATACATCACCAGTCATATGCCACGAACATTCGCTATTGAGTATTCACTTGCTTTTAGCATAAGAGGGTTGAGGTTCCACCTAAAAAATAATTAGATGAATCATTTGGTACCCATTTCTTCAAGGGTCCTTATGATTAGTCTTAGGAATCCAAGCAAGTAAATTACTGTCAACAATCTTTCTAGCTTTACAGTACTGTGATATGTGCCCGTGAGTACCACAGTATGTGCATGTAATTTTTGAAATTGTGCTCTTTGTTTCTTTGTTGTCATGTGTCTTTCTTGAAAACTTGTATATGAAAGCATGATTGTGAGAAACGTGTTGCTTAGGTGCTTTCTTTGGTTTAGTCTTTTGTGATGTAAGCTTGGTATTAGGACTAACCTTAGGCCGTGTAATAGGGATGACTTGTTTACCTAACTTGATCACTGACTTTTTAGAGAAAGCACAAGACTCCTCAAATCTAGTAGTCATATCTGCGAGTCATTGCTCAGTGACTAATTGTCTCTTCTTTTCTATGTCATTTAACTCTTGTATCTTGACATAGTTTCTTTCTTTCTTTTCTATTGTAGGATAGCCTCATGATAGTCCAATTTAAGTTTGGATATCTTTTTTGTGTTACCGGCAGTAGATGTCTCTTTAATGTCTTCAATAAGTTTAGACAATCTAGCTGTGTATACCTTAATATCTTTGCGAGATTGCTTATACTTGTCTAACACATTTTTGTGTTCTTCAAGTAGTTTGCTAAAGGCAGTTTCTAGTTTATTGAAAGTAAAAATCATTATATAGAGGGTTATCAGATATCTTATCAAATGCCATCAGACAGACATTTGCACTATTGTTGGGCCTATCCTCCTCCTCTGATTCACTGGCCTTACTTTCATACCAGATGCTGGTGTTAGCGTACTTTCGATCTGTTGCAGCTTTTCTGCTCGATCTTGATCAGTCATATGGACTACTTTTCTTTGACAGTGGACAGTCCTTCTTTATGTGTCATGACTTCTTACATCCGAAGCAGATTGTTTCTTCTTCGTTGCTTTTGTGGATGTATTTTTTCTTTCGGTTTGATCTCTCAAATTTCAAAAACTTTCTAAAGTTTTTGACCAGTAGGGCCTATTCATCACCATCGCATAATTTTTCGTCAAAATTATTGCACGAGACTTTTCTGGCTTGTGCTTTGAAGGAAATTGATTTTTTCTTGGGTATTGCTTCTTTAAACTCTTGCAAGTCCACCTCATGGGTCATGAACTTGCCCATCAATGTCTCTAATGTCAAAATGGTGAGATCATTTCCTTCTATGATCGCTGTGGCCATCGGGTTCTAGTTCTTTGTTAGGGCCCATAGTACCTTTCTGATCTTCTCGTGATTGATGTAATCCTTACGAAGAGATTGTAAAGGATTAGTAATATCAAGAAAATGAGTGAACATCTGTGTAATTGACTCACCAGGTTTCATCTTGAAAGATTCATATTCTTGTGTTAGTCTACTGAATTTTGATTCCTTCACTTGTGAAGTTCCTTCATGAGTTACCTCAAGAAATCTTCAAATTTTATTAGACGTCGTACAGGTTGATACACAATTGAACTCGGTTTTGTCAATTGTATAGAATAGTGCATTGAGGGCTCGTGCATCTAGACTAGCATGTGTCTTTTTATGCTTCATGTATTTGTCATGTGGCTTGTCTACTAGTACACCATCAATCACTGTTCTAGGCGATTTCTTGTAACCGTCGATTACTATCGACCAAAGATCAAAGTCCAGTAACTTGAAAAAGAAACTCATCTGTGTTTTCCAGTATGTGCAATTTGTTCCATCAAATAGTGGGGTCTATTTGTGGATTGCCCTTCACGGTTGAATATAGATTTAACGGCTGCCATAGGAATACTCTAGATGGTTATATATATGTATAACCTGCTCTGATACCAATTATAGGACCGTTAAGCACCTCTAGAGGGGGGTGAATAGAGTTTGTGCGTGTACAGCAGAAATTATCACCAATTAAAAATTAAGCAGCTATATACTATGGAAGGTAAATGGCAGTAAATAAAATACGGTAAAGAAAGAGTCAAGAAATGAAACTCAGTGACACAGCAATGTATTCTGGTATCCCTTTGAAAGGACTAGTCCAGTCTCGAGTACTCTTGCTCTATGTTAATCTACTATAGCATAAGCAAATTGAGAGCTTGTAGTATCTTATAACACCGTACTTGGTGACGAGCGCATGACCAACTCTAGAAGATAAATTTGAAAACTGGAATATTTTTTGAATGCAGCCTCTGATACAACTCTTCAGTACCAAAACTCTAGATTGAACATAACTGTACTGGCTTTGGCTAAGAGTGGTATAGGCTTAATTTTAAAGCTTTAGCTCATAGAAAACACTTAAAGAGATAAAGAAGAGAGTGTGAATGAGTGATTTGAAATGGTGAAAGTTCTCCTCTATTTATAGTATTTTTGTAGACCGAATTCGGATAGAGTTCAGGCGGAGTTCGGATGCAGAAATCTCGTATTCGAATGTTGTAGGCTGATTTGGAGGGATTTCAAAATTGAATTCAAACTGACCTGGCCGAACTCGGGCCAAACTCTGGCCGAACTCGGGCCGAGTTTTGTTCGAGTTATGCCTAGGTTAGGTCAGAACTTTTGGACCAAATCTGTTGGGTTTTAGGCTTTTTAGATGTGTGGACTTTTTGATATTGATAGGTAGGCTTATTTTTGTTTGTGGACTTGAGAAAAATCTAAGCCAGTACCAATCCTGATCAACCTCACATATTTTTCTAGACTCAATAAAATTTACAATTACAGAAGAAAATATGAAAAACTTGATCTTGATTCCAGTGCGATTGGTTTTTGATGGCGATGCGATGTATGTACTTCGTAGCAGTAGGACGTAAATGCTTTAATATGTAGATGCAGATGTTCTTCTCAATTAAATCCTGTAATCCTGTAGCAACATGTATATTTTGCGTATCGACCAAAGTTGACGTTGATTATCAAAATCAGGTGTGATCATTTACAAATGAGCAAATACACCGTACCAGTTTTATGTTCTGACATACGAGGGATATGGGTCCGAGAGCCTTCTACGCGACTGAAAGTAATGGACTTCTCTCCCTTCTTTCTGGCTAGTACTATGAAATACACGTCGCGTATCGGGAGCACTAGGCTCACAGAGTAAGAGAATGTGATTTGTATTTGTAGCGATAACCTCATATTTTGCTCAAGGGAATATGTCGCGAGAGAAAAAAAGTAATCCAAAGGCATCCCTTTATTGATAAAATAGGACAAAACGTCCTCCGAAACTATATTGCCAGATGCAAGAAAATAAGGTACAATAATGTCCTTCAAATTGCCACCTCCAGTATCAATGGTTGGCGGGACTAAAGACGGAAGAGCCGGACTGTGCAACTTCACTATAAGGGGCTTAGTTGAGGAATTTTCCTTTGTAAGCGGATTTCCTTTCAGCCGGACTACTAAGGGGTTGGAAACTTCGCCGAAGGCTTGGCCATCAGTGTTGTAGGGCATTCTTTTAACTTCACTTTGATAGGCCATTCGGAGGAAGGCTCAGCTTCTGTCTCATCATCAGCATCCTTACCTGAGTCATTTTGATGATTTTTCGGGAATATACGAGATTTCGTGTAGTAAACTTCAACCCCTTTGAAGGGATCGATGTTTGCAAACTCAATTTTTACTACACCATCACTATTAACATATTTGAAACACTGGTGCAAGGTAGACGGCACGATCATGTGCTCATGTATCCATGGACTTCCCAGTAAACGTTGTAGCAAGAGTCCATGTCAATGACATAGCAGGTTGCCTCCGTCTTCAGATCGCCAATTTCGATTTTCTGGCGGATCTTCCCCTTTGGGCAACTTTTGCCATTATTGTACCACTAATCATGGTTTGGGTTGGAGACAGCCAATGCTTCAAAATCCCCAGAGTATGCAGTAAGCGATAGGAAATAACGCTTACAAATGATCCATGGTCGATGTGCATGCGATCGACCTTGATAGCACCGACGTATCCTGTACAATATAAGGATCTGGCATGCCTATTGTTCTTCCGCAACATATCCTGCTGCAAAAACGTAATGTTCGGCATGGTTTCTATCACGCTGTGACATTGAGGACATGCATGGGGCTCTTCTTCCGGCTATTGTATTTGTCCTAGGTAGGACTCGACGTGCTGCAATGCCTTATTGAGAGCCTCTCGAGTCATTTTAGAGAGACAAAGGAGCTCGAACATATAGGAACAATAACACCTTTAGAGGGGGTGAATAGAGTGCGGCAGAGAATATTTCGCAATTAAAAATTTAACTCTAAGCAGGTGAAGCAATATATATAAAATAATTGCAAGTAAGTCAGTAAAATCAAGGCGAGAAAACAATACGCAAAGATAACAGGTATACTGGTTTCCAGGACTAGTCCAGTCTCGAGTACTCAACCCGATGTTTGAATCCACTATTTGAAATAGAGATTAGACCACGTGTTTTTGCTCCGAAGAACACGCCAACTTCACCACCATCGTGTTTTTATCCGAAGCCCACGAACAAACTTCAATACCTTTCTGAAGAAAGCTTTTATACGCCAAGCTTGTACAACTCGAAACTCCTACTCGAAAACCACCGGCACTTAGAAGAATAGAGTTGACTTGGAGATTTGAAGATTAAAGCTTTGGGAATGGAATAAAAAGTTTAGGAATAGATAGAGAAGATGAAGATTGAATCTGTGTTTAGAAATAGAAATTTCTTCTCTATTTATAGGTTTTTCTAGGATAGAGTTCGGGCAGAACTTGGTATCCTAACATTCAAAATTTCAAACGTTGGAGATCCACAAGAATAGGCAATGCTTCTGACCAGGAGTAAATTTTGCTGACCGAGTTCGGTCCGAGTTCGGGCAGAACTCCGGCCGAGTTCGGTTAGCCTAATTTCAGGGCTGTTTTGGTTTTTGGATCTGGTTTGGTTTAGGATCAAATCAAGAATGGGTTTGGTTTAGGCTAGACTTCTAATTGCCAGTGATCCCAATTCACAAATAATCTAGACTCAATAAATAGAAAAATACAGAATAAATAATAAAATCTCATAGACGACGCAATCTGCATTATTCGTTTCTTTTCATATCGAGATTGAAGTTTTAAGACACTTATCGAAATCGGTTTGACTATGGCTAAATGTGCCAACAATCTCTCCCATTTTGATAATGTGATAAAACTACGATTGATACTTAAGGAATAGTTCAACTTGAAGTGGAAGTAGACTTGATGAGTATGGAAGGTACGATAGTAGCTTTATGTCCATCAAAAAATGGTACAGTACAATGCTCAATGCTCCCCCGTAGTGTACGATCAAGTCTTATTACTCTCCCGTAATAAAACATTCTGCTGAATCTGTATCTGTAGAGTCTAAACCAAAATTCTTTCAAACCAAATTAGTAAAATAATCATCAGAAATCTCATCTAAATCAATCTTACTGAATTTTATCAATCAGTAATCAATCTTACTCCCCCATTTTGTTATAATAGAAAAATGGTATAGCAATATTAAACCACAAAGCATAATAGAAGACATGCATGGAATAATGGAAATACTAGCATAAACTGAAAAAAGTTTTGCACACAGAAAAGTAAAACTGAAAAAGTCATAACTGATAGTGCTTGAAAGAAGCATTTATCACTAATGCATGCCAACTAAAATAAAGTCAAAACATAACAAAGTCACTAAACTATCAAGAGGAATAATAAATCCTCAACTATCATCCTCATCCTCATCATCATCAGCTGCAGCACCAACAGTACCAGAAGGACCGGTCTCAGCAGATCGGTTGGGGTCATATCGAGCAGCCGGAGGGTCAAAGTAATGCTGCATCTCACGGTCATCAATGTGATAGCCAAGCCGGGTCGGATCACGAACCATAGGAATGGGGCCTCTAGGGTTGTGAGCAAGGCTATACGACAAATCATGAACCATGTTCGAGACGGCCTGGAGCTTAAGGGTAGTACGAAAATCCATAGCACGGAACTGATCCAACATGAGAGTCTGAAGGGACTCAAGATTAACACCGGCAGGAGGATGAGTAGCCTGAGAATCAGTAGAAGTGGAAGTGACTACAGGAGGTGGAACCTGTGCAGGATGAGCTGGGTGACGATGCTCATGAAGATAGGCAGGAGCAGTATCCTCAGCATGGTCCCCAAGACTGACCTCAAAATACTGAAAGATGATAGGGAGGTACATCCCGTATAGAAGGCGTCGCAAGGAAGTCTTGCGACAACGATCTATAGCGGAGATGATAGTCTTGGGAAGACTAAACGAAACATGAAAGTGAAGATGATAAATCGCTAAGAGTTCCAGGTAGGAAATCTCATCCGTGGCAGTATTCTTAGGAAGGATAGTGGAGAACACCATACGATAGAGATCATAGAAGTAGTTGTTCATATGTCTAGGGCGAAGATTGCCATGGGGTCGAGGATTCGGTTCACAGAGCGAATCACGGAAGGAATCAAAAGTTGTCCCCTCGGTAAACTCAACTGAGGTGATTTCGACAAGTGCCTCCCCATCATTGGGTAGGTGGAGAATGATTGCTAAATCATCGACATCAAACTCGATGTCGACTCCACCAAGTTTTAATTTCACCGTGCCCTTTGTGACCGAGAAATTACAATAGAATATGCGAATGACGTTGGTATAAACAGAAAAAGTGGATTAAACTAACTCTAGTAAATGATGGTACGTGAATACACTAGAGTGATCAGGAAATAACGTGAAGTTGATAGGAGCGTCCGGACAAATTTTTCTTTTATGAAAGTCCGTGAACCAAGAGTCCGAAGCTTCTTGGGACACAAAAATAAATTCATCAAAAAAATCTCTGTCGGGTCTCGAAGGACTGTAAAGAGAAAACGAGGCCGCCTCATGAGGAGTCGAGGACGACCCTTCGTCAACTTTCCTCTTCTTTTGAGAAGAAATAGGTCGGTTGGGAGCCATACAAAAATTGAATGGAAAGAAAAGAGAGAGAGATATACCGAAATTAATGGTAGACAGTGGAAGAGAACCTCGAAAGAGCTCCGAATCCGAAGTTTGAAGACTTGAAGAGCTTGAATGAGGAAGAATTTGGAGGTTAGTGTTAGGGTTTCGGTATGGTTTTGGAGGTGCTGTGAAGAAGAGGATGATGTAAAAGAGGGTTAAATAGAAGGGGGCTCGGTTGTCCAGCTTTTGTTTGAAATCCCCCAGACCGAGTTCAGTCCAAGTTCGGCCAGAACTTTGACTGAGTTCGGTCTCTAGGGTTTCAAGGCAGTTGTTGGAAATAATGTGATATTTTTTAACATAAATACGAAAATAAATTAGAGTTAATTATGTTGAAGAAAATAATTTAATATTTATTTATTAATTTCCTATAAATTTCCATAATACTTCGGGTTAGCTGTAGGGGTCGAATCCCAGCTAGCGATAGTCCGAAGACTAGTACACCGTGTCGCTTCAGGTTATTTACACCTGTGTGACAGAAGGGCCCTTTCGGCTTATAACCAAAATAAATTTAGCGAATTTATGTTCGTTAAATATATTATATTATATTATATTACCTCAACATCCAGAATTCCTAATTCTCTTCTTATAAAGTTAAAACGATCTTCAGCCAAAGGCTTTGTGAAGATGTCAGCTAGTTGATGTTCAGTATCAACAAATTCTAAAATAATATCTCCTTGCAAAATATGGTCTCTCAAAAAAGTGATGTCTAATTTCTGTGTTTAGTGCGTGAATGACATATGGAATTCTTAGTGAGATTAATAGAGCTAGTGTTATCACAGTAAATGGGAATATGATGAAAGGATAATTGAAAGTCTTCCAAGTTTGTTTCATCCATAAATTTTGTGCACAACAACGTCCTGCAGCTATATACTCAGCTTCAGTCGTTGATAATGCAACTGAATTTTGTTTCTTAGAAAACCAGGAGACTAATGACTTTCTTAGAAAATAATATATACCGTTGGTACTTTTACGATCGACCTTGCATTCAGCAAAATCTGCGTCCGAGTAACCTATCCGGTCAAACGAATCAGTTTTGGGATACCAAATATCGATTGTCAAAGATCCTTTAAGGTATCGTAAGATACGCTTAACAACACTTACATGTTCTTCTTTAGGACAAGCCTGATATCTAGCATATAAGCATACCGCAAACATAATGTCTAGACGACTAGCAGTTAAGTATAGTAAACTACCAATCATACCTTTGTACTTACGTATGTCAGTTCGTGTACCGCTTTCATCTATATCAATCTTTGTAGATGTTGCCATTAGAGTGCCAATAGGTTAGACATTTTCCATATCAAATTTCTTTAGCAAGACTTTTGTATATTTGACTTGATTAATAAAAATCCCTTGTGAACTCTGCTTAATTTGCAGTCAAAGGAAGAATGTTAATTCTCCCATCATGCTTATTTCGAATTCACTCTGCATACACTTAACAAACTCGTCACATAGAATCTCATTAGTAGCTCCAAAGATTGTATCATCTACGTATATCTGCACTAGTAAAACATTTTTGTCCAAAGATTTTATAAACAAAGTTGAATCAACCTTCCCTTTTGAAAAACTGTGTTCAAGTAGGAAAGAACTAAGACGCTCATGCCATGCACGGGGTGCTTGTTTGAGACTGTAGAGAGCTTTTCGAAGCTTGAATACGTGATCAAGAAAATATGAAAATTTCAAAGCCTGGAGGTTGTTTTACGAAAACTTCTTCTTTTATAAAACCATTTAAAAATGCACTTTTAACATCCATTTGAAAAAGTTTG
Source organism: Iris pallida (assembly GCA_029216955.1). Classification (NCBI taxonomy): domain Eukaryota; kingdom Viridiplantae; phylum Streptophyta; class Magnoliopsida; order Asparagales; family Iridaceae; genus Iris; species Iris pallida. Next base: position 3,991,282 of record JANAVB010028820.1, on the reverse strand, counting down.
AAACCATGAAAACTTGTAAAAGCACAAAGCATACAAATGGACTATAATATAGAAATTGAAGCATATGTCTCCTCATAGTCAATTCCTTCTTCTTGATTATAGCCTTGAACTACTAGACGTGCTTTGTTGCGTGTGACTGAGCCATTCTTATCTAACTAATTTCGGAACACCCACTTAGTACCAATGATCGGATGATCAATTGGTCTGCGAACAAGTTCCCAAACTTGATTCTGTTTAAATTGGTTAAGTTCCTCTTGCATAGCAAAAATCCAAAATTCATCAGAAAAAGCTTCTAAAACATTCTTAGGTTCAATTTTGGAAATAAATGCAACATTTACTATTACCAATTGTCTTGAGCTGGAACGAGTGCTTACGTCTTTTGACACATCACCGATTACCAGGTCTTCGGGATGGTCTGGTGTAAATCGTATACGTTTCGAAAGACTTTCAGATAAGACGTTGAAGTATCTTCTGTTGTGGGAGTTTCTTCTTCATTATCACTGTCGTATTGTCTTTTGACATTTAGCTCATCGAACCTGACATTGATTGATTCTTCAACAATAAGTGATTTCTTATTGAATACTCTGTATCCTTTGTTTTTTGCCGCATATCCCAAGAAAATTCCTTTATCAGTTTTTTTATCAAATTTTTCCAAGCTGTCTTTTGTATTTAGAATATAAAATCTTCATCCAAAGACCTTGAAATAGCTGATATTAGGAGTTATACTAAACCATAATTCATAAGGAGTCTTTTTAGATATAGGTCTAATAAGAACTCTATTCAATACATGGCATGCTGTATAGACAGCTTCTGCCCAAAAGTATTTAGGAAGATTGTACTGATTAACCATAACTCTGGCCATATCACCGAGAGTTCTGTTCTTTCTTTCTACAAATCCATTCTGCTGAGGAGTTCTGGGGCAAGAGAATTCATGAGATAATCCATTTGAATTACAGTAAGACTTGAATTCATGGTTATCGAATTCTCCTCCATGATCACTTCGAACACGAGTAATCATGAATCCTTTCTCATTTTGTACCTTCTTATAGAAAGATACAAACTCGAAAAGGCCTCATTCTTATTTGCAAGAAAATAAACCCAAGTATATCGTGAATAGTCATCGACTATCACATAAGCATAAAGTTTTTCGCCAAGACTGGCGACTCTACTTGGTCCAAACAAGTCCATATGAATTAATTACAGGGGTCTAGAGGTACTTACAGCATTTATTGATTTGAAAGATGATCTAGATGCCTTATTCTTCTCACAATCAGCACAGATCATATCTTTCTTGAAACTTATTTCAGGTAAGCCTCTTACCAGTTTCTTGGTGGACAATCTTGCAATCGTGTCCATATTTGCATGTCCAAGACGCATATGCCAAATCCAGCTTTTGTTTTGTGTTGTAAACAGACATTTTCCTATATTGTTAGTCTTTTTTGACAAATATAAAACATATATGTTGTCCTCTCTTTTTCCCTCAAAAAAAATTATTCCAGAGGGAGAGATACCTATGTCACAAATGCCAATGATATTATGTTTTTATAACCATGATCAACTAATTGACTGATACTCAATAAGTTATTCCATAACCATGTCACAAATGTCAAAAATTATTCCATAACCATGATCAACTAATTGATTGATACTCAATAAGTTATGTTTTTATTCTGTTACTAAGCAAACATTTTAATAATATGAGAGGAAGAGATACCTATGTCACAAATGCCAATGATATTATCTTTAAGATTATTTCCAAAGGCGACATAGCCTTCTTTCTTCATCGATAGAGTTGCAAACAATTTGTCGTCACCTGTCATATGCCTGGAGCAACCATTATCGAGTATTCACTTGCTTTTAGTGGGAGGAGGAAGGTCTACCTACAACACAGGTTGAAGATGTAACCTTTGGTACCCACTTTCTTGAGGGTCCTGATGAGTTTGCTTTTGGAACCCATTTATACACATTCATATCTACTAGCTTTCTAATCTTACACTGTGGTGACACATGTCCTTTTAATCCACAATAATGACATGTAGCAAAAGTGTTAGTGCTAGGTATTGTTTGAAAAATATGCTTTTGATTTTTTGAAAAGGTGTGTGTACTCGTGTTGTATGGAAATGTGTATATATAATCCTGATTTCTAACATTACCAGTCGTGTTGTTAGTGTGGTGTTCGTGTTTAGCCTTCTGGCTAGTGTTTATCTGAGCAATTGGTCTAGCGACTTGTTTGTCCAGTTTTATCTCTAACTTTTTAGAGTTGTCATTGGCTTCATTTAATTTGGTTGTGAGTTCATCTACTCTTTGAATAGCAATGTTATACTTCTTCTTCTCTAGTTCATGGAGATCGTTAAGTTTTACATTTTCTTGATTTGCTTTTTTAAGTTTTTCAAGAGAATTATGCAGACTCAACTTTAAAGAACTAATCTCATTGGTGTCAATAGAAGAATCTTTAATATCTTCTAAAATCCTAGATTGCTTTGAAAATTTAGACTGTACAAATTTTAGCTCTTTCTTAGCATTTTTGTACATGTCTATTATTTTCTTCTGATCGGCCAATAGATCAGAGAAAGCCTCACATAATTCATCAAAAGTAATTTCTTCATAGAGAGGGTTAGTTATTACCTTAGCATCTGTAGCTATGAAGCATAGGTTTGTTGAGCTCAGAGAGTTGTCTTCTTCTGCAGAGTCACTAGCCTCGCTTTCACACCAGATACTAGTATTTGCATAGTTTTTGGTTGTTGACCTTCTTATGCTTGTCTGATCATATCTGCTTGTTTGATCGTGTCTGCTTCCTTTTCTTGTAACAGGGCAATCCTTCTTTATGTGACCTGTTCTTTTGCAGTTGAAACAAATCGGTTCTTCATCATCTTTGAAGTCCTTTTTCTTCTTGTTTGACTTTCCGTGTCTGAGAAATCTTCTAAAGTTCCTTGTTATCAGGGCCATTTGCTCGTTGTCTGAGTCGTCTGATTCACTCTCGTCGTCAGAGATTGTTTTGTGATTTACTTTAGATGCTATTGTCTTCTCTTTCGGATGTTGATCTTCGAAATCCTGAAGTTCCAACTTATGTGTCATGAGCTTTCCAGTCATGGTTTTATGACTCATTGTCGAGAGATCATTTTCTTCTATAATAGCCGTTGTTTTTGCATTCCAGCTTTTTGGTAGTCCACGAAGAATCTTCCGAATCTTTTCATGATCGCTGTAATCTTTGCTAAGGGAAGCTAGAGGATTAACAATATCTAAAAATCTAGTAAACATAGCAGTAATAGTCTCATTAGGCTTCATTTTGAATGCCTCATATTCTTGTGTAAGTCATGAGATTTTGGATTCCTTCACTTGTGAAGTACCTTCATGAGTAACCTCAAGAAGTTTCCAAACCTCGTTAGACGTGGCACATATAGAGACTCTATTGAACTCAGTTTTATCAATAGTACAGAATAAAACATTAATGGCTTTTGCATTAAGACTAGTTTGTTTCTTTTCATTGTCGGTATATTTATCAAATGGTTTGTCAACTAGAGAACCATCTATCGTAATAGGTAGAGGTTTCTTATAGCCATCGACGATAATTGACCATAAATCAAAATCAAGTGACTTGAGAAAAAAGCTCATATGTGTCTTCCAGTACGTGTAATTTGTGCTATCAAATAAAGGTGGCCTATTGGTTGACTGACCATCACCGTTGCTTGGAAATAAGGATGCCTTATCTCAAGGAGTGTTAATTCTGTCGAGAGATACCTGTTCTGATACCAATTGTAGGAACAATGGCACCTCTAGAGGGGGGAATAGAGTGCAACAGAGAATATTTAGCAATTAAAAATTTAACTCTAAGCAGGTGAAGCAATATATATATAAAATAATTGCAAGTAAGTCAGTAAAATCAGGGCGAGAAAACAATACGCAAAGATATCAGGTTTATACTGGTTTCCCTCTGTGAGGACTAGTCCCGTCTCGAATACTCAACCCGATGTTTGAATCCACTATTTGAAATAGAGATTACACCACGTGTTTTTGCTCCGAAGAATATGCCAACTTCACCACCGTCGTATTTTTATCCGAAGCCCACAAACAAACTTCAACACCTTTTTGAAGAAAGCTTTTATACGCCAAGCTTGTACAACTCGAAACTCCTACTCGGAAACCACTGGCACTTAGAAGAATAGAGTTGACTTGGAGATTTGAAGATTAAAGATTTGGGAATGGAATAGAAAGTTTAGGAATATATAGAGAAGATAAAGATTGAACTGTGTTTAGAAATGAAAATTTCTTCTTTATTTATAGGTTTTTCTAGGACAGAGTTCGGGCAGAACTCGGTACCCTAACGTTCAAAAATTCAAACGTGGGAGATCCACAAGAATAGGTAAAGCTTCTGACCAGGAGTAAATTTTGCTGACCGAGTTCGGTCCGAGTTCGGGCAGAACTCCGGCCGAGTTCGGTTAGCCTAATTCCAGGGATGTTTTGGTTTTTGGATCTGATTTGGTTTAGGATCAAATCAAGAATGGGTTTGGTTTAGGATAGACTTCTAATTGCTAGTGATCTCGATTCATAAATAATCTAGACTCAATAATTAAAAAAATATAGAATAAATAATAAAATCTCAGAGACGATGCAATCTGCATTCTTCGTTTCTTTTCATATCGAGATCAAAGTTTTAAGACACTTATCGAAATCGTTTTGACTATGTCTAAATGTGCCAATAGAACAATGACAACCTAGTTGGAGTGTTGGCTAGTTGTGCCAGGATGTCAAAATTATAGGGCCTATCGAGCCCCACTGCAGTTTCTTTTCTGAGGGGTTTGTCAAGGCGTCCCTCTTTCTGTTTCTGTTTATACGTCGCTGGCGGTTGGGATGGGCCAGGTTCGGATGAGTTAGGAATTACAGAAGTCGAAGCCGGTGATGTCTCTTTTCTATGGGCTTGGCCATAGTTACTTGAGTAATCCAGAATAGTCCTGTTTGCTTTTGCCCTTTCTTCATTGGGCGCAGAGGAGACCGTGTTGCAGAATTTGACCTTCTTTCGTTTGACCTTGCCAGAAGGATGTACGCCAGGTCGGATTAGGTCATCGGTGTTTTCAGGGTGCACCCTGTGACCTCTCTTCAAGGTGGTTTGACAGGTACTAGCGCAGATGTTTGAGCAGTCGGGAGGTCAATGACCTCCATATTTGTTTTTGGGATCGGGACGACCCTATTATGTAACTACCTAGATTTCGGATTTATATTTTTGAAAATATTGATTTAACTTTGAGTCATGAATTTTCTTTTCTTAAGTTGAAAATTTATTTTGAAAACAATATTATAGTTTTTGGAAATCTATGGAATTAATTGAAACTTTGAATATAATTATTTAGATTGTATTTTCATTTCAAATTATTCATTATTATTGAGGCCTACTAAGCCATGGGCCTGGATTATGGGCTTAATAGCTACGGGCAATCTATTAGTTAGTCCAACTATTTGATTAGTTACTAACTAATTACTTTATTTATGAATAACTAATTATGGGATTAGTTAGATATTAGTACTAACTACTTGGGTTGGTTAGCAATTAGTTGTTAGTGGAATTGTTAGTTATGGTTAGTTAACTTGCTCCACCTTAGACCCTAGATCCATTACAATTTACACTCATGCCATCCTTGACTTGTGGAACACTCCACTTTTTCTCCTAAAATATTGGACACACCCTATACTTTATTCATAAAATATTCCTAACACTCTCCTGCTCTCACACTGCTAGCCGACCACCAGACTCTACCACTCGTCGTCGAGTATCATCGGCGACCTCTGGCTTTACCACTACAGCCAGCCATGACCCCCACTATCTCTAGATCCCGATCGCCACTCCGGGGATCTCACTCATCGCCGCCACCATAGCTCCACCTAGCCACTACCGATACCACCACCGTCTGGTCGATACCGCCACCACCACTACCACAGCCACCCCAATTTCAAGAATAACTCACCTACGACTGCCGTCCACCGCCTTGTCATCCACTGCCTCGCCGTGGCTCCATCATTCGACAGATCTGCCCGACCTCGGCGTCCATCCCGAGGTAGATCCATATGGCTACTACCATCTCCATCTGGACCTGCTGCATTCTCCGAAGACCATGCCCCACGCCAAGCCTCGACAGCCGTCGTGCCACCTCATCGTGCTCACCGTGCGACGCCACCATCTCCAGTGGTCCTCAACCGATCCCAGATCTGGCCGACAATGATCGCCCCTTCTCTGACTCCCTCCTCCAACGACCACCAGCATCATCCCTGACGTCCCAGGCTATCTCCAATCAGATCTGGCCATCTCCGACCAGATCCAACCATTTTCGGTCGGATCTGTACAGATCCGCCAGCACCACCTTCATCTAGAGCGGGTCGCGTCGCCATGCTTTCGCAAGTCCGGTGCATCACCGCGCCGTCCAAACCGGCCGCCAGTGAGTTTTTTCTTCTGCTCCTCTGCTCTTTTCTTTCCAGATTTTCCTGAGACTCTCTCTCTCTCTCGTATGTGGAATATAGGTGTGAGAATATTGGGCCGGGTTTACCTAATAAATTTGGGCTGGGTTTTAGGATTCAATAATAATTTGGTTTATTAGATAATTAATGTTTAGCTCATTGATTAATAAGTCTAGTTTAGCTAATATTTTACATTAGTAATTTGTATTTTGTTAGTAATGTTTACTGTATAACTATTGGTTTCTTTAGTAATTAATAATTTGGCTAGCTGATTAAGGTTATAATTAATTTTGGATAGCAAATGTTTGAATGTTTACTATAAAATGTTTTATTAAAATATAACTATAATTTCATATGGTTATCAATGTGCTGGTAGTTGCAAATACCTTGCTATATATTTCATTAGGAATTATATTGCTAATATCATGGTTGGTATCTATATACTATAAATATTCCTAGATGCAAGTCTCTAAATATTATAAATTATTTTCATGATTTGTTACTATCTAATTAATATTATTTTCTAAAAAATTACTTTCTTGCTAGTTTATATATATATATATATATATATATATATATATATATATATATATATATATATATATATATATATATATATATATATATATATATTTATATATATATAGATATATATATATATTTTATATATATATATATATATATATATATATATATATATATATATAAACTATATATATATATAAATATATATATATATATATATATATATATATATATATATATATATATATATATATATATATATATATATGTATTTGGTTGGAAAAATATAAAATTGATAATCCTTATAGATAGATAGTGATATATATTTTGTTGGAAATATTAAATTGATAATCCTTATAGATAGATAGTGACATTAGCCAGTTGCCATTTTAGATTCTAACCGATTATCGTCCTACTCTAGATGGAGACATTAAGACTCATTGATTGCAAGGACAAAGGAAAGTACACTACGATTGAACTTTACTTTGTATTTATGCATTGCATTAATCTCATATTGGACACGTTGTACACACGATTGATCATGTGCTTCTGGTAGTTATCATGTTTTTGTTCTTTACTTGTACATTGGGGAGGGGAAATGCACTAGATATATGTGACCAAACCCAAAACTAAGAATTCATATGGATAGCTTAGGTCTCACATCGTGCACGTGGGACTCTAAGCCGTACATGTTCATGTGCTTATTCATGTGCTCATTCATGTACGCACCCCAGTCGGTCACATATTCTAGTTTGTATTTTTAAATAGTGCACATGCCAGGTTCCTTGTTCTATTTCATGTTCAGGTTCAGTTCATGTATTTATTTTCCTGTACTTCATGTTCTTTACTTTTCCTGTACTCGTTGCATTACAGATTTATATTGTACATGTTCATTTCGTAGGGTTATACTTTGCTTCTTTCCTGACTGGATATGTTACAGGTGTCGATGATTCTACCTTAGCATATATGGCTTACTTGACGAGACGATAGTTAGCTGGTATGGAGGCTGGATCAGTGATGAGTTAGGACTTTGATGTACAGGCTTATTTTCAAATTTGATGATGTTGTACTAAATACATACTGTATGTAATATTATTTTAGCACGTGATTAGATGTTGTGATGTGATTTTTTGATATTCTTGGGGTTCTTAGATGCTTAGTACAGCTTACTACGTTGCGTCTTCCAATGTAGGCTGGAGGTGTCCGACTCGTGTCTGAATATTCGGGAGCGGGTCGTGACTCGTTTTTAGTAGTGGCCCATGCAGGTCCGTCCAATGGTGCTTAGGACTAGAGTACCATTGGAAACCTGCGATATAGGAATGGTCAATCACAGCTTAGACTGATTGTATGGTTATCTATTTACAAAGTGTATTTCCTAAATATCATTTTCATGTCTCTATTAGCTTCTAGAAGTATCTAGGGACCATGCAAACTACTATCTTAGGAAGTTTTGACTGTTCCTTAGCAAACCTTTCATCATTAATTAAGTTTTCCAAGCCCTTCAATTCTTTCTTTAGTTTTGTTAGACTACATCAATTCGACTTTCTTTAATCAATTCTAATATTCTATCGTAGGGACCTAGACTAACTGCTTGTTCCAACTTATCTATCTGGTTACCTCAAACTTTTCTTTGACCTTAGGGAATTACTTTCTCAAAATAATTTCGTTATAGGTCGGCATTCCTTAGGTAGCCCTCTAGGGTCAGAAATATCTTTATCTAGTTCTTCCACTCAATTTGAAGTCGTACCATTCCTATAAGAGGCAAGTTTGATCAAATCTATAAGTTTATGTCCTCACTTTCTTAAATAGGGAAAGGTCGGAGAACAGATACTCCTCTTAATTTCGGTCATTTTTTACTGGTAATTGACCTTGACTCTCAAAGACCTACAGAACAGATACTTGCACTGGATCTGTTTCCTTGTTTTCTAAAAAGAACAGATACTTATGTCACTTTTTATCATGATTAGGACTTTTAGAACTCATTTGGATTGTTATAAACTTCTTGGAATTCCTATGGATAAGGTTGAGAGAAAATTCGACAACCTACTATGGCATGGCAGATACACACTGCAGACATTTATCTGAATTATTGAGGCCGTGAGTTCACTGTCAGTTGCGCACTGGCAAGTCATGGATGTTAGCCCAATGATTATATCATATTTTTGAATATGACCAATCAATTAAGTTTAACTATTGAAGTCACTAATATTCATATAATCACGATCTTGTTGCTACTTAAACATAGCATTGTCCTTATGTTCACTATATCAATATTGCTATGCTTGTATCATATTGCTTTGTTCGTCTAACATATTCTTGTAAGACATGTAGTAAGCATGATCAAGCAATGGAGAATTAATGATGGGCCAAAGACGATATTATACAAAAAGATTTCTCTGAATCACCCAACGACCTATCTGGGGCCTCGCATCCAGGATTTTCATATCTTTTTATATTTGGACGATTGCCGTCAAGGAAAAATACTTCTTCAATGTCAAGAAAATGGTGTCATCATATGGGCTATTGGTTTTCATATTTATTCTGTATTTTTCTATTTATGGAGTCTAGATTACTTGTGAGTCAGATCAATAGCAATTAGAAGTCTATCTCAACCTATCTTGATTCATTCCTTAAACCGAACCAAACCCAATTGAACCAAAAAAACCAACTTAGGTTGAACCAGAACCAAAGGAACCGAACTCGGTCTACTTGAATTTCTCCTGGTCAGCAGTAAATTCCTATTCCTTTGGATCTGCAACGTTCAAAATTATGAACGTTAACCCTACCGAGTTCTGTCCGAAACTCTGTCTTAAAAATTCCTATAAATAGAGAAGATTTTTTCATTTCTAAACACGCAATCCTTCTTCATCTTCTCTATCTATTCTTAAGTCTTCCTATTTACCAAGAGCTTTAAATCTTCCTATTTCCAAGACAACTCCTATTCTTCTAAGTGTAGTGGTTTTCGATTAGGAGCAATTGAGTTGTACAAGCTTGGAGTACAAAAGCTTTTTTCAGAAAGGTATTGAAGTTTGTTCATGAGCTTCGGATTAAAACACGACGGTGTTGAAGTTTGTTCGTGAGCTTCGGATTAAAACACGACAGTGTTGAAGTTTGTTCGTGGGCTTCTGATAAAAACATGACAGTGTTGAAGTTGATGTGTTCTTCGGAGCAAAACACGTGGTGTAATCTCTATTTCAAATAGTGGATTCAATATCGGGTTGAGTACTCGAGACTGGACTCGTCCTATCAGAGGAAAACCAGTATAAACCTTGGTGTTTGCATTTGCTCTTCTCAACTCATTTACTTTACGTATTTACTTATATACTGCATGCTTCATATTTGTTTAGTCACTGCCATAAATATTTTTAAGTGGTGATTATTATTCTGCTGTACACACGCAGTCTATTCACCCCCTCTAGAGGTGCTTAACATTCCTACAATGGACTCTAAGTCGAAGTAATTTCAGGTATTCATAGGTTTTCGGATGTTATTAAGGCTTTGTCTGAAATTCATAATGTTTTACCACTTGAGTTGTTCCGGCAATCCTGGATGAAGTTGACAGAATATTCGGTAATCTATTATTATTGGAGTCATGGATACCAAAGGTTCATTGCAGTCAGATGTATGCTATACTGGTGGGGCATGAACTCTAAGCGAAGTGACTTCTGATATGTATGGTTACCAGATACTATTGAGACTATATCCAAGATTCCCTGTTCGGCCTCTTATCGTCAAGGACAATTTACCATAAATTTTCTTGAATTATTCAAAATCTTAGTATTTGATCCAAGATTCAGAACTTATAAACTCATTGGGACCATCCTTTCCAACCCCGCTAACCAATCTCTTTCACGAATCAACTCTAAAGTATTGCATGTATTTTGCTAATAAATTCCATACTTTGATAGGTATATATATAGTTAATATACAATTAAATATGTATATTTATATATGTATACGTTTGATAGCTAAATACATATGGTTGATAGTTATATAGATACAGAGGAAATCATAGATAGGTTACCTAGCTCACTTTAAGTACCCTAGGGGACAGGAATTTTGACAAGGTTAGTTAAAGTAGGAAAAGGATTATAGGAGAAGATTTTGGATAGGCAATTTAGTAAAAGTCCGGAAAGAGTATAGAGTTATAGATTAAAATACTTGTGGTTTATTCAAGAAGAAGATGATAGAACTGTTAGTTGTGTTTACTAGTGTTTAGACATCGGACTACGAATAATGGAATATAGCATTTCCATAGGAAGATCAATTTTATAAACTAAAATGGGTTCTTCCGCAAGAAAAGTGAATTCAGGATACTATGGGGATATGAAGATCAAAGGAATCAATTTTAGAAAATCAACTAAAGGACGGGTAGAACCCATAGGAAGCTATTATAGAGTTGTGGTAAGGCAGGAGTTTTGGTAGGCATACTAGAGATGGTTGGGATAGAGTAGCTAAGTTTTGAAATATGGTTAGAAGATTCACAAACGATGGAGATTCAAGGTTAACTATTTTGGTTTTAGGATTTCTGAATTCATGGAATGTTCAATAGAAATTTTAAAGGATTTGCAGTCCGATTTTAGCCAATATTCTAGTTCGGGATAGAATTGGTTATAATGCTTGAGATTGTTATCTTATTTCCCTGTGGTTTTCTGTAACACCCAGTTTTCCAGATGAGGGTAATTTTAAAATTTTATAATTATAATTATTATTTAATGATATTTATTTCATATTATGATTTTTAGTGATTTTTTGTAACACCCAGTTTTCTGAAATTGGGGTATTTTTGAAAATTTATTATTTTTATTATTTATTAATGGTGTTTTAGTCATGATATGATTTTTGGTGATTTTTAGTTATATTAAAACCATTTTCTAAGTCATGACTTATGACTTGTGATTTTGACTAGTGTAACCTAGTGTAACCCTAGAGTTTACTTAACCTAGAACTTACCATGACCTTGTGGACCTAACCATAGGCTTAGAACATCAAATTAGGGCTTTTTAGCCTCAAGGGTATTTTGGTAATTTTCTAGGATTTAATTGGAATTAATTGATCTTATGAGTTTTTACTATTCATTGATTTTGGTTAGTGTCATGAGAGCCTTTAACCTAATCTACCCTAATCCATAGGTTAGTCCCTAACCTAGAAATGATAAAGGAATGGTTGGTTGCATAAGTCAAAGTATGGCTTAATATCTAGATATTTATTCCATTGATATTTTCCTTGATTTACTCCAAATATCACAACCCTTTACCCCAAAGTCTTTACCTTAGCTTGTAAGTAACTTGGAGGACACCCCCTACATGTTGGCCGGCCAAGGACCCCCCCTAGCCATGCCAAGCCCCTATATATCACCACCCCAATTTATTTCATGTCTCTTTACAAATTCATGAACTTGAAAAACCACAAATGCTCAAACCTACATAACTTCACCATTAGTGATCCTATTGACCTCAAATCTTTTGCATTGGAACCCTAACATACCAAGGGAGCTAGGGGAGACTAGAAGTTGGAGTTTTTGAGGTATTGGACATCACAAAGTTGAAGTGAAGCCCCCCCCTCTACATTGATTTTCTTGATTTCTAGCACATAGAGGTATTTTCATTTTTATCTATGTAATGTAGTGATTTTTCTTCATAAATGCATGCATGCAGGTCTGCCCTAGATGTGGGTTAAGTTTGGTAAATTTTAGGTTTGGTTTCGTGTCCGTATCGGACACGTATCCTAAGCTAGAAACCCTCGTTTGATGAAATGCCACAAAGAAATTAATTTCATTATTTTGTAAAACAAATCTCATAATATTGTTGCCCTAGACTTATAGTTTACACCCACACTTGACTGAACACGACACGGTGTCATTTTCGTGTCGAAAATCGACTTGGACACGATGCCAGGACATCGCACTGTGCACATTTTCATGCCCTGCTACTCGACACTTAGCACGGACACTGTGGGACTCGTGGACACGTGAAAATTGACACAGAGGAGGGGGCAACCTCTGACATGCCCCCCTCGAGTTTGAGACACGTTGGTGTCGTGTCGAGAGAGCACGGACACGTGCACTGGTCGTGTACTGACAGTGCACGCACGCACAGAGTCCACTTCGCGCGTCTCGTATCGCGCGGACACAATACTTCGACACCTCGTGTTTGCACGAGTGTGTAGCCCATCATGTGGGCTACACGTGGATATGACCATGAGGCCCCACGTGGCTCGTGTCGTATCCACGAGACACGAGAACCCATGCACGACGCAGTGCAGAACACTGAGTATCAGTCGATTTTCCTCGACTGATACAGAGTTCGTGCCGTGTCCTGAGGACACGTGGACACGAGACAGGCTACCTAAACCCTAGACCAACCCTAGGCGAACCTACCCACACGTGCACGAGACTTCTAGACACGTGTGTCGTGTCCTAGAGCTAAGTGCACGCGTGCACGATGCATGTGACACTGCACAGTGTCAGGATTTACCCGATTGGGTTTTTGGGCGTTGGGACATGCCGTGTCATGTCGTGGTGGACTCCCATGGACACATACGACACGTACATATGTCAGGGCACAATTACCAACCAATAGGATCGAGCCTTAGCTCGGTTTGGTGAGTGTAAATCAAGTTACCTATTTTTTTCCTGTGCACAGCCCTATTTTCCAGATTTTGGATATTTTCCAGTTTTGTATTTCGAATTTCAAACCTTAATTTGATATAATTTATACATGTATATGTGTATTTTTAGTATGTGTATATGTTATATATATGTTAGTGTGTGTGTGGGTGAAATTTGGGGTTCATTGGGTGTATATACATGTATATATACACATGTGAGTGTGTGGTGAGTTGTGTGTGTGTGTTCCTGTGTGTGTGTGTTTCTTTGGAGTGTTCAGTCACTGTTAAGTGACTGAACAGGGACCCCCCCAGACCAGTTTTCCCTCACTCTCTCTCTAAGATTCCCCCTCTCTACACTCTCATTACTTATCTCTATATATATATTGTATATAATATATATATTAGGTATATTATACATATACATTATGTATGTATATATGTTATATATATATATATATATATATATATATATATATATATATATATATATATATATATATTTTTTTTTTTATATATATATTATATATATATATATATATATATATATATATATATATATATATATATATGTATATGTTATATATATATATATATATATATATATATATATATATATTGTAGTGTGTATATATATATATATGTTATATATATATATATATATATATATATATATATATATATATATATATATATATATATATATATATATATATATTGTAGTGTGTATATATATATATATGTTATATATATATATATATATATATATATATATATATATATATATATATATATATATATATATATATATTGTAGTGTGTATATATGGTTATATATATATGTGGGGTATATGGGTATTTATATATAGTGGCTATATATATAGGTTTTACATTATATAGTGTATGTATATATATATATATATATATATATATATATATATATATATATATATATATATATATATATATATATATATATATAAAAAAAAATATATATATATATATATATATATATATATATATATATATATATATATATATATATATATATATATATATATATATATATATATATATAGGTAAACCTAGAACTAGTTGACCTAAGCTACTAGCCTATGGGCTATAGCTATTGGCCTATGGCCATTAGGGCTAACCCTAATTAACCAAATACCCATGACTTAACTAGTTTACCCCCTGTTTGACCAAGTGTTGACCAAGGTCAACCTTAGGTCAAACTTGACCTAATCAACCTAGTTTGACTTGAACTAACCTAGAATGACTAGTTTGACTAAACCCTAACTAGTAGACCTAGGTTGACTAGCAAGTTGACCAATGTTGACCATTGTTGACCAAAGTCAACTATAGGTCAACCTTGACCTAGAAATGACCTAATTGATCTATAAATGACTTAGATGGTCTTAGAAGGACTAGCTGACTAAGTTTGACTAAACCTTAGCCTAATGACTAGTTGGTTTAGGTTTAACCTATATGAGTAAATAGTAACCTAAGTTATATGGGTAGTCCTATGTAAATTAAGATATGTATGGGGTTAAGTGGAATACTTAGAGTTGAGTCATGACTTGAGTTGGAGAATAGGATTAGCTTGATTACAGGATTAAGGTTGGTATTGTGCTATATTTATATATTTTGTATGATATACCTTGTATAGGAGATTGGTTATGCCTTAGCTTTGTGGTATAGAATCCTTGGTATCCAAAGACATGTTAGCCTTATAGAGTTTGAGTTAGAGTTGGCCATTGACCTAATTATCTTACAGACTAGTATATGATTAACCAAAACCTTAGTTGGTCTAAGTTTGACCTAGACTTGACCCAGATTGATCATGTTGACTAGTATTTGACTAGTTTGATTAGAGTGTTGACCAGGAGTTGACTTTAACCTAGATTTGACTAACCTTGACTTGTTTGACCTTGTTTGACTCTATTTGACTTAGTTTGATTTCCTGTGACCTAATATGACTTGATTTGACTTAGATTGACTGTAGAGTTGACCAAATTTGACTTTGACCTAGATTGGCTTAGAATTCATATAGATTGCATTGTAGATTTCATTTACCTTCATATTAGACATGTCATAACTGTATTGCTCTATTTTAGGACATTGTGACCCTGGTACAGACATCTGATATTACACTACTCTTCCAGAGTGTCAGGCGAGTACATTCTCTGATAGTTCTTTCATTACTTGTCATTTACTGTATTTCAGTTCTAGTTAGCTATATGTGATTCTCTGTACAAACACGATTAGTATTGCTGGATCCATTACATACGACACTCATTTATTCATGTCTGGCCTCTATATCTGGAATCACTACTGGCATCACCCTACTGGAATCATTTCTGAAATCATTGGCTGGACTCATACTGGTTGTAGTATTGGATTATGGATTCTTTTATGGGCGGGGAAATACTTGAGTAGACATGTGAACATACCTAAAATCTGGAACCACCTCCCTTGGAACTATTCTGGAATGCTAGCTATTCCACACTTGGCCGAGTGTGCGATGTGCCTGATTACCCCTAGCCGTTTACATGTTGATCTCAGTATTTTAAAACACACTGTTAGAGTATAGTCTGGACTTACCCTAGAATCATGGATCACTTCTGGACTCATTTTTACTGGACTCATCTTGTACTGGAATCATCTAGTATTGGATTATATGGACTGGACTCACAATGGGATTACATTTTATACTGTCTGGACTTATACCATGTTATTCTAGTTCAGCTAGTTTACTACAGTCTTCTTTGCCATGTTTTCTTCTCTTGTTAGTTACTTTACTTTCCTTGTACCCTCACTGTTTCTCTACATCATTTTCTGTATAAAACTGCCATGCTCATCTGTATAACTGTCTAAAAATTATTTTATAGTCTTTGTCATTTACTTGGGATTTCTAGATGAGATGTGCTCGTTCCTGTCCTAATTGGACCTGTTGAAAATATTACAGATGACACTCCTGACGACACATGCCCTACTTACCATGGACCTGGCGAGGGATTAGCTACCTTTGGTTCCGACTCTCAGGAGTGATTCAGGAGTTTAGCTAGTAGACTTACTTAGCTTTCATGTTTTGAGCTTGTTTGTATTAAACTTGAGATATTGAGTTGTATTAGAGTTTGTTCGAGACATTGTTGTTATTATTTTAGTAGTTTAATTTCTGTTGTTGTTAGTTGGTATCTAGATTTCTGTGTTATCTTATCGTGCTTAGACTGTGATTGAGTATATCATATCTTTTACTTGTCCTCCCTTCGGAGTTGAGATCTTGGCAAATACATTATATACACTGCATGAGATTAGTTAGCAATCTAGGACAGCGTTCTACCGCCGACACTGCGGCGTAGGCTGGACGTACCCACTTCTCGTGCCCCTACACAGGGTGCGGGTCGTGACATTTTTAAATTATTTTAAACTATTTAAATTCAAGACTTGTGGTTTTGACGTTTTGCTAGTGAAACCCTAGAGACTGTTTGACCTAGAGCCTAACCATGTGATTATGATATTTTAATGTCATTTTTGGCCTAAGGATATTTTTGGATTTGACCTCTTTGAATTATTTTGATATTATTTTATTATTTATGATATTGTTTTGGGGTTATTTGAGTCGGGTTCGAATTTCAACTCAATCCGACTTGAAACGGGGACCCGGGGGTAGTTTGACTCTAATGGGACCCACACACTAGTTAGGCATGGCCCATATAATATTAAATTTAGTCCACATGATAGAAATATTTTAGTTAGAGGTTAGACTAATTATTATGGATAAGGTTAGTGTGATTAGAGACTTTAGAATGACTAATTTAGCCCCAACCAATTATCCCTTTCCTAATACTCATAGAATAGGTTAGTGGGGGTATTTTGGACCTTACCATAATAGGATAAATAGTCCCATATGGCCAGCCACTTTGGGAGAGGATAGGCTCAAGTTCATTTCATTATTCTCATCCACACTCTCTCTCTTGTTCTTCCCCAAATTTCTAGAGAGCAATCCCTAGCAATTTCTCCACCAAATCCTTCCATTTCGCTACCAAATCTTCTTCTTTCCTTCTCCATTCTAGCCAAGGAGGAAGCTACCCAAGTTTGGGAGGATTCGGAGCTCGTTCGTGTCCTTTTGGAATCTCTACGTGTCGGTGTCGCTCCGGGAAGGCTTTTCTTCGATTCGATCTACCGGGAGGTATAAATCCCTTCTCCTTTTCATTTCCTCATGCATATAGGTCTATTTTGAACCCATAGGAATGACCCCCATGGTTGTATCTCCATTTGTGTCCATTTCGTGTCTATTTGGAGGTCATAGGAGTGTCCTTTGTGTTGTGGTTGTGTCCATGTGGAAAAATCCCAAATTTGGACACACTATGTGTTGTTGTTATGTATGAATGAACTATTACATGTTTAATCTCATATTTTTGTATTGGAGATGTGTTCTATTGTGTCTCATATATATATATTAGTGTAGAGAGTGAGTTCTTGATATATTATGTTATATACTTGTGTTCTTTTGTCTCAAACTACCCAAATCCGTCATAATTTTTATCCACGTTTTTAATTTCAGTCCTAACTTAGAAATGCCATAACTTCTAGCTCAAAACTCGGTTTAATCTTCCGTTTTTTTAAAAGAAGCGTATTGAAGTTAGCTTTCCAAAAACATGTATTAATAGGCCTAATTCTTTCTGTAACTTTCTGGAGAATTATTTGAGTGTCAGCTGTACGAAAGACAAACGCGTTCTCGGTATTTTCGCGATTCCGGGAGTTTTCGGAAACGAAAATGCGATCCGTTTGAAGTTTCGGAAAGCTAACACATAGATCTATAATTTACTTTAATCCTAGATTTTAATTCGTGCTAAAATGGTACAGTATTGATTATTAGTAGGTATTACTATTCGGCATATGCATTTTGTGCACCCTTGTGTGTAATATAATGTTCTATTTGATTTTAACCCATGTTAATGTATATACATTATGTAATTAAATAGAGAATGCAAGCATGAGTAAATATTTAAATAAATGATGTATGAGGTGTAAGCATCCTATCTAATGTAAGCATGTATAAGTATGGCTTGTAATGAATATGTAGGTTCCATAGTATGTAATGTATGGTGCATATAGTGGTGCAAGAGAATAAATGAATGATGAATGAATGCAAGCATGAATGTAATATAATAAAAGATGTAATATATGTAGCCTTGTTAGGAATAAAACTGGAATTTAGTTTTGTTTCACTAAATAAGAGATACATGAGAACTCATATATGTGAATGTCAACTTCCTATTGACACTTTGCTACACAATTGTCATGCCTCACTATCACTCCACACACAATGCACACTACACTATATAACCCTCACACCCTCACTAATTGACACTCTCACTCACACATTGCCTAACACTCATTCCATGATAACACACACATGTTCTTGTGCACTTTCATGACACACACACACACCCATGAACACATACACATGCTCTTCTCTCTCTCTCTCTATATATATATATATACTATACATGGCTAAATGTGTTAATGTGGTAAATAGAGTTTTCCTATAGTTATATATACATATATGTGATATAGGGCCTAGTGTTGAATTCTCTTTTCATGTACACCTCCATGTTCACACACACACATAGCTTTACATGTTAGCTTCCTTTCTCTTATGTATAATATTGAATGTGATGGCTTGTGTTTGGCTTGTATAGCCTTGTGATTGGTGTGTGATTGCTAGACTAGGCTTGGTTAGGCCAAGTGAGACTTATTAGACTTGTTGGGCTAGGATTTGACCTAGTTGACCTAGTTTGACTAGTCTAGTTGACTGGAGTTGACCAAGTGTTGACTTTAGTCTATTTTGACCTAGACAGCATGCAGATGCATTGTAGATTATATTTATCATTCCTTGTGTACATCTTGACTTGTGTTGCTCTAACTAGGAGTCAGGTACCTCATCTCTGACAGTACATTTACTTCAGACATTTAGATACGAAGCGAGTACATTCTCTGACCGTTTTATACTTGTCTGGATTTATATTCTTGCTCTAGATTACTGTACTTGATGCTGACACGATCATTATCACGGATTGGTACTATACGGATCTTCTTCTGAGATGTTATCTCCTTTTATTCACTAAATACATATTGTGATGTGCGTTTCACTTACATATTGTATTTATTGAATACCCATATCCTTGTATACTCCTTGTGTATATTGTACTCTCAGTATCACATGAGTCCCAGGAATAGACCATTGTACAACTATTGTATAACATTGTACATCTATTGTATAATATTATACATCCTTTGTATAATATTGTACATCCATTGTATAACATTGTACATCTATTGTATAATATTGTACATCTATTGTATAATATTGTACATTATTGTGCAAGATAACGTAACCGGAGTAGATCCTTGTGTATTAATTTGGGGAGGGGGAGTAGAATTGGTTATGTAATCAAATCCTATTGTACAACATTGTATAACTATTGTATATGTCTATTGTACACCCACGTACAATGGAGTTACCATTGCATTTTCCTAGACCGTTTACATAACCATATTGTAATCTAAATCATAGTAGGCTTACAGTTCTTATTTATCATATTTAGATATTTCCTGTTATCAAATCTCTATTGTTTTTCATATACTTCTTACTTTCAGCGTTTTATGTACCTTACTCTATTGCATGCTTTATATTTCCTAACATGATATGAACTGCGTGAGATATTTTGTGCTTGCTCCCGTCCTGACTGGACTTGTTGAAAATTTTACAGAGGATGATGAGACACCCTGTACCCTTACTTGGAGTTTGCCTAGTTGACACTCGCGACCTGGACCCCAGGGGAGGTTCAGGCAGCTGCTGAGGACGATACCTTGCTTAGTATAGATAGTTTAGACTGTTTTCCTTTTATGTTTAGTTGTTGTTCTTGATTCAGAGTTTGTATATTGTAGAGATGTTGAGACTTGTATTTTATTTCTGTTGTACCTCGGTTGAGGATTCTCTTATCTATTTTATCGTGCCATATTCTATCTCTAGATTGTGATTGAGTTGTACCTCTGTGTTGGCCTCCTTATGGAGAGCATTCATATTATGTTAGTTATAGTTCATGACCTAGAACAGCGTTCTACCAACGACACTGCGGCGTAGGCTGGGCGTTGTTACGCTCTTGTACCCTCACAGTGGGTGCGGATCGTGACACGTTTTTAGTGGTGGCCCATGCAGGTCGAGTTTATGTAGTGGTATTCGAACTAGAGTATCACTACAGCCTGCAGCAGGATTAGGATTATTTTTAGAGGTACTCAATCACATTAGAAAAAACTCTTAATCAGATTCTTTTGTCTAAAATTGTTGCTTATTGACTTCCCTTGAATATAAACTGTCCTCCTTTTAATTTTTGCTTCATTCTCAGAAATTGCTCCTTGTTTTGATCTGTTTTCATGATGGTTATGAAGACAGGATCTCATCACTTCGGTTCGGGGGATACTATCGAGAGGCTGGCCACCTCTCGTCCTGTTCATCAGGGCCTCGAGACTGTAGCTCTTGTTGTGCCGACTCAGGTTGGCGTATCTGCTACATTGGAGGTGCACCTCTACCTGTACAGAGATTTTCTTCCGTTATTTCTGATTTCTCTCAGCAGCGGTGATTCATGCAGCATCAGCAGCAGACCAGGGAAAACCAGCAGAGCGAGCTATCGTCAGGCCAGTCGAGGATGTACAGACCGTTGGAGATTTGCAGCAAGTTCCATTTTTCTCAATTCCATTCCCACAATTGTCTTTTATAATTACCTTGAAATCCGATTCCATCTGTTCCTTGTTGATTGATTAATTTTGTCATGTTACTCTTTTGTTGTGTTTGTTTTTTTTTCTTCTGAGAAAATCATATGGGCTAGGTCGCCTAAATCATGGGATCTAGAATCCTCGATAGTCATGTTAGTTGGCATAGTGAGGACATGTAGTCAGATTTCAGATATATTTCTTGGGTATGAGAATTTAAGGTTTTCGCCGTCGCATGCGACTATACGAAAATTTTAAATACCATGAACCTAGAGGTACGTACCTTAGTCAAGGACTCTGTGATTATCGTAGCCTTGCTCACTAGCATGATGAAGACTCTGGACAACATGATTTTGGACAGACACATATGATTAGCAGATTGTATCTTAAGAAGGTTTAAAACATCATACCCTTTTTGTTGTTATAAATGACTTAGGAGTAGGGATATTAAGATTGTAGAGCTTGTTCATAGGTAGTTCCTTCATAGTATATAGATATGGTGACTTGTAGAGTGTCTGTACCCTAGAGGTGATAGTTAGTTTTGGTGCTAGAATAGTAACCCATTGCAGATAATTCCCTGTTATTATGATACCAACCAGTTACGTATAGGACGTTAGTATGCCATACAACCTTGATAATTATTTATTGTTTTCCTTTACCCTTCCAGTAAGGCACCCAGTAACCAGAGCCTGCCCTTGAGCATAGTTGTAGTTTCACCTAGGACTAAGAGGTCTATATATATAGATGATATACTTAGGATATATGTGATAGGTTGTTGTTCTTGAGCATATATATATATGTGGTATTTGGGATTGGTGTGAGCTTGTGGGTAATTAGTTATGGGTGACTTGATAGGATTTGGAAGTTAAGAGCTAGTCTATTATAGAGTTTTCTTTGCTAATCCCTAGTTGCCAACACTAGGTAGCTAGCATAGGTAAAAGTCCTAAGAAGTTGATCAGCTGATGACCAAGTACTAGGATGTTGAGGAAATTGACTAGTGATTGACCCTTGTCTATGTTCGGCCTAGAAAAGGGTGCGATCATCTTAATTTCGAGGACGAAATTTTTATAAGGTGGGTAGGATTGTAACACCCAGTTTTCCAGATGAGGGTAATTTTAAAATTTTATAATTATAATTATTATTTAATAATATTTATTTCATATTATAATTTTTAGTGATTTTTAAATTATTTTAAACTATTTAAATTCATGACTTGTGGTTTTGACGTTTTGCTAGTGAAACCCTAGAGACTGTTTGACCTAGAGCCTAACCATGTGATTATGATATTTTAATATCATTTTTGGCCTAAGGATATTTTTGCATTTGACCTCTTTTAATTATTTTGATATCATTTTATTATTTATGATATTGTTTTGGGGTTATTTGAGTCGGGTTCGAATTTCAACTCAATCCGACTTGAAACGAGGACCCGGGGTAGTTTGACTCTAGTGGGACCCACACACTAGTTAGGCATGGCCCACATGATATTAAATTTAGTCCACATGATAGAAATATTTTAGTTAGAGGTTAGACTAATTATTATGGATAAGGTTAGTGTGATTAGAGACTTTAGAATGACTAATTTAGCCCCAACCAATTAGCCCTTTCCTAATACTCATAGAATAGGTTAGTGGGGGCATTTTGGACCTTACCATAATAGGACAAATAGCCCCATATGGCCAGCCACTTTGGGAGAGGATAGGTTCAAGTTCATTTCATTATTCTCATCCACACTCTCTCTCTTGTTCTTCCCCAAATTTCTAGAGAACAATCCCTAGCAATTTCTCCACCAAATCCTTCTATTTCGCCACCAAATCTTCATCTTTCCTTCTCCATTCTAGCCAAGGAGGAAGCTACCCAAGTTTGGGAGGATTCAGAGCTCGTTCGTGTCCTTTTGGAATCTCTACGTGTCGGTGTCGCTCCGGGAAGGCTTTTCTTCGATTCGATCTACCGGGAGGTATAAATCCCTTCTCCTTTTTATTTCCTCATGTATATAGGTCTATTTTGAACCCATAGGAATGACCCCCATGGTTGTATCTCTATTTGTATCCATTTCGTGTCTATTTGGAGGTCATAGGAGTGTCCTTTGTGTTGTGGTTGTGTCCATGTGGGAAAATCCCAAATTTGGACACATTATGTGTTGTTGTTATGTATGAATGAACTATTACATGTTTAATCTCATATTTTTGTATTGGAGATGTGTTCTATAGTGTCTCATATATATATATATTAGTGTAGAGAGTGAGTTCTTGATATATTATGTTATCTACTTGTGTTCTTTTGTCTCAAACTACCCAAATCCGTCATAATTTTTATCCACGTTTTTAATTTTAGCCCTAACTTAGAAATGTCATAACTACTAGCTCAAAGCTCGGTTTAATCTCCCGTTTTTTTAAAAGAAGCATATTGAAGTTAGCTTTCCAAAAACATGTATTAATAGGCCTAATTCTTTCTGTAACTTTCTGGAGAATTATTTGAGTGTCAACTGTACGAAAGACAAATGCGTTCTCGGTGTTTTCGCGATTCCGGGAGTTTCCGGAAACGAAAATGCGATCCGTTTGAAGTTTCAGAAAGCTAACACATAGATCTATAACATACTTTAATCCTAGATTTTAATTCATGCTGAAATGGTACAGTATTGATTATTAGTAGGAGTTACTATTCGGCATATGCATTTTGTGCACCCTTGTGTGTAATATAATGTTCTATTTGATTTTAACCCATGTTAATGTATATACATTATGTAATTATATAGAGAATGCAAGCATGAGTAAATGTTTAAATAAATGATGTATGAGGTGTAAGCATCCTATCTAATGTAAGCATGTATAAGTATGGCTTGTAATGAATATGTAGGTTCCATAGTATGTAATGTATGGTGCATATAGTGGTGCAAGAGAATAAATGAATGATGAATGAATGCAAGCATGAATGTAATGTAATAATAGATGTAATATATGTAGCCTTGTTAGGAATAAAACTGGAATTTAGTTTTGTTTCACTAAATAAGAGATACATGAGAACTCATATATGTGAATGTCAACTTCCTATTGACACTTTGCTACACAACTGTCATGTCTCACTATCACTCCACACACAATGCACACTACACTATATAACCCTCACACCCTCACTCATTGACACTCTCACTCACACATTGCCTAACACTCATTCCATAATAACATACACATGTTCTTGTGCACTTTCATGACACACACACACACACCCATGAACACATACACATGCTCTTCTCTCTCTCTCTCTCTCTCTCTCTCTCTCTCTCTATATATATATATATATATATATATATATACTATACATGGCTAAATGTGTTAATATGGTAAATAGAGTTTTCCTATAGTTATATATACATATATGTGATATAGGGCCTAGTGTTGAATTCTCTTTTCATGTACACCTCCATGTTCACACACACACATAGCTTTACATGTTAGCTTCCTTTCTCTTATGTATAATATTGAATGTGATGGCTTGTGTTTGGCTTGTATAGCCTTGTGATTGGTGTGTGATTGCTAGACTAGGCTTGGTTAGGCCAAGTGAGACTTATTAGACTTGTTGGGCTAGGATTTGACCTAGTTGACCTAGTTTGACTAGTCTAGTTGACTGGAGTTGACCAAGTGTTGACTTTAGTCTAGTTTGACCTAGACAGCATGCAGATGCATTGTAGATTGTATTTATCATTCCCTGTGTACATCTTGACTTGTGTTGCTCTAACTAGGAGTCAGGTACCTCATCTCTGACAGTACATTTACTTCAGACATTCAGATACGAGGCGAGTACATTCTCTGACCGTTTCATACTTGTCTGGATTTATATTCTTGCTCTAGATTACTGTACTTGATACTGACACGATCATTATCACGGATTGGTACTATACGGATCTTCTTCTGAGATGTTATCTCCTTGTATTCACTAAATACATATGTGATGTGCGTTTCACTTACATATTGTATTTATCGAATACCTATATCCTTGTATACTCCTTGTGCATATTGTACTCTCAGTATCACATGAGTCCCAGGGATAGACCATTGTACAACTATTGTATAACATTGTACATCTATTGTATAATATTGTACATCCATTGTATAAGATTGTACATCTATTGTATAACATTGTACATCTATTGTATAATATTGTACATCTATTGTATAACATTGTACACTATTGTGCAAGATAACGTAACCGGAGTAGATCCTTGTGTATTGATTTGGGGAGGGGGAGTAGAATTGGTTATGTAATCAAATCCTATTGTACAACATTGTA
Organism: Iris pallida; assembly: GCA_029216955.1. NCBI lineage: Eukaryota > Viridiplantae > Streptophyta > Magnoliopsida > Asparagales > Iridaceae > Iris > Iris pallida. The sequence continues at coordinate 3,965,642 of JANAVB010028820.1, read as the reverse complement.
TAACTATTGTATATGTCTATTGTACACCCATGTACAATGGAGTTACCATTGCATTTTCCTAGACCGTTTACATAACCATATTGTACTCTAAATCATAGTAGGCTTACAGTTCTTATTTATCATATTTAGATATTTTCTGTTATCAAATCTCTACTGTTTTTCATATACTTCTTACTTTCAACGTTTCATGTACCTTACTCTATTGCATGCTTTATATTTTCTAACATGATATGAACTGCGTGAGATGTTTTGTGCTCGCTCCCGTCCTGACTGGACCTGTTAAAAATTTTACAGAGGATGATGAGGCACCCTGTACCCTTACTTGGAGTTTGCCTAGTTGACACTCGCGACCTGGACCCCAGGGGAGGTTCAGGCAGCTGCTGAGGACGATACCTTGCTTAGTATAGATAGTTTAGACTGTTTTCCTTTTATGTTTAGTTGTTGTTCTTGATTCAGAGTTTGTACATTGTAGAGATGTTGAGACTTGTTTTTCATTTCTGTTGTACCTCGGTTGAGGATTCTCTTATCTATTTTATCTTGCCATATTCTATCTCTAGATTGTGATTGAGTTGTACCTCTGTGTTGGCCTCCTTATGGAGAGCATTCATATTATGTTAGTTATAGTTCATGACCTAGAACAGCGTTCTACCGCCGACACTGCGGCGTAGGCTGGGCGTTGTTACGCTCTCGTACCTTCACAGTGGGTGCGGGTCGTGACATTTTCTTAGTACTGAGAGTTTTAGCTAGTCCATAGGAATGGTACCGTGGGAGGTATCAGTGAGACGAGTATTTGCAAGCTATTTCCTTCATGCATATCCTAACCGGTAACCGTCAATTGATTTTCCAAATGTGTCGTTTGTTTTTTTTAAATCTTGTAGCGGTGACTTGATTATATATATATATATATATATATATATATATATATATATATATATATATATATATATATATATATACACTATATTTTGTTTATAATTATATCATTTTGATTTCGTTAATTTTTGTAAAGGAAAACTTTTGAATTTTGGACATATCTAGACGACATTTAAATCATATTATACAAATTTTGATCGTAGTTAGATTTTATTTCTAATATTGATCGTACCTCGATGATTTGGATATTCATGAAGATTTTGGGTTCTCTTGGTTACGAGTAGATCTGTCACGACCCGCACCAGGATATTCGGGCATGAGTACGTGGGCCACGCCCAGCCTACGTCGCAGTACCGGCAGTAGAACGCTGTCAAATATCCAGCAAAATATCTAAACAGTTCTACAATCCACTAAAATATCATGTACTCAAATCACATACAGCTTTGGATGAAATTAAAGAAAGACAGAGATGGAATCTAATAAATGATCGAACATATCAGGAATTGTATCGGAGACATATCGGATGAACAAGACATAAATCTAGAAAAGAATATAGCCTAGAGCTTCCATAAGACAACTCGCTGTAAATGGAACATCGAGATCTGTCTCAGCTAATATCATCATTTAGTTTAATAATGTGGGGCATAACAATTCCTAAAATTTATCAACATATCTAGTTAGGATGGAACGAGCACAAATCTCCAATAACAGTTCTAATTAGACGATAAAAAATATGTAGCAGTAAATAGAGAGAATATACAAGGTAAAGTGATACGTACATAAAACATGGTAAGGCATATCAAGACTGTAAATGAATGTAAGAGCAAGAGAATAGTGTATATCATGTACAGGAATCAGAAAAACTACTATCTATATGAGTTAGCACTAGTTTCAACATGTGATCGGCTTAGAACATGATACAAGATTTGGCCTGGTTAATCATACGTGCGGTGTATGATTAACACTGTTCAAGGTTCAAGACTTGATATAAGGAGGGTATTGATCACATATCTACGCTAATACTCTTCGGCCCCGACTAGTATAGTAGATCCAACCATGACACGATATGACACGGGATTCTCTAAAAGGTAGCTAGCCTTTGCAGGAATCGTGTCTATACAATGCACAAGGAACAAGGACAAGGCTTGCAAAAGAGATACCAAGAAATACAAAGAATAACATCTCGTGACGGGATCCAGACAATACCAATCCGTGTAAACAATGTGTCAAGAGAACAAGGATATTTACACTAGATACAAGAAATATAGAGGATATCATAAAACAGAAATATTATCAGAGAATGTACTCACCTCAATTTAGTTGGAAGTCGACGTGCACGATACGAACGTGTCGACACATAATAGGTATGATGCTAAGCTCCATAAGATGGTCTCAAACGACAGCACAGGCGGTTCCACAGAGTCCATAATAGTCCAAATAGCCTAATTTGATATATAACAGTCTAGAATCAGGATTTGACACGATAATAGAGATGAGAAATAGGAAACGACTATAATAGTCGTGACTCACGATATAAGGGAAAAGAATAACTACAAATACATATCTATCTACAAATCATTCATAATATTTAGAAACGATAATTTATTTACAAAATATTATTAGGTAATACTAGAAACCCAAAATCATTTAGAGTTTTAATATATATATATATATATATATATATATATATATATATACATATATATATATATATATATATATATATATATATATATATAAGCTAATCATATGAATTGTAAGTTGTAGATTATTGAATTATCAAGCGCAGAAGCGCAGAAGACATCCCTTCACGCTGAAGACATCCCTTCGCCAAAGCACAGAAGATGCAGAAGACTCAGGCTCAGTGCTAAAAAGACAAAACAGAAGATATGGAGAGAAGTCCCTTCATTGTCATGTCTACCAAAGTCTAGTACAGACATATCAAGACCACACATAAGGGACTAATTCTGTTCTTCTACAAGGGATCTAGTACAGATTCGACAGAAGCCTAGAAGGATATACAAGGGATGCAATCTTCATCAAAGCACAGCCTTCCTTCTTATCGATACACGCGCTGGAGGATTGACCTCCACTGAAGCATGTTATGATATTCTAGTGGGCACAGCCTCTCAGAAGTATATCAGTAACTCAGCACTTTGAAGAAGCCAGAGTCTTCAAGCCGGAGGCGCAGCCACCTGCCTACGCCAACCTCAGAAATAAGATGGTGGTAGGGCCCTCCTCTCCATCTTTTATTCTCGGAGCCAGTGTCTGCACTCCAGAGGTGCAGCTATTTGCCTGCGCCAATCTCAGACGCGCAAGGGTATCATACCCTTCCTTTCGAAGCCAACATCTCCACTGTTCAGAGGCGCAGCTACTTACCTGCGTTCGCATGAGGAGCAGGATGGTGATATGCTCACACCATCTCCATTCCTATGGCACAGTCATCTGCTCCGGATCAAAAGCTTAAGTCACTTCTCTACAAGAGACTTGGGAACTCCCATCGTAACCAGTGTAAGTCAACCTGTCGTTCCAAAAGTACAGTAACCTCGCCAACCTGAAGCACAAGCCTACTTATCGCCTATAGTATAGTGATTCTGGTAGCCTGAAACACAGCTTCGTAAGTTTCCCTATACGCACATAAGTCTCATCGTCATTCAAAGTCAAGTCCACTCGTCGCCTGAAAGCACAGAGGTTCCATCGCCTCCAGAAGCACAGTCTACTCATCGCCACAGCAGCACCTAGTCCTCACCAGAGGCGCAGCAAGTATGGGTCCAACCCAATTGGTTTGTTTAAACTGCCTCTTGCAGAGAAGATTGTAATTAAATCATGATTGAAATCATATCAGATTGATTTAAATCTTAGATAATGATCAATTAGACTCCAAATCTAAGATGAAATTCTAAGATTTACTTGGCTGTATCCGAGGAAGAAAATTGGTACGTACCATGTGCCACCTCCTTCGGTTATGTTTATAACCACTAGAGATCTTATTTGAGGGGAATCTCGATGTTCGCCACGTGTTTGCGCCGCAGAAGCCCGCACCATGCAATGACGACATATTCTTTCATATCTCAGGAACCCTAATATACATCGCATATGTGCGCGGTTCTCTATAAATAGAAGGAGTTCTTCACCAAATCATCAACCGATAATCGAAATTGACAGAGGGAATATCGACAATCGACAATCTTCAAAGAAGCAGCGATCTCCATCCATGAACGGTCGACCACCCTCATCCACCTATCAACCAAAGAACCAACCAACCATTTTTAAGGGATCTTCTCCTCCAAACAACC
>JANAVB010028820.1:3841473-3958973 GCA_029216955.1 Iris pallida | reverse complement strand
GACAGGACTACTATGAGCAGCTATTGGAGAAGATAGATGCTCCTGCCAATACCAATCTGATGGCTACTAAACGCACTTATAACTTAGTGAATTCAGTTTAAACTTCTGCATATTCTTAGTTCAGATGGCACTCCTAGTTCTTTTCTTTGCGGCGTCACTCGTCGCCCTGCTGATGGCTAGCACTTGTCGTCGTGGTGCTGGTGGTGCTGGTCGTGGTGGTGGTAGTGGGCGTGGTCGTGGTGGTGGTCGTGGTCGCCTTCAGCCTTCCTGGGAGGCGACGCCCGCTAGCGATCCCGACACGGAGAGTACCCCGGGCACAGACTCATCCCGCCGTCGATCTACCACGGGGCTATCGACACCTTCGTCGAGGGCGTCTCCATCCGCTAGCGGATCCATTCTGCCAGCAGATCTACCAGTGGTACCACCAGTTACTGTACTGTGGGCCCCGGAGTACTCCCGAATTCAGTTACACCCGGTTACTGGCGAGTACATGCGCGGAGCCGCGGATCCTTCGACGCTACCAGAGAGGCCGATGGACGAGTTTCGACGAGAGCTATGGCCCGCGGGTGAAGCGTAAGTAAATTTTGGTTAATTTAATAAATTTGTTTCATTTATTCAAGTTAATAATCCAGTCGTTGCTTCTTTGTAGGTTTTTTTCGTAGGATGCTACCAGGCTTCTAGGGCAGATTATCCGGGCTAACTACCATGGCCCCTACCTCAATTTTTCTGTGGTGCCACTAGACTTGCAGTACTGCTGGCTCGACGAGATGAGGGTATATATATATATCTTGTGATTAATTATTAATTACTCTTTAATCAACTATTTTTTTAATATCGTGATAATTGAATTTGTATGTCAGAGGACCTTCTGGTGGCCCCCCATCGCGAGGAGGCAATCCGTATGACCTATAAAAGCGCCGTCGGAAAGAAGATCCGGGATACGGTTTATGACCTTCGAATGACACATTCGAAGAAGGAGTGGATCCGACAGGACTACTATGAGCAACTCTTGGAGAAGATGGCTGCTCCTGCATTCAAGGAAAAATCAAAAAAAGCGAAAGCGAACCGACGGGACGCGGGGCTACATACGGGGGGATCAAAGCCCCACGCAGCGACGCTTGCAGATCTGGTGAGATACCGCAAATTCATTCACTATCTAATTCGGTACTATTAATATACTTAATTAATTAAATTCTACGAATATTTCGTATACAGACACAACAGGCATTGAAGGAGAGAAAACCTGCTGACTCGGTCACCATGTACGATGTATTCCAACATGTCCACAAAGAGGCAGAAGGACGGGAGCTTCGTCGACGAAAGGGCCAAGGCGACGGATGTAAGTACTTACGTTTATGAGATTTATGTTAGAATTATAATTATTCAGACAATAACTTAGGTAAACTTAGGATTCAGACAATAACTTATGTAAACTTAGGATTCAGACTATAACTTAGGGTAACATAGAATTTAGATTATAACTTAGGTAAACTTATAGCATAATAAACACATTCATTTGATAGGCTGCGTATGGTGAGGCCCTTAGTCGGATTCAGCCATCTGCTCCCGAGGATGTCGGTAAAACGATGCCCGTCGGGACGCCCTCTTCTACGGCCACTCGCTACGACGACTTATTCGTAGATACCGTCGGCGGCTATAGGATAGGGCGCGTGTACGAAGTCGGCCCCCTGGCTAATTTGTACTTGGCGACTCCGAAATTTCCACCTCCCTCGCCTCTTCACACGGCCCTGGCAGACGATGATGTGAGGTTCCAGCTTGCGCATCTGAACAAGACGGTGTCAAAGATTCGGACGCAGTTGTCCACGTACCTGCATCCTTCTACTGGTGCTGCCAGTCCTTCTTCCGTCGGGCATCTTTCTTTTGACCCAACTGCCCCTATCGTACCGCCTCCTACTTTGAAAGCCCTCTTTGACATGATGACGCCAGAGCAGCTGCACCAACTTTCAGGCCATGTCTTGGAGGGATTGCCGCCGTACTTGGTGGACGAGTATATAAGACGGGCGCAGCAGGGAGTACCACCACCAGCGGACGATCGCACCCCTCATCGTTGATGTTTGTATTTTGGGATTATTTTATTTGTAAATATTGAATATTTGTGTTTAAATATTGAATATTTGTGTATTTTGTGTGAACAATTTGAATGCTTGGGATTATTTGTGTGTTTTATGTGTTTATTTGTGTGTTGAAATTGTTTGTGTGTTTTGTATATTGGAATTGTGTATATTGGAATTGCTTGGGATTATTTGTGTGTTTTGTATATTGGAATTGTGTATATTGGAAATGCCCAGTTTTATGTTGTTTTTTTTTAAAAATTTCCCAGCTACCGACGGACTGGCGACCAATTACCGACGGACTATCCGTCGCTAACTGGGGGATTCCCAGTTAGTGACGGATGTATGACTAAAAGCTGACGGATTATACGTCGCCAAGGTTCTGAAATTATGAAAGATTTACAGGATAGGGCCGATGGATATTACGTCGATATGCCATCGCTAGTAGTCGGTAAAACACTAGCGACGGATAATCCGTCACTATAAGGCCGACCGATTGGCGACGGTCTAGCGACGACTCACGACGGAATAACAACGGATTATCCGTCGCCAATGTTCTGGAAATATGAATAATTCACAGAACCGGGTTGACGGATATTCTGTCGGTATTCCATCACGAATCCGTCAAAACTTAGCAACCATTCGCGACTGATTGGCGACGGAATTTGCGTATTAGAAACTCTCTGAAACGCATTTATCGACCAAATAGCGACGGATATGTCCGTCGGTAAGTGATACGTCATTACTTCTTTTGAAACGTGATTTGACGGTAATCCGTCGGCGAGTCGTCGTAAACTGCACGAGTATGGTTGACGGCAGTCCGTCGCTAATTCGTCGTTAGGCGACAACTTGCCGACAGATTGTAGTTAGCGACGAGGCTTTTTCCGACGACCTTTTTTAACCAATATCCGTCGACCATCCGTCGGTCATTACATGTACCGACGAATTTTTGACGGATATAGCCGTCGCTAAATCGATAAACTTTTGTAGTGTTCGTCGTCAGATCGTCAACGGAGTAAAGGAGCCGATGTAGTACTCGATCCCCACCGTCATACTTTTCCAGAAACCACTTCTCCATGTACTTAGAATATCCTATTTAGGACTTCCTTCTTTGTACACAGATACCTAATACATTCAATAAAGAAAAAATTCATTCAACCTTTTGTTACGTCGAACAAAATGGCGACTCTTCTGGGGACTACCTTCTCCTCCAACGAGAAGGCGGTGACGTAATCTGATGACAACTTGCTGGGAGTTTCTCAAGACATGCTGGTTGTACGCTTCGACCAGGAGGCTTTTGAAGATCTCCTCTCTAATGAAAAGTCGAAGACTTTGAAGCTGTTCGTACAACCGAAGAAGACTCGACGTGTCTGGGGCCTAAGGCGGCTACATCCAGCAGCACGATGGCGGGATCTGCGTCTCAGGACCCCCTCAACGTCAAGGCCACAGAGAAGATCCCGGCTGCTACAGCCTTATCCCCTCACCCGATTCCCATCCCGAGAAAGCATGGCGAAGAAGATAGTGGTCCATGGTTGATCTGACGAAGGAACAACGCCGAAAGAAGCGTGCAACGGTCCAACCCCTCACGATGGGAGTATTGCCAACAAGGAGATTTGTCTTCAACATAGTCGCTTTCCCTTCAGGTAAACCTTCGACGAACTCTGAATACTACTCACCAGCTGGGGGTAGTTGGAAGAGATCCCAGGTGGCTCGTACTTCGTACAACAAGCGTGCGGCACCGGAGGCCCGTGTTGACAGTAACACGTGCAGCCGATGGAAAACTATACAAGACTGGCTCTCGCGCTCCGATGCCTCAACCAGTCGAATTTCTCTTCCAATAGGGTACTCCTGTGCGTAAGCCAAGCCATAGGGTACGTCCCACGGAGAGGGAGTCACGCGAGCGGGGTTCCCGCAGGAGCAACAGGAGGCTTCCTCGCCAGACCTGCTCTGACCGTGCTTACATGCAGCTTTCCTGTGTATACAATAGTAGTGCTACGACAGAAGAGCCAACCCTCTCCCAAGTAGAAAAAGAATTTGTGGTGCAAGACGTGCCTAAATCAAGGCACCCTTGTACCCAGATTACCATCAACTGCAGCTGTCAGCAGACGGCTGCGCCATCGTCAAACAGGCGCTCCGTCTTCCAGAGACTCTACTCTGCGCCGACTCCACATCAGAGGCCTAACAGGGGGTCGATGAGACATAGAGAAGACGAGCCCCGTATCGCCATATGCTACAAGACACACGGTTCTAGAGCTTTCAAAGGGACTTCCCAGAATCCTTCTATATCGGTTGCTAAACCGAAGATGAAGTCAGAGAGCAGCAAAGCTAAGGTACCCGATGCAAGTGTATTCCAAGGCACTCATTCCAAATCTGTATTGGGTGCCTTGTCAAAATTTGGGGATAGCCACCCTCCTACCATGCACAACAACTCTGTGTTCCAATCTAACGAGGCACAATACGACACGGATGTCTATATTGGCGCAGCCAGTACCCAGACCGGGGGTAGCAACCATACTGAGTCCGAAGAAGATTACAATCTTACGGTATATCCTCAGGGCAGCGAGACTCAGGCGTCTGAGCCAGAAAGTAAAGGATCCATGGCTCCCTCGAGTCACCTTCACACTCGGTCTGTCTTCATGGCCGACGGCAATGAGGAAGACAACAACGAAGCTCTCAGGCGTATCGACGTCCTCGAGGCAAAGTTGGATACGCTGACGGACACCATGAAGACCCTGTCTTCGGTCATAATTGACCTCAAGAGTAGCATAGCCCCCGCTGCCTCTACACCTGCGCATGATCCGCCAACCAATGATGAATCTACCAGGTTGCCTACTGCTAATCAGGCAGGACCATCCTCGTCTACTCCATCGGCTATAGGCTCCACAAATGCCGACCGAGATACAACAGGCCATCAAGGAGCTGTATGCTCATCATGATGCCAAAGGGAAGCAAGCAACGCTCCGGAAATGGGGATCCAGTAGTCGTACCCTGTCGAGTGGGACAACATCGTCTATCCTCCCAAATACAATCTGCAGATGCTTACATCTTATGAAGGAAAGAGGTCTCTTCGACAATACTTGAGGTACTTTGCCTCAGTACTGGGACACCTGCCAAAGGAAGATGCCCTTATGTCCAATATATTCATAGAAGCCTTGCAGGGGGTAGCCTATGAGTGGTTCTGCAGTCTTTCGGACGACTGCATCTCATCCTTTGAAGACCTGAAGGCTCGGTTCATGGAACGATTCTATGAATGAGGCATGGAAATGACCATGTCGACCCTCATAGAAATTGTCCAGAGGAAGAAAGAGCATGTCCGAGCATACATCGAGCGCTTCCACCAGGCAGCCCTCAGATTACCACTCGGCATGCCCGAGCCCATGCTTATGGACTCCTTCCGCAAGAACATGATGCCCGCTATAAAATTATGGCACAGTGCTTCTTGCACGTAGTAGACGCCTTTTATTACAGAAGTGCCACACAAAGGAAAGCGCATGACGTGCAGCTCCTGGGGCTACACTTTCATATACCCGAAGACAAGGGGAGACGCTCGTACAGCAATAACCCTAAAGACGAAAAAGACAATCAAGCCATGACCGTCAACATCTCTAAAGGTTCGACTGCTACGAACCTCAAGTCTACGGAAGCCCAGAGGCCGAGGGAGACCTACTCCTTCAATGACGAGGATACGTTGGAGCTCTTCGAGATGCTTACGAAGAGTGGCAAAATGTCCATCCCTCCACCTAGGCGTCCCGATGAAGTAGAAAAGGTGGACCATCCCAAGTACTGCCATTATCACCAGTACGTCCATTACTCAACACAGGACTGCTATGTGTTGAAGGGGCAAATTCAGCGCCTCATTAACGCCAACGACATATCATTGGATTACGAAGAGAAGACCATCACAGCCAACAAGGTTACTCTCCAGTTCGAGAGTTTTCTAGCAACAGAAGCACAAGATAGCATTATCCCTACTGCAAAGGCGATGATGGAGGTAGTCAACCTTCTGCCAGCACGGAACAATGCTCAAGGGCTCATCCCGTTCTCCACATCTCGAAGAGAAGTCATATGAATACATCCTGACTTGGTTCCTGACATGATGACATCTACGATCCTTTCTGCCAAAGGAAAGAAAAGCAAGGCATGCCGCATGGTCTCGACGTTGACCGACGATGCTTTGGTGACCACTCGTTCGGCACAGAGGTAAGAGGAGAGCCATGCCCCAGGCTAGGAGGAGTCTCCACCAAATACTCCCCATGTCCCAGATATATCAGGAGCGGGTCCACCTCAGATCCCTGAAGCACCAGAGACGGGTCCATCCTGGGCCCTACCATGGACAAGCAGAAAACAAATGGAGGTTCGCTTCAACAAACCCGTAGAAAGGATCTAACAATCGGGCCTATCAAGCCCTACAACTTTACAATTCTAGCACAAGTGGCTAATACTCCGTCTAGATTGTCAATTTTCGAGCTCCTCAGTCTCTCTAAAGAGACCCGAGATGCGCTCAGTGAAGCTTTACAGAACGTCGAGTCCTTCCTTACCCAGGTTTAGCTATCGAAAGTGGATCCTGCAGCTTGCCCACATTATCACAGCGTGGTCAAAGTGATTCCCGGTATCACTTTTATCCAGCAAGACATGTTGCTAAAGAATAACCGGCACAACCGCCTCATGTACTATACGGGGTATGTCGGTGCCATTAAGGTCGATCGTATCCACATGGAGCCCTGTTCCTCTTTGAACATTATCCCAAAAAGCCTGTTTCAAACTTTAGGGGTTCCAATGCACCTGTTGACAGCCTCGAACACAACAATCAGTGACTTCAATGCGGGAAAGGACGAGCCCTTGGACAAAATTTGCCTGAAATGTCAGATCGACAACCTTCATACTGAAGTGACTTGCTTTGTCATTGATACAAAAATAAATTACAACATACCGCTGGGGCAACCATGGATCCATGAGTACATGATTGTCCCTTCCACCCTAAATCAGTGTATGAAATATCTGGCCAGCGATGGGACTATCAAAATGGAGTTCGCTGATATCGGCCCGTTCAGGGGACTTGAAGCCTACTGTACGGATGCCGATCTACATAAGTCAGTCCCCTGGGATGACGACAGCAATGATGCTAATAATGAGGCAGAGGCAGCTTCAGAAAGCACAGCAGTGGCCGGAGAACCTTTAAAGGTTCGACTGAAAGGGAGCCCCCCCAAGGTGTCAGTACCTCTTGTTGTTAAGCTTCGGTGCAAAGCTCCACCTTTGCCTCCAGTGATGATGGAAGATGGTCAGGAGCCTACACGAATGAAGTTACCCCAGAGGTCCCCAAGGACGACCATGAAGGTGCAGAAGCATCCGACCACCATTCAATTGATGGTCAAGCTGAAAGGAAGGCGTCCTCCTTCTCCTCTGGCGGCAGCTTTAGCCCTCACTGACGAAGAGCTAGAAGGTTACGTCTGCGCCGATACAGAGTCCCAATCTTTTGATGACGTAATCCTTCGGGACAAGATATCCCACTTCATCAATGTTTGCCATTGATTATGAAAGTACAGAACAATTTATATAGGAGGACTGAACATAAACTCACAATACAAACTCGCTCGTACAAAGAAAGCCTAGGGACGAAAACCTAGGTACAACAATCTAAGTATAATTGTTTAGTTTTTTCTGGGGGGTGACGATAGAGGCTCGGAAAAGCGACGGCAGCTCTGCCTTACTCCTTGGACGATCGAATGTAGCCTTGGCTCTGGCGAAGAAATGCTCTTGGACGTGTGGGGAGACTCCCTTGCACCTTCGGTTACTAGATCTCTGGATGTCTCTGTAGTGCTCTCTCCTTTTTTTGCTCTGCTCTTCTCTCTTTTTCTCTCCTCCTCTGCTTCTTCTTGCAAGGGAATGACACCCTGCTATTTATAGGAATGGGGTGTGCTCGTTAGGGTTTGCAAATGATTGCCTTCTTCAGAAGTCGGCGGTTAAGGATCACTTAATCTGGGCCATTCATCTTGAATATAATAAATTTGAGCAATTAATGTGATTGCATCAAATCTCTGTGGGCAATAAATGTTGATTGTCATGAATATTCGTGATTTGTGATAGCCTGCCACGTATCCAATTTGCTTGATTTGATTTGATCTGGGAAATTATAACGATCGCAACAAATCTAATTTTGTTGTGATTTGTTAGCACCCATAGTTCCAGGGAAGATAAGACTGCCACGTGTCTCAATTATCGTGAAGAGCGCCACATGTCTCAACTGGACTGTCCTGGCAGAGCCGTATATGGGTGGTCCTTTCGGCCGCATGAAGCATACAGCCGCATGAGGATAGGCAGCCGCATGAGGATGGGCAGCCGCAGGGGATGGGCAACCGTATGGGGATAAGCAGCCGCATGGGGATAGACAGCCGCATGCAGATGGGCAGCCGCATGGAGATGGGCAGCCGTATACAAATAGGCAGCCGCATGCAGATGGGCAGCTGCATGGAGATGGGCAGCCGCATGGAGATAGGCAACCACATGCAGATAGACAGCCGCATGCAGATGGGCAGCCACATGGGAATGGGCAGCCGCATAGAGTGGCCTCGGGACTTGGTGGATTTTGCCAGCTGTAAGGAGATTTTCTCCTCTTTCCTAGGATCACACCACCATGTCAGAGTCATTATTACGTCCTTATGTCAGAGCTGTCATAGCTGTTATTTGTCAGAGCGGCCGTCAGAACATTAAATGCAGCTGAATGTAGAGAAGAACTGTTAAAGGCCACGTAGCTTCTTTTCTGAGCCGTATGGATCCTTGAGCCGCATGGACTCCTGAGCCGCACGGACTTCTGAGTCGCATGGGAATCCTGAGCCGCATGGGGATCCTTCTATCAGAGCCGCATAGGCCTTTCTTTATTCTTTTCCATGCTTCTACAAGACCCCCTTCAAAGTTTTCAATTTGTAAAATTGAAATACTTTGAATAAGAAGCATGGCCATGTAAAAACTCTTCGGGCCGCATAGGATGTTCTGGCCGCATGGGTGTCTCAGCCGCATGGCCTCCTCAGCCGCATGGCCATCTGAGCCGTATGGGCTTTCCAGCCGCATAGACTTCTTGGCCGTATAGGCTCCTTGCCACGTCTTCATGCCATGTGTGCAAATCTTTGCATTGATTGCCTTTGATTTGCTGTCAGATTTAAACCCGCTTTTTGGGGTAGGATCCCAAGCGTTTAGCCTTGAATAGTCGGATTGCTTTGATAACCGAAGAGTCGGTTATGCTGTACATGGATCGATGCGTCGGTCTATGGGCTCCGCCTATAAATAGAAGTGTATTTGGGATGAAGAGACTTCTTTATTCTCTCTCTCAATTCAAGTCTTTCCTGCCCGAACTGTCATCCTCTTCTTCGATCACCGATGGCTCCCAAGAAGACTGTTGTGACGAAGGGTAAAAAGGCGACGTCCTCGTCGGCTGCGACGGCGAAGGGCAAGAAGACTGCTTCTACTTCGACTGCGGCGACGAATATGGCAGCTCCTCTGCCAGCCGACGTGCCCGCAGTTCACCCCGACGTCCACCCCACTATTGCTGGTAAGGACGCTGTGTGAGCTTGAAACCCTAACTGTTGTGGCTACGTCGTATACTTTATGTGCGAGCCTTCATCTTCATGTGTGCCGCATGTACATCTCATGTTTGAGCCGCATGAGAATTGTTACTGTGGCCGCATAAGCACTTCGCCAACGGGGCCGCATAAGCTGCGTTGGGCCGCATGGGCTCACACGAATTTGTTCGTCGCCTGAGCCGCATAAACTCATCCGACCTCTTCGCTGGATGGAGCCGCATAAGTGTTTTCTGAGTTAGGCCGCATGAGACTCCATTGAATTGGAGCCGCATAAGCTTCAAAAACACCAATCAGTTCCCCTTGTCCATCTTTCTAACTTATTTCTTTTGTCCTCTTTTCAGTGAATTTTCCAGTTAATGCTGCGGGGGAACCTCTGGTGGGTCGTGCCCAAGCCGCTATGGGCTATAGGTACGACCAGATAGTTCGGTATGTGGCAGACCAGTTTTCTAGTGACGAGCCTCTGACGAGGTTGAATGCCCTAAAGAACCAACCCTTCTACTTCCTCTGTGCCATGATAAATTCGGGGAAATTGAAAGGGGAATACCTGAAGCCTGCGTTCTTCTTCGGAGATGCCTTGACTGTGAAGAACAGTCAAGTTCTGGACGTGTCAGAGAATTGGAGCTTTATTTCTAACGGGATGGCGATCTGTATCCCTCAAATGGAGCATCACTTCCCACTATCTTGGTTTAATATGCTCCCGCTGGACAGGAAGATAGAAGAGTCATTGACCCCTACCCGGAATGGGATGTTTGTGGGCGACATCCATTACAAGAACAGCATAAAGTCAGTGTGTGTGGGCAAGGTGCATGCCAGCCGCTATGTAATGGGATTGGCCCCGGGCACTTTCTTGAATGTGTCGGGTCCCAACTTCTTGTTCTCTGCAGCCGACACTTTCCTGAACCAGCTTGCTCGAAAAGGCTCCTATCCAGTTGGCCGGTTGGTGCTCCCGAGTTGGATACACCCCATTCCTCCATGGATCAATCTGTCTATGTGGATCTCGCAAAAGTATGAGACTCTTCTGCGTGAGATTGGTCTTTATCACGCTATTCGGGGCACCAGCCACGGCTTGCCCATAAACAAGAAATTATTCATGGCTCTGCTGGAGATGTACAACCGCCGTACGGGAACTTTCTATACACCTGTAGGGGAAATGGGGCTTGCACTCCATGAGATACACGTGGTTTCCAAGCTTCCTTGGGGGGGTGAAGCTTTTGAGGTGTACACTCCTACGAATGAGGAGTTCGAGGAGCTGGAGGAACGGTATCCGGGCTTCGTAGCTATTTATCAGGAGATATTGTGCCACTATAGCACGTGCCAGCAGATAGCCAAGAAGGATAGCAACTCGGAAGGGAATGCTCCCCACACTACGGCCTGGGTAGGCTATCTCTTTTCGACGGGTGCCTCAGGCCGGGTTACTTCCCGAAGTCCTCAATCCTGGGAGGCGGTTCAGGCCTTGATGTCGTCGGTCAAGAGGGTGGCCACCACCAGTGACATAGTTGGGAGTCAAATCGACTCTCTTGGTTATTTTTATCAGGATACCCAAGAGCTATCAGAGAAGACGCTCCTGGCAGGATTTTTGATGGTATGGCTGCGGAATTGCGTAGTCTCGGGAGGAGCTGGTTCTAATGAGAGGATCAGCCGTAATTTTATCCTCTCTGCTGTGAAGCTAGTTTTTGGAGTCAAACTAGCTCTTTTCCCGGCCATGGTGTGCAGCATACACTGTGGCCTCCGTACTTTCACATCCAAAGCCATTGCCTGCGACGTGACAAAAGACTTTGAACGGACTGAGCTACCCTACCATTATCTGATGGGGTGGCTGCTGATGCACTGTCCATCTTTGATGAGGCCGGGTTCCGAAGATGGCGTGATTGCTAATGACACTTTTATCTTCCGTTATCGCAACGAGTCTTGGGAGTACGAGACCATGTATGCCTGCCGGATGGCACTGGCAAGAGCAGATAGGTACGACTTTTTTGTATCCGTCCCTCATTTCACTGCTGAGGAAATAGCGGACGTACATCTTGACGGTATTGGACCTCCTCAGCTTCTAGACGGCCAGATGCTTCTGTGGTTGCGTAACATCCGCCCCACCCACTTGGTTTAACGCAACCGCAATGCTGTCTTCCTGGAGCCTTACCTGCCCAGCAGGTTTGCCTGACAGTTTGGGTACAGCCAGCTTTTTCTGGACAGTCCCAGCTCTTTTCTGGGTTTTGAAGGTAGCCTCCTTGACGGTGTCAGGACATGGCACTACTATGATACGTTCCATACCCGTACCACTTTCTCGGTTCCTGATGTTGAGGTGCCGGTAGAGATTTTGTATATGGCGGCCCTATACCATGTTATGGCAAATAAGCTCCTCGTCGGTTTTAATCCGGGTGCCAGTTTTATCGTTGGTACTGGCCTGGACGAGAAGCCCCAGGGGGCCAAGACGAGTAAGAAGAAGAAGAATATGGTCGAAGTGCCAGACTCGGACTCCACCGATGCGGATGATGAGGACGACGAGCATGATGCAGATAACTCTTTCCTTCCGGTGGAAGATGTTGGGGCGGATCAGCCTCCTGTTATGTCAGATGAGATGGTGGCGGATCAGTCATCTGTTGCACCTGGTCTTGTACGAAAGCGTGGCAGGCAAATCTCCCCTGTTGGCGGTATTCCTCACTCCTGGAAACTAGCTGCGGTCAGGCGTCGTAAGCTAACTATAAGGGAGGGAAGCGAGGACGTCGACCCCGCTTCGGAGGTAGATCGAGTTACTACCATTTTTATTTAGTTCTTCCTTTCTTCTAGCTTTGATCTTAATCATTTTCCTTCCCTCTCATAGGTGTCAGAAGAAGAGGAATCTCAGGTTGCTGAGGTCGTGACTCGAGATGGCGGGGGCTCCGATGAACCTGTCCCCGAAACTGCTAAATTTTATCAAGGTGACGCTGATCGAGTCGTACCTCCCTTCGGGGTGACTGGGACAGAAGAGCCAGCCAAATTCGGTTTGGGGGGTACTGGTGAGGGGACTATGGCGGTTGTGAACGAACCTCAGCCTCCGCGATCCTCCCTTAGTAAGATAAGCCAAATTTTTACTAATGAGGAGGCCCATTCGCTCTATCATCACATCCTTCGGGTTACGTCAATTGATGGTTGCTCTGGGCATGCAGGTCCTGCCCTTTCAGTGCCGATGACGGATGTTGTTATGGTAGGCTCTGCCAAAGGAAATCTGGTGGAGGGGAGCGTGCCCCCTCCTCTTTCGGCTCGTCTTGAGGGGCCTCCGCCCGTTCGAGTTCGGAAAGTCAGGTGGCGGCACAGCCGGGGCAGGGAACAATGGTCCTTGCCTCCTTTTCTGCTCAGGCGGCTCCGAGAGTCGACCTTTCTACTTTGCCGAGTGTCCAGATTCTTGGGGTGGCGGAGGAGGAGTTAGCCGCTATCCGCGCATCTTTTCGCTCAGAATTTGTCTCTCTGGTAGCAAGTTCTAGCGTGCCTCCTTCGATATTGTCGGCCACACTTCCTTTGACTCTGTCCTCTACGGAGGTTCTGGACGAAACGTCACAGGACGTGGTTGACAGCTTCTATCGCCACTTGAAGAGAGGGGTAGCGGCGGCTGTGGAACGGGGGACCCCTTTTGCCTTGGCCCAGCAATGCGCCCAGGGTCACATTGATATTCTTAAGACTCTTCCCGGTGGGGCGGGGATAGCTGCGCTTCTGGAGGCAAAATTGCTGGAGGCTGATCAGTTGGTAGCCCAGCTTCAGGTGCTACGGCAAGATGATCTGCCTGCTGCTATAGATCAAGAGCGTGGTTTCCTCGTAACTGTCGTAGAGAAGATAAGGGCTATTCGGGATAAGACCAAGCCGGTCATACTGAAGGACCTCCATGATCTGTCTGAGCTATATGATCAGTTGAGCCGCGAGAGTGAAGATGTTACGGCTCGGAAAGCGACTACCTCCCGTGGGGTCATTGACACGCGGGAACAGATCCTTGAGCTTCAGAGGAAGTTAGCTTTCCTGGAGTCTGAGCTCGAAGCTGCCCGTACCGAAAGGGGGCTGATTATCCAGGAGGCTGACAGAGTTAATCGAGCTTCTGCTGGCCTGGAACTTGCCCTGAAGAAGCTGGAGGATGACTGGCGGGAACACATGTATTTGGATGATGCGGAGCGATTGACCCAGGAGGCCGAGCGTCGAGCTAAGCAGCGGCTTGAACGGGGAACCACCTTGGTGAAGAACCGTCTCCTGGAATTATGTACCGTTGAACCATAGACAGCTTTTTTTCTTCTTTTTGTTTTCGTTCTTTTCCTTTCTTAAGTGGGACGTTATCCCTAGAACATGTAGTACTTTCGCCTTCCAAATAAAAGAGTATGCTTTATTCTACCCTTTATTTGTACTGCTTGTCGTGCTTGTGGTGTTATGGTGGTGTTTGTCCCACTTGGGGGACTGTTTGTGGACCTGTTACCCTTGGCATACCTGGGTTTTAGGTACGGATAACAAGTTTGATGGGGATACCTAGAACGATTCCACGGTAAGGTGGTCATGGACGTTCCTAGCATCGGGAGAAAGAATGCCATGGAGCAGCTGGGCTCCCGGGGCATGATGAGAAATGATGTACATGTACTAGGAAACTTAGTACAGCATTTGTGGTCAGCAGAGGACATTTGTGGGCCTATTATCCTTGGCGTACCCCGGTTCAGGATACGAATAATAGGACGAGACATAACCAACATACTTACTCAGAGATAATGAGGACGTGGCAAGCATGAGGGTTTTTCATCGCGGAATCTTCCTACTCAGAGGTAATGAGGACATGGCAGGAGTGGACTCAGCGGAGGATATTTGTGGTCAACAGAGGACATTTGTGGACCTATTATCCTTGGCGTACTCCGGTTTTGGGTACGGATAATAAGTCAAAGGAGAACCAGCATACTTACTCAGAGGTAATGAGGACATGGCAAGCATGAGGGTTTCTTCGATGGAGCCTTCCCACTCAGAGGTAATGAGGACATGGCAGGAGTGGGCTCCATAAAGGGGTACATAGAACGACTCAGAGGTAATAAGGACATGGAAGTTCTATGTAGAGGGGTAATTTGTTTTTGGCGGAAGTGAGATGACTCAGAGGTAACATCGACGTGGTCGTTTTGGGAATCTTGTGGATCTGTTACCCTTTTTGTGCACTGAAAGTGCGGGTAGTGGATCATGCGGGAGGAGCTCTTTCAAAAGAATAAGTTCAGAGGTATGGTCATACATGACTTACTACCTAAAAGAGTGACCGGAATGTAAGTTCAGAGGCACCTGCGGGTACATAACTCAGTAATCTAGGATATTTGGAGGAAGAATGTGAGTTCAGCAGTACTGTAGGGTACATAACTCAGCGATCTGGGATTTTTGGAGGAAGAATGTGAGTTCAGCGGTACTGGAGGGTACATAACTCAACGATCTGAGATTTTGTGAATGTGAGTTCAGCGGTACCGGAGGGTACATAACTCAATAATCTGGAATTATGAGCTCAGCGGTACCGGAGGGTACATAACTCAATAATCTGGAATTTGGAGAATGTGAGTTCAGCGGTACCGGAGGGTACATAACTCAATAATCTGGGATTTAGAGAATGTCGTTTAGACATAATATTTTCTTCAGGAACTTGCCGTTGACGGGAAACATGAGAAAGTCTCCGTTTTGTTTTGCGAGGCGGTAAGCACCGTTGGAGAATACAGCCTCAATGATAAATGGCCCTTCCCACTTTGGCTGGAATTTGCTGGCAGTTTTATGAGTCATAACCATCGGCCTTCGAACTGTCAGAACGAGATCGCCCACTTGGAATGTTCTGATTTTAACCTTCTTGTTGAAGGCTCCGGAGAGGCGTGCTTGGTATAGCTCGATTCTTTGCTGAGCCAAGAGGCGCTTTTCATCTAAGGCCTCCAACTCTTGTAGCCGGCGACGGTAGTTATCGTCCGTCGTCAATTGGTAAGTGAGAGCGACACGCAGCGAGGGTATTTGAGTCTCCAATGGGGGAACTGCCTCACTCCCGTACACTAGGGAGAATGGTGTATTCCCAGTGGCCGTTCGGACTGTAGTACGGTACGCCCATAAGCATTCACCAAGCTTTTTGTTCCAGTCGTGTTTGTTGGATGACACGAACTTTTTGAGCAACTTGATGATGGTTTTGTTGAATGCTTCTGCCAACCCATTCGCTGCCGGATTGTATGGCATCGAAGCAATATTTTGAATTTGATGCTTGTCGCAGAATCGATAGAAGGCGTGGCTTGCGAATGCGGACCATTATCGTGGATGATCCTTCGGGGCAGTCCAAAGCGATAGATGACGTGATGCTGGAGAAAGATGACCACGTTTGAAGTCTTCACTTCTACAAGCGGAACAGCTTCCGCCAATTTGGAGAAGTAATCTGTAATGGCGAGTATGAAGCGATGTCCTCGGGAAGAAGGTGGAGTGATCGGACCGATGATATCCATTCCCCATGCTTCGAATGGCCAGGACGCCACTGTCGGATGTAGAAATTCGGATGGCTAGTGGATGAAGTCCGCGTGGACTTGGCAGGCTTTGTACTTTCTTGCATAGTCTATCGCATCTGCTACCATCGTGGGCCAGTAGTAGCCCATTCGGCGAAGACGGTCTTGCAATTTTGGGCCAGGCTGATGGGCCCCGCAGACGCCGTCATGAGCTTCGTGTACGGCTTCTTTGACTTCTGCGTTTGACAGACATCGAAGCAGTAATCCATCGTAGAATCGGCGAAACAGCATTTTCGTCTCTGTATCATAGAAGAATCTGAGATAACGCGTTCTAATAGAGGTGGCTTCCTTCGGATTCTCCGGCAGAATGTCGTAGACTATAAAGTCAATGAATGGTTGTCTCCAGTCTGGTACTTCGTCGATCGTCTGAGCGGAATAACTCGCCACGAATTGAACGTTGTTCTTGGGACAGACCAGTTCATGGCCTATCACGTCCATCAAATGATGAATATTGTTTGGCACTGCTAGGGAAGCGGCAAGGCCTGCTAGGGCATCGGCCTCGATATTTTGGAGTCTGGGGACGTGTTCGATGAAGAACCCTTCAAATGACGAGATGATGTTGATCACTATTTGGTGATAGGGGATCATGTCTTCATGGCGGACTTCGTACGAACCCCGGATCTGATTGGCGATTAACTGTGAATCGTCGTATGCTTCAAGATATTCCTACCAAGATTACAAAGTAGGTGATGATGTAATCAAGACAGTTTTATTATTATTATTAATTAATACAAGAATAATAGCCAGAAGGAAATAACGATAAAATATGTTTGCTTATTTGTTTAAAAGGAGGAACCCTTTTGAAACCCAGAGTTAAAATATCAAATCCAAGATTAGGTCTAGCAAAATCATCGATTCATTGTATTAAGAAGAAATTCATGGTAAGAAGTTACACAAAGGTTTATAAAAACAGCTAAACCTACTCCTAAGTCAAATAATAAGAACAAAACAAAACAAACAAATAATAATTCTTTCTTTTTTTTTGAATGACTGAAACAAAAGTAGAGAAAACATGTTCAAAAATATTTAAGGTACAATCTGATAATCATATGCGTCTATCCAAAATTATGGTACTCTAAATCCTCGTCATACTAGTAAGCAAGGCTACGATAATCACAAAGTCCTCGACTTAGGCACATACCTCTAGAATCGTGGTATTTAACATTTTTGCGATGCCGCTAGCTTGGCTGCAGAAACCTTAAATTCCCACACCCGAGAAATATATCCAAAATCAGACTATATGTCCTCACCATGCTGGCTAATGTGACTATAGAAGACTAGATTCCATAACTTAGATGACCTAGCCCATATAATTTCATCTTGACAAAATTTAAATTAAATCAACAATGAATACCCAAAATCAAATCAAATTTATCAACGAACATCAAGATTCAAAAATGAACAAAAATCCTTCAAATTATATAAATACAAACTCGGATGATACAGCTAACATCAAGATTCAAAATTCAACAATCTTTCATCAAAATCAATAAATACAAACTCAAATTCAACGATAATCCATCAAAATCAAATTCAACAACAGAAAGTAAAGATAAATCAAATCAAGGGAAGAGAGTTTTCAAATCGAAGTTAAAATAAGATTCTCAAGGGTCGTCCCAGGAATCTCTCAGGGGATCCTAACTGTGATTGAGTACCTTCAAAAATATATCCTAATCCTACTACAGGCTGTAGTGGTACTCTAGTTTGAATACCACTACATAAACTCGACCTGCATGGGCCACCACTAAAAACGTATCACGACCCGCACCCACTGTGAGGGTACGAGAACGTAACAACGCCCAGCCTACGCCGGAGTGTCGGCGGTAGAACGCTGTTCTAGGTCACAACATCTAGCAATAATATACTAAGCTGTTTATACTCCCCGAATGGGGGTGACATAGCAGAATGTAAACTCAATCACATCTAAGGTAGAGCATAATGGAAGATTGATAAAACATGAAATCCAAAAGAGATACAGCAGATAGAAGTCTAAGTGTCTAAGATACACAAACCCAGAAATACATCTCAAAGCTCAATACAGTAATCCATAAATACAACTCAAGGCAACTGAAAATAAGCTATAAGCAAAACCCTAGCTATCTATACAACCTCTACTGTGTCTCCTCTAGGCTAGCAGGCAACCTCCAGGCTATCTGTAAAATTTATCAACAGGTCCAGTCAGGACAGGAGCGAGCACAAAACATCTCACGCAGTTCATATCAAGTTAGAAAATATAAAGCATGCAATAGAGTAAGGTACATAAAACGCTAAAAGAAGAATGTATATGAAAAACAGTAGAGATTTGATAACAGGAAATATCTATATATGATAAGTAAGAACTATAAGCCAACTGTGATTTAGAGTACAATATGGTTATGTAAACGGTCTAGGACAATGCAATGGTAACTCCATTGTACGTGGGTGTACAATAGACATATACAATAGTTATACAATATTGTACAATAGGATTTGAGTACATAACCAATTCTACTCCCCCTCCCCAATCAATACACAAGGATCCACTCCAGTTACGTTATCTTATACAATAGTGTACAATGTTATACAATAGATGTACAACATTATACAATAGATGTACAATGTTATACAATAGTTGTACAATGTTATACAATAGTGTACAATGGTCTATCCCTGGAACTCATGTGATAATAAGAGTTCAATATGCACAATGAGTATACAAGGATATGGGTATTCAATAAATACAATATGTAAGTGAAACGCACATCATAATATGTATTTAGTGAATATAAGGAGATAACATCCCAAAAGAAGATCCATATAGTACCAATCCGTGATAACAATCGTGTCAGCATCAAGTACAGTAATCTAGGGCAAGAATGTAAATCCAGACAATTATGAAACGGTCAGAGAATGTACTCGCCTGATAACCTGAACAGCTAATAAGTATAGGGGTCCAACTGAAGCCACAGAGTCCTATTAAAGCAACACAGGTTACAAGGTGTTCAAATTGTAATAAATGAATCTCTACAAGCAATCTATATTAGCCTAGGTTCTTCTAAGTCAAATCAACTCTAGGTCAACTCTAGTCAACAATCTAGTCAAACTAGGTCAAGTGTTGACTTACAGTTGACTTTTGGTCAACTGGTCAAACTGGGTCAATTCTAGTCTAATTATTAAAGATATAAAGTGTACTTCGTTATTCGTACGTCGAAACTTACGACATGCAAATCGAGATAAGATGATTAACTGTAAAGTTAATAATCTTATTATAGTGATCCACGTGTCCATCTTGCCAATTTTAGCGATGTGAGATCACTGGAATTGACTGATCTCAGTTCCGTTGCACTAATCCCGAAATACGAATATTATAAGAATTAATTATTAATTAATTATAAAAAGGTTAAACTCAGAGAAATTATCAACAAACATTGTCGGACGATGAAATAAACATCGCCAACGTGTCCAGAATGGTCAAATTAGCTAGGATAGCCTACCCATCGGTCCAATTTGGACACAAGGGAAAAAAGGTAATTTTGGGTCAAAAACGGTATCCGTGTCGGAGCCGTTTTGCACCGAAAAATATGCAAGAAAATAAGTCTATAAAATATAACAAATTATATGTCCACGAAACCAGAATGACGATACGAACCCAACGGTATATCCAGAATTGGATTCCGTTGACCCGATCTCAATTTGGTCCGTTGACCAGAACTTGGAATTCCGGTTTGCACGAAAATGCGTGCCAGAGCCAAGTTCTCAAAACTCAGCAAACTACATGTCAACGAGTCCAGAATGACGGTACGAACTCAATGGTATATCCGGAATTGGATTCCGATGAGCCGATCTCAAAATGACATGTTGACCCGGATATTGGTATCCAACTTGCACCGAAATGCGTGCCAGATCCAATGTCCACCAAAACCTAGAAAATTATATGTCAACGAGTCCAGAATGATGATACAAACTCAACAGTATATCCGGAATTGGATTTCGATGAGCCGGCGTCAAAAAGTCCTGTTGACCCGGACTGTGGGACCCACTTTGCACCGAAAAACGTGCCAGGGCCCACGTCCTCCAAATCTAACAAATTTTATATGAAAACATGACAGAACGATGCCACGAGTCTAATGGTGGTGTCAGAAATGAAATCTGGAGTCCCGTGTTCAAAAATGGAATTTTACAAGCTAGAAATTACGAATTCGGACGGCCAACTTTTGCGTCGAATTCAACCAATCAAACAAGCTCAAAATGAAACGAAACTGGAGGGGTTGTAAGAGGGATATACAAGCTTCACAGAGGAACTGGTAGCACACCAAATGGAACTACGGTGGAGGAGGTACAAGCTGACGAAGTTGGCTCCGCAAAATTGTCCAAAATTAATACAATTTAAACGGTCAACTTGGTGGCCGGTTTTGATGTTTCAAACGATAAAATCAACGGATAAAAATTGACAGGAATGAAGGTGGATATACCGAGATTGTGACGAAGCAAAGAAATTGCGGATCCAATGGTCGAATTTCTGGGAAACCGCGTACGAAGTTGCTGCGACGGGGCACAAATTCTGGATCGATCCCGCGCGCGTCACGACGGAACTTCGTGCGAAACGCACGAATCGCCTCGACGGCGCATCCCGGAGGACGGTAGCCGCCATGGGGCCTACCCCAGGGGTGTGCCCGGCCATGTGGGGGATCGGCCACGCCGGTGTGCGGCCGGCGGCGGCGTTGCACCGCCCGTGCGCACGTGGCCTGTTGTTCCCGATCGGCTACTGCCCACCGCTGCGTACGGGGCTGCACGGTAGAGGTGTGGCAAGGGTCAGCGTGGCCACGGCGAGATGGAGGTGGTGGTGTTGGCTTGGTGGTGGTGGCGGTTTAAAGATGGTCGTGGTGGTGAAATGGAGGATGAAAGGGTGGTGGTGGTTGAGGAGAAGAAGGGGGAGGAAGCTGGTGGAGTGGTCGGCCGAGCTCGGCCACGGCGGAGCTCCGGCCAGAGGGGGCTGAGCTCGGGGAAGAGCTCGGGGGAAGGCTGGGTGTGTGTGTTGTAGTTGCTGTTGGTGTTGTTTTGTTGAAATGGTGTGGGAAAAAAATTAAAAAAGGGAGAGAGAGAGAGAATAATTGTTGTCTCCACATTAAAGTTAGGGCCGGCCAATGTGAAAGGGTGGGAGGAAAAGTTTACATGTAGGAATTAATGGATAGGATTAAATGAGAGGAACCTATGGCTAGGATTTAAATAGCTAAAATTAGGTCATTCCAAGGGATTTAATATCAATAGAAATTTCTATTAAATTAAAAAAGTAGGTAGAAGAGTACTTGATAATTTTCTAGGATAATGAGGATGAGGGTGATGGTGATGGAGAGTAACATGAAGCTGGCTGGACTTAATGGAGCCGGATTGGGTCTAAATCCTACATGGCAAAATAATCGAATAAAAATAGGTGTTGATGATCATGAGTAAATAAGTAGCACATGGGGATTCCAATAAATGGGACACAAGTGTCGTGCGGGTAGTAGGCTCAATGTGGGCTATGTCCATATTTAGGACTGACATGTTTTGGTCGACAGGGTACCCACAAATTAAGTCGAAAAATAAATATGACACCGTGGGGTGAAATAAAATCGGGTCACGTGTCAGAAAAGTTGTGTGAAGCAAATGGAGCACAAAATGGCGTGTCTGAGTGGGACACGAAGGTCATGGGTGAATAGCGTCTCGAGTAGATCATGCATGATAAATTGGTTTCAAGGAAATGACTGGTCTGGTGCCCCCAATTCAAAAGTCACGGTAACGTGCTAATAATGATCAAGGAAAAGAGTGGGAAAGTTAATTAATAATCAAATGGTCTAAATCGACCCAAAGTTGTACGAAGCAGAAAGAGTACAAGGGAACAAGTTTGGATGGGACATTATATACCATCATGAAGGTAATCATGTCCACTACAAAACTCATGAAGAAGGTTTCCAGAGTTGAACATCCCTGACACTCCAAATATCAAAGGCACAGGAAAGTACACTTAAGGATAATTAAACAGAATAATTATTTATTGAAACTAAATCAATCAGAAAATAAAATAAAAAAATAAAAAAATTAACCCAAAATTCAGGGTGCTCACAGCCACATTATTAGAGCAAGGTTCTGTGAGGGAGTAAGCGCGATTGATCACCAGTCCGGAAGGAGGAACCACCACCACCCCGACTCCGACGACGATGTTGCCTTTGGGTCCGGTCCTTGAAGCACCATCGAAGAACATTTGCCATATATCATCGTGAGAGGCCTCATGCGAGTCGGCGGTCTCATCTGGGATTTCTTCATATATCCTGGCCGACTCCGAGCCTGGGTGTGCTGCTAAAAAGTCTGCCAGAGCTTGACCTTTAACAGCCTTTTGCGGGACGAAGATCATATGGTAGGGGGATAGTAATATCGCCCATGTAGCGAGGCGAGAGTTGAGTGCCCCTGGTTTAGTCATGAGGACCCTGAGGGGGTTGACTCATAATATCACATGTATGGTTTGCCCCGTGACATAGTGTCGCGTCTTCTGAATGGCGAACACCAGGGCGAGGCATTCCTTCTCCACGGTAATATATCCGTGCTCTGGCCCGATCATCATTCGACTGAGATAATATATAGCTTGCTCATGGCCTGCATCGTTGTTTTGTGCTAGCAGAGCCCCGAGGGAATGCTCCATTGCTCGTACATAGAGCAGGAATGGTTTTCCAGCAACTGGGGCCACCAGGACTGGAAGGTTCGACAAATATTCTTTGATGCTGTCGAAGGCATGCTGGCATTCTTCATCCCATACGAATGAGACGCCCTTCTTCATGAGATGGGTGAATGGCTGACATCACCCGGAGAGGTTGGAAATGAACCTCCTGATGTAAGCTAATCTCCCTTGAAGGCCTCGGAGTTCTCGGAGATTCCTCGGGGGACTCATCTCCATGATTGCCTTTGTCTTCTCCGGATCTATATGGATACCCTGGGCGGTAATGATAAAACCCAAGAATTTTCCACTGGATACACCCAAGAAGGATTTGGTAGGATTCATTTTTAAGTTGTGCGCCCGCATGAGGTCGAATACCGTCCTCAGATCCTGCAGATGGTCTCCCTTATAGCGACTCTTGACGGCGATGTCATCAACATAGCACTCCACGGTCTTGTGCAAGTGGTCCCTGAAGATGATACTCATGGCTCTTTGATATGTAGTGCCAGCGTTCTTTAAACTGAAAGGCATGACTGTGTAGCAGAACGTGCCTATTGGTGTTCGGAATGATGTATGTTTTTTATCGTCGGAAGACACCTTGATTTGGTTGTACCCCGAGAAACCATCCATGAACGACATATGTTCGAAGCCATAGGTGTTGTCAATCATGATGTCTGTGATAGGGAGGGGGAACTCGTCTTTGGGACAAGCCTCGTTCAGATTGCAGAAGTCGATGCAGATTCGAATCTTTCCATTCTTCTTAAGGATCGGTACTATGTTGGCGACCCAGTCCGGATGTTGTTCCTCACGAATGAAGCCGCTGGCTATCAGTTTGTTGACTTCGGCTTCGATCGCATCCATGATGCCTGGGCGGAAGCGTCATTGCTGTTGTTTGACTGGTTTTGCATCTGGCCGAATATTGAGCTTGTGAAGAGCAATGCCGAGGTTTAGTCCTGATATGTCTTCATAGCTCCAAGCGAACACATCAATATATTTTTTGACAAGTTCTAGTAGTGATTCTCGCTCTTCGTCTGTCAGGCTTTTACTAACAAAGATTAGTTTTGGAGAAGAGTCGCTGCCGAGATCCACTTGCATGACCTCATCTTCAGTAGGAGGCTCTCTTTGTTCAAAACGCTTCTCCTATTGCGTATCCCGCTGTTGGGCCCACGGCTCTAATCGAGGAGTTCTGGAAAGTCTTCATCTTCTTCGTAAGCATCGACGAATGCCATATTGACAGACAGGACTTGCCTGAATATGTCCCCGATGCTGATATCCGAATCGGAAGTGGGTGATCCGATTGAGTGTGAGTGCCAGTCGCATTCTTCGTCTGAGCTTTCGGGTGTCGTCACGGGTGTGACATAACCTAGCCCACGTCTGGTCTTGTTATAGTAATCTCGTGGTTTCCCAGCCAGGATTGGTGATTGTAAGGGTAACCGCCGTCCAGTGCCGTAGTTCAAGCCTGGTGTAGTTCCCAGATCATATCCTTGTTTTTGCATAAGGTACTTGGATTGGGAACTATACAGATAAAGGGGCAATCTCCCGATGTCGGGTTCGAGCTCAACTTCTTCTATCTTGAAGGGCTGTGGATTATTCTTTCGGCCGAAGATGATTAGGTGATCCCCTCCCTCGATTACGCAATAGGCATCTTCCACGGGAGTGAGTTGATTTGCGGTGTAAACATTTGTCACCTGTGTGTGTAGGTGAGTGCCTATACCGTGCTCCATAGCATACATTGTACAAAGCTTATTAAGCTCGATGTAGTTCAAAGATAACCCTTTATTGAGGAAGTAAGGTATCTTTTCTAACGGGATTACATCATCTGCGAATGGAACATCAGTGTGAGCAGCCACATACTTGGCCAGTTCTGGTTCTTCTTCGGCCACCCTTGTATAAATGAAGACTGAGAGGATGACTTGGGCAACTTGATCATCAGGGGTTCCGCTGGTGGAGCAGAACGTGGAGTCGTTGGCAACCTAGCGACCCCCAGTTTGGTATTCGATGCTGGGCGGGGAGTGGCTGGCTCGCTAGAAGCCCCAGATTTTGCATCGGGCTGACGATTCTTTTTGGGAAGACGTATCGTCATTGGCTTGTCGGAGGGATTGAGCCTCTCCGTTTGTGGCTGGCCGACTCTAGGTAGTCTGATTGTCAGTGGCTCAGTTGTAGGTCTTGGCACTTGGTCGGACCTTGGCAGTCGGATTATTATTTGCCCCTCTTGTGCCGAGAGGCTGATTGCGTCCTTACGCAGAGCGGCCGTAAGGGGTGCGGACTTGCCAGGTTTGCGAGCTTGGAGGTGGATCGTTAGAGGTTCTTCTGATCCTGTGGCTGTCTCAGTTCGAGCTTGTACCTCTCCTTCGCCAAGGTGCCTCTTCGATTTCTCGTATAAGCAGGAGTCTGAGTAGTAGGATTCGACCCCTTTAATAGGATCGATGTCGGCAAATTCTGTCCTCACGAAGCCGTGTTTGTCGACATACTTGAAGCACTGGTACAGCGTAGAAGGCATGATCATGTAATCGTGTATCCAAGGGCGCCCCAGGAGGATATTGTAGAAAGTGTCCGCATCTATGACGTAACAGGTCACTTCTGACTGAAGATCGCCAATTTGGCACTTCAAGCGAATCTTCCCAATCGGGTAGCTCCTGCCCGAATTGAAACCGCTGATGGCGGTGCTTGTAGGCGTCAGGCGATGCATAGGAATGCGAAGATGATGTAACAGACCCTTCGGGATAATGCTTATGGAAGAACCAGGATCAATATGCATCCGATCCACCTTTACGTCACCGATGTATCCAGTGTAGTATAACGGACGATCATGCAGATTGGTTTTGATGAGCATATCCTGCAGCATGAAGACAATGTTGGGCATCGCTCCTGTGTAAGCGTTGTCTTGGAGATTTGCAGGCGGGCTCCCTCCCGTGAGGTTGACCTGAGTCAGATATGCGTCGGCATTCTGGAGTGCATCACTCAAAGCCACGCGAACATCCTTGGAGTCTCAGGAGCTCATATAATAACAATTTGGCCGGTGTGTTAGCCAATTGTGCCAAGATGTTAATGTTGTAGGGCTCTCTAGCCCATGAGATGCCTCTTTTCGGAGGGATTTGTCAAAGCGAGTCTCCTTTGGCCTAGGCTTGTCGGTCGTCAGAGGTTGAGAAGGTCCCGGAGCGTCAGCAGTAACCAACTGATGTTCTTCAGTCGAGTTATCTGGTGTAGGTTGGGATTGAGCACCAGACCGAGTAACGACAGCTGCGGCTTCCTCGATATCTGCCGAGATTGTGTGACAGGATCTGACTTTCCCATTCTTTTTCTTATAAATAGAGGGTGGTGTGGACTGAGTCACTTCAGGTACCAAGTCTGGATGGACCCACATGACCTCCCCTTGTGACATGGTAAGGGGTACTAGACCAGTAGCCTGCTCTCGAGGAGGTGGAAGATTAGCAATCTCCATTGTCGCCAGAGGGACGGGTATCACGCCGTCTTGAGTCTTTGTTGGAGAGAAGCTGTCGAATTGTACTGATACCATATTGGCTGCCACGGTCACCTCTTCGAAATCAATGGCCAGAGCCTTCGAATCGATGAGATGTTGGATGTATCGCTTCAGTTGGTAGCAGTTGTGTGTAGCATGGTGGACGTAGCGGTGGTAATGACAGTACTTCAGACTATCCATTTCTGCCGGCCGAGGTTCCCGTCTTGGTGGAGGGAGCTGAATTCTATCTCCTTGTATGAGCATGTCCAAGATGGAATTGACATGGCCATCTTCGAAGGAGTAGGTCATTTGCGGCCATTGCTTGTCTGCCGGTTTTGACTCAGGCTTCTAGGCTGTGTCGGCCACCATAGCCTGCTTGCCCTTGTTGTCCCGATTGTTGGAGGCGTTTCCACTATTGTTGTTGTTGGTATTAGGGCGCTTGCCCTTGTCCTCTCCCTCCGAGATGTGCAATCCCAGTTGGCGAGCCTTCTTCAATCTGTCCTTGGCGCTAGTTGCACTGATGATAAATGTCTTCCAGTCCTTACATTAACTTTCGCCCATCCAGAGGCTGATTGTTGGGATAAGTCTCTTTTGGAAAATTTCAATTAAGGAGGAATCTGGATTACCAGATAGCAACTTCATTGCGGTTTGGTGAAACCACTCAATATAGTTCCTTGTCAGCTCCTTCTCCCCTTGAACGACGTCCATGAGGGTGGACATCGTGACGTCCTGTCCTACTTCGTAGAATCTCTCCAAGAACATGCGCTTGAAGCTGGCAAAGGAGTGGATGCAGTTGTCTGGCAGGTTACGGTACCAGTCGAAGGCGACCCCTTCCAATGCCCCGATAAATAATCGTGTAAGGATGGCATCATCATGGGGCAGATGGTCGGTGGTGACCTCGAAGTAAGTGATGTACCGACTTGCGGAGGTCTTTCCATCATACGGATTGATGTGGAATGGTATATACTTTGGTGGGAAGGGAACATCTCCCCACGCAGCGGGATACGGTTGTCGTATCCTGAGGTCTTGGCAGTTTTCTCGGGCATGGAACATGGCCCGGAGCTCCTGGACCTCTCTTCTTGCCTCCCTGGCCTCGTATGTAGCGGTAGAAGCCGATATTTCAGGAGGATTATTGCCCGGGTTCGGTGCCGCTGAGTTCGAGTCCGCATTGACCGTAGGACCCATGTTTGTTTGGTCAGGCGTTCCTTCTTGCAGAGTAGGGAGGGCTGCTTTGATCTCGTCCACTGATTTGACCAAAGTGCGCAGTATGGTCTCTAGAGCATCGATGCATTAGTGATCACTGGGACCATCTTGTTCGTCGTTTGTCATGAATGGTCCTCACATGAGTAGAAGTGGAAGGGACGGTGGATGATGTACCCTTCGAATCATACCCCTGTACCGAGAAGTCATCGGGGTATGTGGGAATATTCTCCTCTAGTTCGGACTCAGAAGGAATAGTACCCCCAGCTTCAGAGCTTGCTTCATCTTGAGAGTCGTGGACGTCCTCGGGGACGTCGGCACCTGCTGTATCTGATGGGAGAGTTGTTTCCCCGGGCTCGTCTCCTTGGAACATCGGATTGTCGTAGATGTTCGGAGGAGTGCTACCCCCAGTTCCAGCGACCCCCAATAATGTGGATGATGAATCTCCCACTGTAGCAGATTTCGTCTTTGAACGGGTACCTTGGAAAACTCCGGTGGTAGACAACCGTTTAGACGACAGTTTCTTAGTCACAGTGGTTGAAATCTTCGGGCTGGGAACATTTATCTTCTTTCCTCTCCCATCGGCGGGGATTTTCTGAGTAGAGTTGCAAGAGACGACGGGAGGTGCCTCATCCCCTGAGCTCGGCTGTTGTAATCTTTGGAAGACGGACTGCCGGTCTTCTCGTACCGTTGCATTGTTACAACAGCAGTTAACAATGATTTGGGTACAGTGATGTCCGTGGGAGGACTCTTTGCACACCGAGGCTTCTTCTCTTTTCTTGCGCTTGTGGAGGATAACCTCACGCAAGTCAGAGAGGTCTGGAACGACCATGTTTGCTCCCTGGGTTTTGGGAGACTTTTGGGAACCACTCTGTCCGTTTGCCGCCGGGGGCTGGACTTGAGTGGTTCTGTACAACTTTCCATCAGAGGCCCGCATAACAGTATGTGGAGCGCTCGGATGGTCAGAGGTCGGGACAGCGGACTGAGCTCGCCAGGCTCGCGCTGTCCTAGACTTCTTCACTTTAGTGCGTGAGGGCACATAGTAGGAAGAGTCTAAATGGTGTTACAGAGAGTCAGACATATTTTCTCGGGAGCATAAGAGGTCAGGACCATAGGAGAGGCGATCGAAGACTGAGCCTGAGCCGTGTGGAGCAGACAGCATGCGGCTAGAATCAACAGTCTTCATGCGGCTGGCAATCGTAGCCGTATGGGCTTTCTTCATGCGGCTGGAAGTCTCGGCCGCATAAGTCTTCTCCATGTGGCTGGAGATCTTGGCCGCATGGGTATTCTGCATCCGGCTGGCAGTTTCGGCCGCATGAACATCATGCATACGGCTGGCAATCTTGGCCGCATGAATGTTCAGCCTGCGGCTAGTGCCTTTGTTCGGCTTCTTCCTGGAGCACATAGAATCACTCTTTGCCCCTGCAAGTAGAGCATCGTAGTGCTTTCCTCTGCCAGACTTGGGGACAGCAGAGTCCTCTATGGCTTGAAGTAGGGCCGCATGAGAGTTGCCTTCGCCGTCTTGGGCAGCAGAGAGTACTCCGTCCAGAGCTTGGGGAGGAGCAGATGATTTTGGCCTCCACTCCCTGCGAGCCTTCTTTGTGCGGGTTCGCTTCTGGACCGGACCAGCGCTCCCGTCGGAGAGCATTTCTTCAAATGCCTATTGGTCGAAGCGGACGACCATCTTCTGTTGTATGGAGCCAAGTTTGGCTGCATCCGATTGCGTCACCAACTTCTCAACCGTGGAGAAGTTTGTCCCCAATAGAGTCGCCATCGTGTTTGCTATTGATTGTGAAAGTACAGAACAATTTATATAGGAGGACTGAACTTAAACTCAAAATACAAACTCGTTCGTACAAAGAAAGCCTAAGGACGAAAACCTAGGTACAGCAATCTAAGTACAATTGTTTAGTTTTTTTTGGGGGTGACGATGGAGGCTCGGAAAAGCGACGGCAGCTCTGCCTTACTCCTTGGACGATCGGATGTAGCCTTGGCTCTGGCGAAGAAATGCTCTTGGACGTGTGGGGAGACTCCCTTGCGCCTTCGGTTGCTAGATCTCTGGATGTCTCTGTAGTGCTCTCTCCTTTTTTTTTGCTCTGCTCTTCTCTCTTTTTCTCTCCTCCTCTGCTTCTTCTTGCAAGGGAATGGCACCCTGCTATTTATAGGAATGGGGTGTGCTCATTAGGGTTTGCAAATGATTTCCTCCTTCAGAAGTCGGCTGTTAAGGATCACTTAATCTGGGCCATTCATCTTGAATATAATAAATTTGAGCAATTAATGTGATTGCATCAAATCTCTGTAGGCAATAAATGTTGATTGCCATGAATATTCGTGATTTGTGATAGCCTGCCACGTGTCCAATTTGCTTGATTTGATTTGATCTGGGCAATGACGATCGCAACAAATCTGATTTTGTTGGGATTTGTTAGCACCCATAGTTCCAGGGAAGATAAGACTACCACGTGTCTCAATTGTCGCGAAGAGCGCCACGTGTCTCAACTGGACCATCCTGGCAGAGCCGCATATGGGTGGTCCTTTCGGCCGCATGAAGCATACAGCCACATGAGGATAGGCAGCCACATGACGATGGGCAGCCGTAGGGGATGGGCAGCCGCATGGGGATAGGCAGCCGCATAGGGATAGGCAGCCGCATGCAGATGGGCAGCCGCATGCAGATGGGCAGCCGCATACAAGTAGGCAGCCGCATGCAGATGGGCAGTCGCATGGAGATGGACAGCCGCATGCAGATAGGCAGCCGCATGCAGATGGGCAGCCGCATGGGGATGGGCAGCCGTATGGAGTGGCTTCGGGACTTGGTGGATTTTGCCAGCTGTAAGAAGATTTTCTCATCTTTCCTAGGATCACGCCACCATGTCAGAGTCATTATTACGTCCTTATGTCAGAGCTGTCATAGCTGTTATTTGTCAGAGCGGCCGTCAGGACATTAAATCCAGTTGAATATAGAGAAGAACTGTTAAAGGCCACGTAGCTTCTTTTCTGAGCCGCATGGATCCTTGAGCCGTATGGACTCCTGAGCCGCATGGACTTCTGAGCCGCATGAGAATCCCGAGCCGCATGGGGATCCTTCTGTCGGAGCCGCATAGGCCTTTCTTTATTCTTTTCCATGCTTCTACAATCAATAAAAAGTTGTTATCGAACTACTCTATGCGTAGTGGAACACCAAGTATTTTCTGGATAATTTTTTGTGTAAACTACTGACGCAAGTGACAACTACCAACTATGTGAGCCGGGTTGTCCCTGCCCGAGGCACCTACTTCGTAGTTCCAACCAGGAAAAAATAAGAGAAATCCATCATATTCTGTCGATTGGAGCATCCGCAACGAATAACTCTTGAAGACACAGATCTCGACAGTGGCAAAATACAGTTCTACTGCTACACGACACAAGCCAAAAACCTTATCTAGAAGATGGGCTACGACCTGAATAGCAACAAGGGGTTCAATTATGGCAAAGGCGCATCTTTCTATACGGATTTACGCCCCAAAAGAAAAAGCTGAAAACTACTACCAGCGTACTCGTCGAGGGCTGGGATATGTTACACCTACGACCACCTCAGAATATTTAGAAGAAGAAGTCATGAGGCACTCACACTCTTCTGACTCCTCAACTTTGGACTATGATATCAT
The DNA here is from genome assembly GCA_029216955.1 of Iris pallida. Taxonomy (NCBI): domain Eukaryota; kingdom Viridiplantae; phylum Streptophyta; class Magnoliopsida; order Asparagales; family Iridaceae; genus Iris; species Iris pallida. The sequence goes on along the minus strand of JANAVB010028820.1, from coordinate 3,927,856 downwards.
CATTGGTCAAGTCCTTAAGAAGATGTTGTCTGCTAACATGATCACCAATCAGTCAACCGTCGAAGACAATCAACACAGACTGTTACAAGAGCTAGAAGCGTTGGATGAAAAGATGTTGTTCGTGCAGCAAAGGATTGAGCTTTACCAAGCTCGCATCTCTGGGGCCTTCAACAAAAAGGTCTGCAAAAGATCCTACCAGGTGGGCGACCTCGTCTTGGCAGTACGGAGACCGATGGTGATGACCAATAAGACGGCTGGAAAGTTCGTCCCCGAGTGGGAAGGACCATTCGTTATAGAAACGATGTACTCCAATGGTGCTTATCGACTAGCTAAGCCTAATAGGGACTTGCTAATGATGCCCATCATCGACAAGTTCCTAAAGAAGTATTATGTCTGAAGACAGAACCAGCATAGGCACCCACATCCCCTGAAAAGGGTACCGATGAGTTCTGGTAAGGGGATCTCTCGCTCTCCCTCCTATATATTCTCTCAAGTAGATGAAGCACTTTACATCTACATTACCTCTGGATTGCTCCTCTACGCCTGGAAGACGTGGCTACAATGTCCACATTACCTTTGAATAGTCGTTCTTCTCGCTTTAGTTCTATGATTATCCCAGCGGTTTAAAAAATAGTTTACGTCCATATTACCTCTGGATTGTTGTTCTATACCCCCGCCAAGATCAAGCCTACCATGTCCATATTACCTCTGGTCAGGCAAATCTATTATGAAGATTCCCTCCTTATTCTGGAGGTAAAAGCAAAGGGAACAAGAAGGCTTTTACGTATAAAAACATGTGGCTACAAAGACCTATTATAGACTCTTCGTACTTACATACACAGAAGCAAAAAAGCTGAAATTGTGGTACAAGCTCTCAATAGCGCGGGCAAGGCGATGACAGAGCCGGTTACCTCATGGTCAAAAGGAAGCCACCGTCCGAAGCTGCTACTGGCCCGAGCCGGGGATGAAGACCAGCACAGGACTCCCTTATCTCCCCAGCTGGCCGGCGAGAGCAACCACAACAGCAGGCCTGGCTATTCCTCGGTCAGAATGGTAAGCAATCCTAACCCAGGAAGCAGAGGTCTGAGACGCCATTGACGCCCATGACATCCAAACACGGGACGTCTCGAGATCCAGTGGTAGTTATACTACAGCTTCTTTGGATAAAAAGATTTGCCACCGACAGCCGATCGTGTGGTCTAAGCATGAGCCAGACATCGGTCAGAAGGAAGCTTACAAGTTAAGCTAAAGCTCCACTCCATGACAGATGGCAGTACTGCGAGAAACGTGACTTGAACCTTCTCTGCTAAAGAGATTTGCGATCCCTGTAAAGTCGCAAGAGGCTCTAATATCAAGAAGCCATCAGGAGCCCATGATCTGAAATGATGACTCAGGACCATTAATGCTAAGAGCTAGGCGTGACACCAACCATCACCCAGCTCGTACAGTCCTAACGCGTGTTCATGCTTTTGTTCAAAGTATCTCGACCTTGACTCAAGTTTGGACACTTTGAAGGGGGTCTTGTAAAAGCATGAAAAATTTCAGCTGAAGACATCCTTTCGCCAAAGCGCAGAAGATGCAGAAGACTTAGGCTCAGTGCTAAAAAGACAAAATATAAGATATGGAGAGAAGTCCCTTCATTGTCATGTCTACCAAAGTCTAGTACAGACACATCAAGACCACACATAAGGGACTAATTTCACTACACCAAAACAGACGATTACCAACAGTTATTACCGTGACCAATATTTTTTGTCACGGTATTTACCGTGACTAATCAGGTGTTACAAATTTTTGTAACATTTTTTTTGTCACAGTAATAACCATGACAAAAACAAATTTTTGTAACGATTTATGTCACAGTAATAACCGTGATTAAATTAAGTTTTTGTCACAATAATAATCGTTACAAATTCTAATTTTGTAACATTTTAAATCGTGACGACATAAAACTTTGTAACACTAATTACCGTTATGATACAATTTTTTGTAACGGTTAAACCATGGTAGCTAAAAACTTTATGACGGATTTAACCGTTACAAATTGTCGATTTTACTAATTTGTAACACTTATTTTCAAATGATGTCATAGAAATAACCGTTACAAATTATAATATTTTTACAAAAAAAATATAGAGAGAATGTTGATACATGCAAACCATAACCTCTCGATATATATACATAAAGAAAAAAAATACACTCAAACTCATTTTATTACTTGAGCAAACGCAGTCCAGCGTTACACAAATTCTCTCTGTACAGAAGGATATATTTATCCAACATTATTTGTACAAACAATAAATCAATATTGAAAAAAATTAGAAATCACCAACACGATGTTCAATACATCAAATATTTATAGGTTGAACTTCGACAATATGAAGGCAATGTTGAGCTACAAAGCTAGATTCTCTCTCCCCAACATTATCGCAGACAGGTGTGTTGCTTTCACATAGAATGTTTCCATCGATACGGATCTTTTGAATGACCTGTAACCAGAAGCAACATTTTACTTACAAGATTATATAGAAATCAAGTGAAGCTTTCATGTCATGATTGTAGAAAGTCAAGTGAAAATATATATATCATGTAATGGCACTACAAGTATGCATACCTAAATAAGGCACAGATGCACATATTTTCTGCTGTCCTAGCTACATTCCTGGAAGCTAGTAGAAGAAACATGACTACATGAGAAAGAGTTAAGGGAGATACAGTTATAATGAATGTGACACCAACTGACATTTCTATCACAAATACAATAAGATGTATCATCTTAGCTCAAGTTAATGTGTAAAAAATCATATAAATAGGCTTTTGATTTTGCCTGTAGTATGAACTAGTCAACAACAGGATTGGATTGAATGTAACATAATTATTCATTCACCAAAAATATTAAGACAAGAATATTCACCTTTCACAACATTCATCTTCACATGAGTTCCCGGAAGATGAAATCCAATCAGATTCCAGAAAATCTGAACAATTTAATAGATCAAGCCTAAGTTCCTTGAAATAATTATGCCCTCCATCTCTGGGAGACATTATATATAGGGTTGAACCTGTAAAAAAACAACTACAAATTTCAGTTAAATATATAACGGAAAGAAATACTTTAAACATTTACACAAGACTACATCACAAAACTATACTAAGAACATAACATTTAATTGAATAATAACAAGGATACAATGTTTGATTGAACAAAAAAAGGTGTGAATGGCACAACTTAGAAGGACAAATGCTAGCCATGGTAACTGAAGGTGAGAATTTAACAAGATATTGAAAGATTTAATGTTGTGCAACTTGCTTTCGAGAAGCTATTTGAAAAGATAAAAGGGCCATAAGTCCAGACAATGAAGAGCTAGAAAAACAAAGAAAAGGTAAAGGAACACCAAAAAGGATGCCAATTTATGTTACTACACTTCATGTTAATCATGGATTTTCATGCAAAATAATTCGTAAAAAGAGAGACTCATAATGTATCAAATATGGCTAAACTGTAAACACTGACTTGGATCTCATTTCACAAGTTGAATTCTCTGGCAAAACAGACCCCTGGCATCATTGGCTATATGCCATTTTGAAGGCAATATTGAGCTACAAGGTTCTCTCCCCAACATTATCATAGACAAGGTGTGTTGCTTTCACATGGAATGTTTCCATATGATAAGGATCTTTTGAATGACCTATAACCAGAAAGGCAGCACTTTTACTTACAAGATTATATAGAAGATCAAGTGAAGCTTTCATGTCATGATTTTAGAAAATCAAGTGAATATATCATGTAATGGCACTAACAAGTGTGCATACATAATAAGGCACACATGCACATATTTTCTGATGTCCTACATCCCTAGAAGCTAGTAGAAGGAACATGACTATATCTCTTACCCGGCACCTGCAGGAAACAAGCTAGCATGCACTTGGGGAACAGATACAGGATCATGATAACCCTGCAGATGGCTGGCGCTTTGGGGTCCCCTTGTTTTCCTCGCGACATTGGCTGCAGATGGGGGGCATCTTGCAACTCGAACAAGTAATACTTTTCCATCAATCAGGTACCCGTTCATCTGGGTCACAGCCTCTGCAGCAAACCTAGGACAGGTATACTTTACAAAGCCGTATCCTTTGATTGAACTTGTGATCTTGTCCATGACCACAACTGCTTCACAAAGGGGTCCGAAAGGTACAAATAGCCCATGTAACCTATTATTATCCACTGACCGAGGAAGGAAGCAAACAAATAGTTTAGATTCATCAATGTTCTGAGCCTTTCTACTGTATGATGATAAAGCACGCAATGCTGTTCTGCCCGTCCATGGATGAGTGGGTCTAGGAGGCACCGGACCACCAAACGAGGAGACTCCACCATGATTGCGATCTTCGGAGGTGGAGACTGTAGAGCAAGCAGAGGCGACATTGCTTACAAGCAGAGGAGTTTCCTCTCTGCGTATTGAATTTAGTTCACCCAGCGCCCTTAGCTGGGCTTGTTTGTGTTTGTTTGTTGCTTCTTCCACTGGAACCAGTAGCTTCTCAACCATCTCCACCAAAACATCCATTGACTCCTGGTTATCTGCCTCAATGTAGACATGCAAGTCCTCATCCTCCACAGCTTTGACATTCTAATATTTCTTGGCTCTGTCTAACTTGCAGGAACCTTTACCACACAATATGATTCGAGCCTCTGTTTCTTTCTTCAGTCTCTTATGTGTGCACCCGTGAGGACCAATAATGAGGCCAATGAATTTATAACAAGGGTATTCCTTTACAGGTATGTAAAGCTTCCTGTACAACTTTTGGGGCTCGTATTCTGGCGGAGCCTCAAATGTAGGGTCTGTCTGAATCAAATGTGATATAATCTTCTGCCTACGATCAGAAAGTTTCCTTCGAAGCCTAAAATCCCTTGTATTAACCCTCATACGCAAGTCATTGTAGATTGGTGGAGGAGACGGAGAAGGCAGTGGTTTCTTCTGCAGAAAAAGTGGATAAGATCAACAACAATTAAAGATTGGAGTTCTTTGTTAATATACCTCTAAAATTAAGTTCATCAATGTATGATGAAAATTTCAAATTTGGTTCACTAAATTTGTGCTCCTGATCCTAATATAAGAAACAATATCGGTTTTGTCAGTATGATCGCTATAATACATGGAAATACATTGGTAAACTTGATTTTACACAGACAAGGAAAGCCTATTATGTATCCTGATACCACAGCTCTGCCACCTTATTGGTGATACATTACCCTCCTGATACCACAGCTCAGTCTTTATGGTTATAACTTCACACATTCAAACTTGCTAATATGTATCCTGATTTTCTTGAACCGGGCCTCTACGCCCTTGTCTCAAGTCGAATACTGAAACATGACTACATGAGAAAGAGTTAAGGGAGATACAGTTATGATGAATGTGACACCAACTGACATTTCTAGCACAAATACAATAAGATGTATCATCTTAGCTCAAGTTAATGTGTAAAAAAATCATATAAATAGGCTTTTGATTTTGCCTGTAGTATGAACTAGTCAACAACAGGATTGGATTGAATATAACATAATTATTCATTCACCAAAAATATTAAGACAAGAATATTCACCTTTCACAACATTCATCTTTACATGAGTTCCCGGAAGATGAAATCCAATCAGATTCCAGAAAATCTGAACAATTTAATAGATCAAGCCTAAGTTCCTTGAAATAATTATGCCCTCCATCTCTGGAAGACATTATATATAGGGTTGAACCTGTAAAAAAACAACTAAAAATTTCAGTTAAATATATAACGGAAAGAAATACTTTAAACATTTACACAAGACTACATCACAAAACTATACTAAGAACATAACATTTAATTGAATAATAACAAGGATACAATGTTTGATTGAACAAAAAAAGGTGTGAATGGCACAACTTAGAAGGACAAATGCTAGCCATGGTAACTGAAGGTGAGAATTTAACAAGATATTGAAAGATTTAATGTTGTGCAACTTGCTTTCTAGAAGCTATTTGAAAAGATAAAAGGGCCATAAGTCCAGACAATGAAGAGCTAGAAAAACAAAGAAAAGGTAAAAGAACACCAAAAAGGATGTCAATTTATGTTACTACACTTCATGTTAATCATGGATTTTCATGCAAAATAATTCGTAAAAAGAGAGACTCATAATGTATCAAATATGGCTAAACTGTAAACACTGACCTGGATCTCATTTCACAAGTTGAATTCTCTGGCAAAACAGACCCCTGGCATCATTGGCTATATGCCATTTTGAAGGCAATATTGAGCTACAAGGTTCTCTCTCCCCAACATTATCATAGACAAGGTGTGTTGCTTTCACATGGAATGTTTCCATATGATAAGGATCTTTTGAATGACCTATAACCAGAAAGGCAGCACTTTTACTTACAAGATTATATAGAAGATCAAGTGAAGCTTTCATGTCATGATTTTAGAAAATCAAGTAAATATATCATGTAATGGCACTAACAAGTGTGCATACATAATAAGGCACACATGCACATATTTTCTGATGTCCTACATCCCTAGAAGCTAGTAGAAGGAACATGACTATATCTCTTACCCGGCACCTGCAGGAAACAAGCTAGCATGCACTTGGGGAACAGATACAGGATCATGATAACCCTGCAGATGGCTGGCGCTTTGGGGTCCCCTTGTTTTCCTCGCGACATTGGCTGCAGATGGGGGGCATCTTGCAACTCGAACAAGTAATACTTTCCCATAATCAGGTACCCGTTCATCCGGGTCACAGCCTCTGCAGAAAACCTAGGACTGGTATACTTTACAAAGCTGTATCCTTTGATTGAACCTATGATCTTGTCCATGACCACAACTGCTTCACAAAGGGGTCCGAAAGGTACAAATAGCCCACGTAACCTATTATTATCCACTGACCGAGGAAGGAAGCAAACAAATAGTTTAGATTCATCAATGTTCTGAACCTTGCCACTGCATGATGATAAAGCACGCAATGTTGTTCTGCCCGTCCATGGATGAGTGGGTCTAGGAGGCACCGGACCACCAAACGAGGAGACTCCACCATGATTGCGATCTTCGGAGGTGGAGACTGTAGAGCAAGCAGAGGCGACATTGCTTACAAGCAGAGGAGTTTTCTTTCTGCGTGTTGAATTTAGTTCACCCAACGCCCTTAGCTGGGCTTGTTTGTGTTTGTTTGTTGCTTCTTCCACTGGAACCAGTAGCTTCTCAACCATCTCCACTACAACATCCATTGACTCCTGGTTATCTGCCTCAATGTAGACATGCAAGTCCTCATCCTCCACAGCTTTGACATTCTAGTATTTTTTGGCTCTGTCTAACTTGCAGGAACCTTTACCACGCAATATGATTCGAGCCTCTGTTTCTTTCTCCAGTCTCTTATGTGTGCACCCGTGAGGACCAATAATGAGGCCAATGAAGTTATAACAAGGGTATTCCTTTACAGGTATGCAAAGCTTCCTGTACAACTTTTGGGGCTTGTATTCTGGCGGAGCCTTATTGGCTATTGGCTTTGTGAGCAGCAGCAGAATACTATGAATCAGAGTTTTTGGCTCTAGGCTTGGGTCTGTGGTTAGTATCAGTACTTGGGTTTTGAGTATCAGAGGTTGGGAACTGACTGTGTATCAGTTGGCTTTAGGTTCATGTGTCACTTGGGGTCGGGCTAGACATGGATTGTAAAGAGAATTAGAATGTTAGTATAGTGTCTTAGAGATTACTTGAGAGTTCAGAGTTTGGGATATTGAGTTAGTGTCTTGGTGATGTTAGAGTATCCTAGGGGTTACAAATTGGGTCAGTTAGGTTAGTATATTTAGATTAGTGGCTTGTGTTATTTCAAGTAGGATCTGTTTAGTGAAGTAACAGATAGGTCAATGGGTATTAGGGGTTATGTAGGTTTTGGTATCAGAGGAGTTGAGGTATGTATCAGATTTGTGAGGGTCGCGTTAGCCTTAGCTTTGGATGTCAGAGATTTAGTAAGTGAGTGAATGTGAGTATCTTAGCCTGGGTTGGCTTGGCATTGGAATGCAAGCAGTGGCAGCAAAGGTGTTTGGCCATGGATAAGGTTAGGCTTGGCTTTGCTTTAGAGATTTACTCTGAAAGCTTATTATGTATCCTGATACCACAGCTCTGCCACCTTACATATTTCAAGAGTCCCAGCTATAAGACCCATTTCACATTTCAACAAGGAACCAGAGGACTCAAAAATGTACTCGATCACTCTGTGAAAGAAGAATTACAGAATAAAGAAAGACTCGAGGCTTAGAACAAGTTGTATACCTGATGGAGTGTACTAATGCGAAAAGCCTGATTGTTACTCCTTTTAGGAAGTGGACCAAAGCAAAATCCTTCTAAGTGCTGCAATAATAAGCCATAAAAAGTAACCAAAATGTGAAAGAAGAAAAGTCTACATGACAAATCATCAAGGGCATCTTGTTCAGCACAAGAAGATGAACCTGAACAAAAAAATAATATTTTTTCGTGCTCAGAAAATCCATTGTAGGCCCAGAAGTCAATGGATCCAAGCACAGCTCATAGAAAAGCTACAAGAGGGGGAAAATATTTAGTATCCATATGCAAAAGTTTATTAGTTTATACAAAGAGTTAACTAACCTGAAAAGCAAACTCATATAATAAATAATTTATCTCTGGCTTTAAAAGCTTTTCCAGCTTATCAATAATAACCTTCAGGCAACTGCACAGGACGTTCAAACTTAGTATTTCAATGATCACACAATTTAACATAAGAAGAATGTTTCCAAACCTATAATAGACTTTTGGCTGCAGGATTGTACGTTCCACGGAACTATCCACATCATATTTGAGAAGTAAATGAGTGATATTTGGTGCTGGTCGACTAACATTATCAAGAAGAAGCTAGACAAAAGAAAAATTAAGGTCTTCAGGCAAAAATACAATACGAAGTTGCAGGGAGAGAAGAAAAAGAATAATGTAACCTAAACAAACCTGCAATATTAGAACACCGGTATCACCTTTCGTGTTCTCTATAACCTGAAATTCATCAAACCGAGACTCCAAACAATTGGCAAAATCCCAAACCTTTCGCTGCATTTAATTTCAACAATAATTGTACCAGTCCAACCATCCTAGAACTGTTAACAGTTATATTATCAGTGTCAATATTTGTAAGCTTGGCATAAACAAGATTCGCTTGGAGTTTAGGAACTAACATGACATCAGAAAAGAAAAAAGTTTTAAAAAAAAATTGACGCAGCACGATCAGGACACTAGATAAATATAAATACCTCAGAATACTCAGAACTTTTATCGAGCACAGCTGGATTTCAGGTAGAAAACTGTATCGTACATACTCCAACAAAGCAACAATTTGTTTATGATCTTGAGATAATATAACGTCCAACGGCTGCAGAGCTCAAATAAGGAGAACACCTGTAAAACATCTTTAAGCAAGAAACTTGCTAATAGACAAGATTTATACCTGTTTAATTACAATTGAACTTCCATCATTTTCCAAACTTACTGTAACAGAAACTTCAAAGTTAGAAAAAATATCATTAAAAGATAAAATATACATCTAAACATAAAACATAAAAGTTGCAAAACTTACTTCAAAGATTTAGCTTCCAAGACAAAATGGTGTAAAACCTACAATCGAGCCAGATATTAAGAAAACACTTACACCAAGTGAAGAAGCACCCTCTTCCCTGGCATTAAGAGATCGTGTACAACTTTCGACGCTATAATAAATTAAACCATACTAATATATTTAGATAAATGAGCAGTCACATCTTAAAATCTTAGAAAGAGGCTAAATAAAGAAAAACTCAAGGGAGTAGTGTATACTTGGAAACAAAGCATTTCTGGAAAGTTCAACTACAGAAAATTAACCGCAAAATTAAATAGGTTCAACAACACAAAAGTCAATAAGTTCCAACTACAGTTATGAGATAAAGATAATCATAATACTTTATAAATAACGGATCCGGTTGGTGGCCCAAATTGCGAAACACCCGTCAGCTAGTTCATAAAGGTGAGAATGTCCATTTTGTGGGCCATCATAAATTGGAGCTTCTGGTTTTAATACTTCTGTCACCCAAACAACCTTTTCGTCATTTTGTGGGCCATCATAAATTGGAGCTTCCTATATAACCCTTAGCTACATCCTCTCGTGCCTGTCCAAGTAAAACCACATATTTTTTCCCTCCAAGAGATGGTCCGTTATTGTTAATTGGGACATCATGGCTTGTATGGTTATCAAAAACAGGCCTCAAGTTTTCTTGAGTGATATGCACATTAGTAGAGGCATCTTCTGTCCTTGGCGTACTACATGGATTTACAACTGGATTTTGAGGCTGCTGTGAAGTCTTGACAATCGAATACATGTCTATCATAAGGTTCTCAAGTTTGTCCAACCTTTGAAAAACTGTCGTATTGGAATTTTGGTTGGCGATTGCCTTTGCTGCTTGTCCAATTTTTACTTGCTTTGCCGAGAAGGTAGAGCTAATTGCTCGACAATGACTCTTTGTATCAGCTCCAAACGTTTCAGCAATTGGGTCTTTCTCAAAATCTTCTATTCCTGTTACACCATCATGACCACTTGCACTTGCAGCTAGTCTTTGTCTTTTTTCTGCTGCCTCTACTTCTTTCTGTAATTTGAAATATTATAAGAAAAAACTCATCAGTCATAAGATGACCAGGTAAGCTTTCACAAATATAAACTAATCAAAATCTTCTAAATAGCTCAGAACAGTGAAAGTCATAACACTAGAAAATGATCAACTATAAATTCAAAAACACTAGATATTCTTGAACTTACATATTTCTCCATGGCGCATGGAAGCACTTCCCCAGTAGTCTTCTTTACATGGGCTCTCTTCCATGCTGCTATTCGTGTAGCTGGCACCCCTGGGTTTTCTTCCTTCTACAAGTACAAATAATGATTACTAAGATTTATATAATGACCATGATTTTCATCTATAAATAATGGAGAGAATTGATACACACCAATTCTTCATACACTCTGCTGTAGCTTTTCCTTCCAAGAGTGTGGGTGATTTTTGCTAAGGCCTTGCTTTCAGCATTTTTCTTGCATTGTTCAATCTTCTTTGGAGTGTACTCATTGGCAATGAACTGCTCCCACCAGATTTTATCAATGTCATCAGGACATTGATTCAATGCTATATTTTTGGGTAAGTATATTCCTTGTTTGTCCTTGATTGTGCGTCGGAGGTGATACTTTTCTGTCCGAAAAAATTGTAAAAATCTCGGTTCCAACATTGGCCGAACAAGTACGGGTTCAATATTAAAATCAAACTCTTTCTGGTACAACAACAACATGGTAAATAAGGAAGTGTTTAAGCAAATGAACAAGTCAATAAATTACATAAACTCTCAAAATACATGTAAACAAGTAAAAGAAATAAGACATTAAGTAGTAGCCATTTACCATCAGTGATGTCCAAAGAGCATCTTTGTACACCTTATCTACGTGCCTCCAATCATCATAACCAATTGGGATGTGAGCTCGAATCAATTTTCCACATGTAGAACTCCATTTTGCTTCATTTGTGCCTTTAACTGATCCATTTGCTTCAATATGGATTAAATATTTTCTGCCATTGGATGGTGGGGCACCTTGTGGCTCTTGACTTTCTTCAGTACCTAAGGGTGCAGTATGATTGGATGACATCCTGTACTCCAATTGCATCATTAACAAATAGCCAATCAAACAAAACACAATGCTTCATATTAACAACCTAAAAAAAGTAAAAACAACAAACTAATTTGAGCCCAAAAGAATTACATGTATATGAAAATTTAAATTCACCATATATTAAAAAAAGAGTCAAACAATATCCAAAAGAGTAGTAATCTTTAACAAAAATTATAATCATTTATTTTCAACACATTTTAGTAGTGGAGCCAAGTGAGGTTGCTCCACAATACATGATTGGAACTTTTCTGGCACGGCAAGCACATCAACCTCATCAGTCATACGCTTCGGAGAACGTAGAACAACATACCAATCTGGATTTTGGATGTCTCTTACATAAAAACTTGACTCGCTTCAAATGACAAAATTGCTGGCTCATCATACTCCCCATCGGTGCTCTTTAACTTTTTTAAATTCACCATCAACAAGTTAGAGTCCGGACATAACTTACAACCATTGGTCTTGTCTCCAACATTTGCCCACTCGCAATAGAAAATAACATGTTGGAACTCATAATAATCCACCTCTATGATCTCTTTGATAATTCCATACCAAGTAGTATCATCATCCTGGAGGTTCGTGTCTTTTGCACTTGCCCTAAATGTGGTGATTGCATCCATGCACACACCGCTATCTTGTGTCGCAACCTTGTCGTCATAACTCTGGGGAGAGAAAATATAACCATCGACCCTGTACTTATTATATGTTTTAGCTTGCCACCTTGGTCCACTTACGTATCGCCAAAGTTCGTCCTTCATACATTTTTCTTCAATTAACTGGTAAAACAATAATATGCAATGTAATTAACAAAAGTTACTTGTATATTATAATTTTAATTATATACACACCTTTTTGTGCAACCAGTCAATGAATTCAGATTGTACTACTACTTCTGCAAGTTTGATACCTCTTCCATTCCCATGGATAGTAGTTTCCAAAGAAGATCGATACAAACTGGTAATCATTTAAACAGAATAAAATATAAATATAAAAGGTAATATATATAATTTTTTATTCAAAAGTGAATATGAGAATCAAGCACCTGTAGTACTCATCTAGTTTCGGTATTTCTAATCTAAAAAGTATCCATCTACGAATTTGTCTCCATTGTACCCCTGTTAACTTAATATTTTTATCCTCAATAATAGAGCGCTCGTACACATCATCACCATTTTCAACTAAAAATGGTGCTTGAGTTGAACTATGATTGCCATCACGAGGATTTGGCATGTACTCCATGGCATATCTAACAGATTCTGAAACAAGATAAGCCTCGGCAATCGACCCTTCAACATAACGCTTGTACACATTCTTTCTAACAATCCGCTCAGACTCTGTCTCGGTGCCACAAATAGGACATGCTTTGTAACCATGTGTTGTACAACCAGATAAACTACCCAATGTCGGAAAATCATGGATCCCCCACAACAACATTGCTCTCAAAGTGAAATTTTGTCCTTTGTCCATGTCAAATGCCTGCACTCCTGCCCAAAGTTGCTTCAACTCATCTACAATGGGCTGCAAGAATACATCAATATCTTGACTTGGTGCTTTTGGCCAAGGAATTAATAAGCACATTATCTGGAACTCAGGTTTCATGCATAATGAAGGTGGCAAATTATATGGAACAACATAAACTGGCCAACAACTGTAACTACTAGATAGCACGCCACGTGGATTAAATCCATCGGTCGCTATACCAAGCCAAATGTTGCGCCCCTCATTAGCAAACTCTGACCACTTGCATTTAAGTGTTCTCCATTCAGCTGAATCACAAGGATGTCGCATTAACTCCCATGAAGGCTCCGCTTCCTTGTGCCATTGCATTTTTTTAGCTATCCAAGGTATCGTATACAATCTCTTTAACCTTGGAACTAGAGGAAAGTGTCTCAAAACTTTTCTCGGCTCTTTTGATTCTCTGTTAACCCTCCCAGGCTTCTTTGTCTCCTTAACTTTAAATCGAGATGTTTGACATTGAGGGCATTCAGTCGCATCTGCATACTCCTTCCAATACAACATGCAATCATTCTCGCAGGCATGGATGCACTTTGCCTTCATTCCTAAATCTCTCAGCATTTGCTTCATAGTAGGATATTTGTTAGAAAGTGTGTTCCCCTTTGGAAGCCATTGAGTCAGACGCTTCAACAATTCTATTACACTATTTCCTGACCAGTTAAACTCCTTCTTTAAGTTATGCAACTCTACAATTACAGATAGAGTTGTGTGTCCATCTTCACAACCGGGGTATAATTTTTCATTTGCAATTCTCTTATATTCGTTGTACTTATTACCATGGTTAAGAATAGGAGCAAAAGAATTATTAGGCATTGCATCTGTCTGAGCATTATTCACATCGCCACTATCTCCACCACCCGGAGTCTCATGTACACCATAAGCATCATCAACCAGGTTCCCCAATGCACCCTCATTGTCATAAATATTTTCGTCTAGAAATTGATCATGGATTTGATCTTCTTGTATAAATTGGTGTTTAGGATCTTCTGTCATATTCATGCCCGGCTTCTCCCCATGATGAAACCATTCATCATATGTCGGATGCATACCGAACCGGATCAAATGACTTTCAACTATTCCAAAAGAAGCTCTTTTTTTATTTTCACATTTCCTACAGGGACAACTACATGTTGTAAGTCCAGGAGGGGAGTGCTTCATTGCAAAGTCCATAAAAAATTTAATTCCCTGTATGTACTCATAGTTATTTCTACGAGGATTTTTTATCCACCCTTTCGGATTTGATTGTGACATGGTGACGAAAAATTATATTCTCAACCCAGTTAGAAACCTAACAATAAAAAAAAGTCAGAAATGATATCATTATATATCTTTGCAAAACCAAAGAAAATTATGGAAAATTGAGCTTGTGACATGAAAATAACAAAAGTAATTGAATATACAGCTTGTAAAGACTCATCTTGCTCTCAAATCGGTCAATTAATTGCACATAAATAGATTCAAAAATCAGAGACATATGGGGGTCAAGTTATTATAGTCTTGCCCAACCAGAGTAGCACAGGTCTAAATTTTCTAACCATTCATCTATCAATTGACCTTTACAAGGAACTAACAGGGTTTCTTATGAGAAATTAGGAAACACGTCAATTCTCGATTTTTGATTTTGTATGCAGAAGGCAAGTAGGTCAATGGGGACTTGGTGGCTCAAAGTTAACTATATAAGAACATATATATGTTGAAACTTTTTTAGTGGCTTCATCTCTGGATCCGAACCAAACTCACCGGTGGATAGGGAAATGGCATTCAGAGAGGTCAATGGGCCTGGACATGCGGCTGATCTTAAGTCCTTCAGTAGTAGGCCAACATTGTGTCAAGCTAAACATAGCATCATAAACACAGCTATAGCTGGAGTGTTAGTTCTTAATCAAGGATTTATTGATAAATGGAAACCGCAAAAGAGTTTTCATTAAGCTTCTTTTGTTCACCAGCTTCAACTCATTTATCAACTGTGTTATAATTAGATGTTCTATAAAATAGGTTTTGGACATCTTTGTACATATACTATAATGCAAGTGATCAGAAAGGAAGCTTTATGTGTAATCAAGTTGATGCAATCGTGTGTGACATGTACCAATTTTATCATCGTGAAATCAAAGGACATTACCTTATTTTATCTCAATTGAACAGCAAGGCATTTTAAAGGTATTTCCTAATTTAATCCAAAAGATGTGAGTTCCTAATTTAATCAACCAAAAAATCATGCCCTAACAAGATTCAAAACAAATAATCAAAAACTGAAGGGAAACTATTAAGAAATCAAAGCATAAGCAAAATCTAAAATAACAAAGCATCAACCGTGAGATCACTATGACAACCTACAATCTGAGCATAGCCATGAAATAGATGTAAAAAAGTAAAATATTAAACACATAAAATAATTAAAAATTTGATCATCACCTTGGTGCCAAGTGTCAATTTTTTTGCAGTTCCTTCTTGGAGAGATGATCGATGTTGTAAGAAAATCTGTGAGAAAAAATCAAAAAAGAAATATCAATTCGAAATCCTAAACCCTAATGAAATTGCAAACCCAATTAGAAACCATAAACCCTAATGAAATTGCAAACCCTAACGAAATAATTAGGAACCCACATCTTCTTCTTTATCCCTTCTTTCTCTTTGAAGTCCTCAAATCAAAGATTAATTCTTCCTGTAGATGAATTAGGGGACGTAACAAAGATTTCCATCAGACCCAAGAATAAGAGAGAGAAAAAGAGAGAGAGAGAGAGAGAGAGATTAATTACTCACTTCGTCGGTGCTCTTGTGGTGCTTTGGGGCATCGTCGAAGGATGGCTGCCACTTTACTCGGACGTACGTCCCAGGAGGAAGAGAGCGCGTAAGAGCAACCGTCCAGGGCCGGAGGGGGGGAGGGAGCGAGAGTGCGAGAGAGAGGGCGGGAGGGAGCGAGAGAGAGAGGGAGCGAGGGAGAGGGCCGGCCGGAGGGAGAGGTCCTGATCGATGAAGTCTGGAGCTGGGAAATAAAACTTTGTTATGTGATTTCCCTTATAATTAATATATGATAATAATTTAGTCTGGAGGGAAATAGTTTGGTAAAAAAAAATTTGGAGGGAAATATTTTGATAACACTCTTGCTTTGGAGGGAATAACACTTTTTAGGAAAAAAATTAAAGAGGGAGAATTATGCAATGGAAGAGATAATATTGTTAATAACAGTTATTACTGTTACCAAAAATAAACAAAATATAAAATATAAAATAAGTATTTTAGTAACGGTTATTAAATTATTGCCACGATAATTAATGTTACAACTTGTAACGGTAATAACTGTTACGCATTAAAAAAAATAGTGTTACAAAATGCCCATTTTGGTGTAGTGTAATTCTGTTCTTCTGCAAAGGATCTAGTACAGATTCGACAGAAGCCTAGAAGGATCTACAAGGGATGCAATCTTCATCGAAGCACAGCCTTCCTTCTTCTCGATACACACGCTGGAGGATTGACCTCCACCGAAGCATGTTCTAATATTCTAGTAGGCACAGCCTCTCAGAAGTATATTAGTAACTCAGCACTTTGAAGGAGCCAAAGTCTTCAAGCCAGAGGTACAGCCACCTGCCTGCGCCAACCTCAGAAACAAGATGATGGTAGGGCCCTCCTCTCCTTCTTTTAGTCAGAGGATCAGAAGCCTGGGGATTAGAAGCTTAAGTCGTTTCTCTATAAGAGACTTGGGAACTTCCATCGTAACCAATGCAAGTTAACCTGTCGCTCCAAAAGAACAGTAACCTCGTCAACCTGAAGCACAAGCCTACTTGTCGCCTACAGCATAGTGACTCTGACAGCCCAAAACATAGCTTCATAAGTTGCTCTACATGTACAGAAGTCTCGTCGTCATTCGAAGCCAAGTCCACTCGTCGCCTGAAAGCACAGAGGTTCCGTCGTCTCCAGAAGCATGGTCTACTCATCGCAATAGAAGCGCAGCAGCACTTAGTCCTCACCAGAGGCGCATGAAGCATGGATTTACCCCAATTGGTTTGTTTAAATTGCCTCTTGTAGAGAAGATTGGGATTAAATCATGATTGATATCATATTAGATTGATTTAAATCTTAGATGAGTATCAATTAGACTCCAAATCTAAGATGAAATCCCAAGATTAGCTCGGCTGTATCCGAGAAAGCAAATTGGCACGAGCCATGTGTCACCTCCTTCGGTTATGTTTATAACCACCAGAGATCTTATTTAAGGGGAACTCGACGTCCGCCACGTGTCAGTGCCGCAGAAGTCTGCACCGTACAATGACGACAGATTCTTTCATATCTCAGGAACCCTAATGCACATCGCATATGTGCTCGGTTCTCTATAAATAGAAGGAGTTCTTCTTCCACCAAATCATCAATCGATAATCAAAATCGACAGAGGGAACATCGACAATCAACAATTTTCAAAGGAGCAGCGATCTCCATCCACAAAAAGTCGACCACCCTTATCCACCTATCAACCAAAGAACCAACCAACAAACCATCTTCAAGGGATCTTCTCCTCCAAACAGCCTCTTGAACGGTGACCCAGAGTCCCATTAAAGGTGCCAAAGGGCCATAGCAAGGTTGATTCATCGACAGATCGTCAACGAAGTAAAGGAGCCGCTGTAGTGCTCAATCTCCACCATCACACTTTTCCAGAAACCTCTTCTCCCTGTACTTAGAATATCCGGTTTAGGACTTCCTTCTTTGTACACAGATACCTTATACGTTCAATAAAGCAAAAAAATTTATTCAACATTTTGTTACATCGAACAGTCCCTAATTTAAGTCGAAAATAAATGTGACTCCGTGGGGGAATCAAGATTGGGTCTTATGTCCGAAAACTTATGCGATGAAAATGAGCACAAGATGTTGTGTCTGAGTGGGATATGAAGGTCATGGGTGTAGGGTGTCTTGACTAGATCATGCATGTGAAGTTGGTTTTGAGAAAACAATTAGTCTTGTGCTCCTAATTTAAATGTCATGGCAATGTGCATATGATAATCATAAATAAAAGTAGGAATGGTCAAATGGCCTAAAGTGATCCAAAAGTTGTGTGATGCACAAAGAATAAAAAAGAACAAGTTTGAGTGGGACATGATATATCAAAATGAAGATAATCTTGTCTACTACAAACTCATGAAGGAAGTTTCCAGAGATTGACATCTCTGACGCTCCAGAAATCAAAGTCACGAAAAAAAAAAATTAATGATCAAAATAATTAAATAAAAATATTTATTAAAAATAATACATTTAGAAAATTTTAAAATAAACCCTAAAATTCAGGCGGCTCACAAGATCTTGGGTATACCTAAAGTATTTTGATCATACTATGATCTTGTTTAACTTGATAATGAGCGTGCTAATATGATCGGTTTTATCTAAATGATTATGATCTTAATCACAATCGTGCTTGAAATATTTATTTCTTTTGATCATGTTTCAAGGAATTTGATTTTTGCTCATTTTAAAGATTGATTTCTAATTAAGTCAAATTTTCAAATTTCTTGTTTGATTACCCTTAGTCATTTCATTTCTATGTTTATCACACACGACTCCATGAGTAGTAACAATATCATTTTGACCACTTTTGAAATTTTATTTCTAGTCATGCTAAAATGATTTTAATTTTGACTTGGATATGCCTAACCGATATTGCTCTTTGGTCATGACTAGACCTTTGGTTATACCTAAATAATTTCGATTATGTTTTGATCATTTTAAATCATACATACGATCTCAATTTTTCTCCTGAATAGTTTTCTGATCAAATCATGCCTAAAATGACTTAATCATGCTTCGAATAAATCCTAGAACTTGATTTTCGCCCATGTTTAAAATATAATTTCTGGAAAAGCTAAGTTCTTAAAATTTCTTGTTTTATCCTTAGTCGTATCATTCCTATATTGGTCGTATTTTAGCACTTATGACCCAAATTAGCCTAAATGATTCTGACCATAACATTTCTCGTGCTTAAAGGATTTGAATTTTTGTCGTAGTCGTAATGGTTATGGCTAAACGATTTATTATTGGATAAAGTCATCATTCTGTTTTAGAATTTAATTATGATCATATCATTTTGATAATATTTTACTACTATGCCTAAAATTTGATTTAACCATGTTTAGAGAATGGTCATGTCAAATAATATATTTTACCACGTCTAAATTTTAAAACTTTGATCACTTCCAAGTCACCTTGATTCTACTAGTCGCACCTAAATTTTTTGGTTTTATGTTGAAACAGTTTTAACCATTTTCAAAAGTTTTTGTATTGATTATTATTAATCGTATCTATCGTGTCATCCAAAATTTTGAGGACGAAATTTTTGTAGGGGGTAGATTTGTAACCACCTGGATTTTGGATTTATATCTTTGAAAATTTTGAGTTAACTTTGAGTCATAAATTTTCTTTTCTTAAATTGAAACTTTATTTTGAAAACAATATTATAGTTTTTTGGAAATCTATGGAATTAATTTAAACTTTGAATATGATTATTTAGATAGTATTTTCATTTCAAATTATTCATTAATTTGTTATTGAGGCCTACCAAGCTGTAACGCCCCAATCCCAAAATACGTAGGACTAGGAACGTAGACATGCCAGTTGTATACATACGAAGTACACTCCAATATATGGAAACCTCGTATGAATACATAAGCTGTAAAATACAGTAGAACCATAACTAATCTCATCGACACAAAATAAATGAATAAAAGATATCATATAATGATAATGAATTATCTTGATACAATATGTTGGGCGGAGACAAATCCACTACCAACAAGTAAAGAAAAAATACATGAGAAAAGAAATGAATTTGGCGAGCGGAGCGAAGCGAAGACGATCCAAGTGCAATCATCCTCGAAGAAATAGCGATGATCACGGCTAGAGCTAGAACACCTGCGAAAGACAAAAGCACACACCTGGCGAGATAACCAGGTCCTCAGCGGGACATAATAAGACACATAATATCATGCCATATAAACTGAATAAATATTGCTCAAATAAATAAGTCAATTGAATTATAACATGGTCCAATACACAGCTATTGAACTAGTGTACCATCCCCCCAACCAAACAAGGACAGGAGATGGTAAACTAATTCACGGTGACGTATCTTTCCACGCTATAAATCCAATATGGTATCCGGACCCCAAGAAAGTTCAATACCTTCTCATCGGAGTAGTAAGTCACACAAGCCTTGGGCCTGGATTATGGGCTTAATTGCTATGGGCTATCTATTAGTTAGTCTAACTATTTGATTAGTTACTAACTAATTACTTTATTTATGAATAACTAATTATGGGATTAGTAAGATATTAGTACTAACTACTTGTGTTGGCTAGCAATTAGTTGTTAGTGGAATTGTTAGTTATGGTTAGTTAGCTTGCTCCATCATAGACCATAGATCTATTACAATTTACACTCAAAACATCCTTGCTTTTGGAATACTCCACTTTTTCTCCTAAAATATTGGACATACCCCATATTTTATTCATACAATATTCCTAACATTCTTCTACTCTCACACTGCTAGCCGACCATCAGCACTCCACCACTCGGCGTAGACTATCACCGGCGACCTCCGGCTTTACCACTACAGTCGGCCATCACCCCCTCCATCTCCAGATTCCGACTGCCACTCCGGGGATCTCACTCATCGCCGCCACCATGGCTCCGCCTAGCCACTGTCGATACCACCACCGTCAAGCCGATACCACCAACACCAGTACCACAGCCACCCCAATATCAAGAATAGCTCACCTACGACTGACGTCTACCTCCTTGTCGTCCACCACCTTGTCGTGGCTCCATCAGTCGATTGATCCGCCCGAGCCCGGTGCCCATCCCGAGCTAGATCCATACAGCTACTACCTTCTCCATCTGGACCTGCTGCATTCTCCGGCGACCATGCCCCACGACGAGCCTCGACAGCCGCCGTGCCACCTCGTCGTGCTCACCGCGCGGCACCGCTATCTCCAGTAGTCCTTGTCTGATCCCAGATCTGGCCGACAATGATCGCCCCTTCTCTGACTCCCTCCTCCAACGACCACCGGCATCATCTCCGATGTCCCAAGATGTCTCCAATCAGATCTGGCCATCTCCGACCAGATCCAACCATTTTCGGTTGGATCTGTACAGATCCGCAAGCATCACCTTCATCCGGAGCGGGTCGTGTCCCCATGCTTTGGCGAGTCCGACGCATCACCGCGCCGTCCTAACCAGCCGCCGGTGAGTTTTTTCTTCTGCTCCTCTACTCTTTCCTTTCCAGATTTTTCTGAGACTTTCTCTCTCTTGTATGTGGAATATACGTGTGGGAATATTGGGCCGGGTTTGCCCAATGAATTTGGGCTGGGTTTTAGATATTCAGTAATAATTTGGTTTATTGGATAATCAATATTTAGCTCATTGATTAAGTAGTCTAGTTTAGCTAATATTTTACATTAGTAATTTTATATTATTTTGTTAGTACTTTTTAATGTATAACTATTGCTTTCTTTAGTAATTAATAATTTGGCTAGCTGATTAAGGTTATATTAATTTTGGATAGCTAAAATATAACTATAATTTGATATGGTTATCAATATGTTGGTAGTTTTTTTTTGAAACTGGAAATTTTATTGAAACAAAAGGACAAGTGGCAGGGCCCACATGCGGCCACCCTACCAGCATTCAAAATTCAAACAGGAAATCAAAGGAAAAGCCTAAAGCGCTAAAAGCGCACACTACCCGAGGGGGCGCGGGGCCCCGGGGGGGTTCGCAGCCCGAGGACCTCGGGGACCCGCACGTAGGCCAGAGGGGGGGAGAAACCGAGTAGTCGGAGAAGCCGGCAGGGGGCGCTGCGCCTGGGCCGCGGCGAGCCGGAGGGGGGGGCCACGGCACGGGGGACTTGGGGGGGGGACGCGCCCATGGAGGAGGGCACGACCGCGAGCGGCTGCGGCTAGGGCACGGCGCGTCGAACGGATGGGGAAGGGGGAAGCACCCGAGGGGGGCCACGGCGCCGGAGGGGAGATGGAAGAGGAGAGGACCGGCTGCGGCTAGGGCACGCCGTGGAGGATCGGAGCGGGATGAAGCGTCCGGCCGGCTGAACACCTCGGCGGGGGAGGGATCGCGGCGAGGGAGGTCTAATTATATTGCAAATACCTTGCTATATATTAGTTGCAAATACCTTGCTATATATTTTATTACCAATTATATTGCTTCATGGTTACTATCCATATAATATAAATATTTCTAGATGCAACTCTAAATATTATAAATTATTTTCAAGATTTGTTACTATCTAATTAATATTATTTTCTAAAAAATTACTTTCTTGCTAGTTTATATATATATATATATATATATATATATATATATATATATATATATATATATATATATATATATATATATTTGAAGCAATGGGTACTTGTGGCGAACTCGCCTCCACTGAGGCTCGAACTCCCGACCACTTGGGCCGCATGCATCTCTCTTAACCACTAGGCTAGAGGTCATTTGCTATATATATATATATATATATATATATATATATATATATATATATATATATATATATATATATATATATATATATATATATATATATATATATATATATATATGGTTGGTAATATTAAAAAAAAGGCTTAATTGCACTTTGCTACCCTCAACTATTCCGCCTTTTCAACTTGATACCATAAACTTTTTTTCGTAACAAATTGGTACCTCAACTACTATTTTTTTTCAACTTGATACCTAATTTTTCAAAAATTCTGAAAATGCCCTTCCCTCTTCCTTCCCTCCACCCCCTTCCCCACTCCGACCACCCCCCCTGCTAGCTCTGGCCGCCCCACCCCCTCCCCCTGCTAGCTCCGTCCCCCTAGCTCCGACCGCCCCCCCTGCTAGCTTCGGCCACCCCCAGCCCCGCCTCCCGCCCCGCCCTCCCTCCCCAGCCCCCCTCCTCCCGTGCTGCCGCGGCCTAGGGGAGAGGCGGGGGCGGGCGGGCGGCCGGAGCGAGCAAGGGGGGGTGGGGGGCGGGGGGGCGGAGCTAGCAGGGGGAGGGGCGGCCGGAGTGAGCAGGGGGGCGGCCGGAGTGTGCAGGGGGGGAGGGTTAGGGGTAGGGGCATTTTAGTCCAAAATAACATCTGGGTACCAAATTGTTACAAAAAATAGTTTAGGGTACAAAGTTGAAAAATGGTAATAGTTGAGGGTAGCAAAGTGCAATTAAGCCTAAAAAAAAAAATATATATATATATATATATGGTTGGTAATATTAAATTGCTAGTCCTTATAGATAGATAGTGATAGATAGTGACATTAGCCTGTTGCCATTTTATATTCTAACCGATTATTGTCCTACTCTAGGTGGAGACATTAAGACTCATTGATTACAAGGACAAAGGCAAGTACACTATGATTGAACTTTACTTTATATTTCTGTATTGTATTGATCTCATATTAGACATGTTGTACACACGATTGATCATGTGCTTCTGGTTCTTGTACTTATTATGTTCTTGTTCTTTACTTGTACATTCGGGAGGGGGAATACACTAGATATGTGACCAAACCCAAAACTAGGAATTCATGTGGATAGCTTAGGTCTCACATCGTGCACGTGAGACTCTAAGCCGTACCTATTCATGTGCTTATTCATGTGCTCATTCATGTACTCACCCCAGTCGGTCACATATTCGAGTTTGTATTTTAAAATAGCGCACATGTCAGGTTCCTTGTTTTATTTCATGTTCTGGATCAGTTCATGTATTTATTTTCCTGTACTTTATGTTTTTTACTTTTCCTGTACTCGTTACATTACAGGTTTATATTGTACATGTTCATTTCGTAGGGTTGTACTTTGCTTTTTTCCTGACTGGATATGTTACAGGTGTCGATGATTCTACCTTAGCATTGATCTATGGCTTACTTGACGAGACGATAGTTAGCTGGTATGGAGGCTGGATCAGTGATGAGTTAGGACTTTGATGTACAGGTTTATTTTCAAATTTGATGATGTTTTACTAAATACATACTGTATGTAATATTATTTTAGCATATGATTAGATGTTGTGATGTGATTTCATAATATTCCTGGGGTTCTTAGATGCTTCGTACAGCTTACTACGTTACATCTTCCAACGTAGGCTGGGCGTATCTGACTCGTGTCTGAATATATGGGAGCGGGTCGTGACATATTCTGCGACTTTGTGGGTGGAAAATTATCAAATTAGAGGGTGACCATATTGGCAGAGACCACCTTTCCTTTAAAGTTCACTGCAAGAACATTGGCGTCGACCAGTCTCTGTACATGATTCTTCAGGATGTAGCAATCCTGGGTTACGTGGTGGACAGATCGATGATAGTGACAATACTTGGGATCGTCCACTTTGTCTACCTCGTCAGGACTCCGGAGAGGGGAAAGTTCGAGATTTTCATCCTCAAAGAGTACATAGAGTAGCTGCAACGCGTCCTCATCCTAGAAAGAATAGTTCCCCTTTTGTATCGGTGGACTATCGGGTTTCTGAGCGTGGAGCTGTATCCTGACTGAGGCTTGCGGTCATAACCTACTTTTCTTTGGACTCCCAATCATTGTTGTTGGAAGCCCCGGCAGACCTCCTGTCTTTCTCATTAGAAAAGCTCATTCCTAACAAATGAGCCTTATTAGCTTTTCTTTCGGCGTCATCGACATTGATAATGAACGCAGCCCAGTCTGTGTGACAGGAGGAACCAGTCCAGAGTTTCGTCATAGGAAATAAGCCTTTTCGACAAGTGTCCATTAGGACTAATTCGGGAACGCCTGGCGGTAGTCTCAGTACAGCTTGCCGGAATCGTTCTATGTAGTCCCGAGCAGACTCCTTGTCCTTCTGAGTGGTTTCCAACAGAGTAGACAGTGTCATGTCCATTTCTGGTTCGTAAAATCGAGACAGAAACAGATGCTGAAGATCGTCGAAGGTTAAACAAAATTGTCTGGTAGACTGCAGAACCATTCGTAGGCGACTCCCTTCAAGGAACAAATAAAGAGATTCGCGAAGAGGGTGCCATCTTTTGGTAGATGTCCCGTCATAGTTCTGAAAAGATTCAGATGTTGACGAAAGGTTCACTCCCGTCGAAGGGAATAATAGACAAATGCTTATATTTAGTAGGATAGACAACCTTATTCCATTTAACTGGAAAAGGTTGACTATGCCCCAGCTTCCGCAGCGATTCTTGTTTATCTTTTCCATCAGCTCTTGCTCGGAGATCTCGGATGTCTTCTAGAACTTCTTCCGACGTTGTTGGCATAGATGCTTACGGCAATATATGGTTACTAGCTGCAGACGGTAATAACGCATGATGACTTGTAGTTGGGTGATTGGGAGCATCGAATTCCCCGTTATTCTTCGGCTTCAAAATTTGAACCTGTTGTTGTAACGAAGTCTGGGCTACTTTTAACTCAGATACCGTCTTCGTTAAGAGTGCCAAGCTAGCATTCATAGTGTGCATCATTCCTTCGAGCATTTAGAAGCGTCGGATGTCCTGGATCTCTGTTCGTCATGTAGGAACGAAGTCGTAAAGCAGAATACTCTAGAGCGGGGTAAATAGAGTAGGCAGCGGAATATTGCTAATTAAAAACTTGTTAGCTGTAAGATCACATAATTAAATCAATAATCATAAAAACAATAAATGTAAAAGAAATGAGATCAGAAGGCAAACACAAACACAACGATGTATACTGGTTTCCCTCTTGTGAGGACTAGTCCAGTCGGAAGAACTCTAGCTTCCAGTTGAATCCACTATTAGAAAATCTCGCAAGTTTTTATACGAAGTCCTTGCAACTTCTATAGACGCGAGCTTTGATATGAACAACTCGACCAACTTCAATTTTGAAGAGTCTTTCTTCAATCAAGCCTCTGATTACAATTTCTCTAAAATCTTCTAGACCGCATCGTACCAAAAAATTGACTAGAGAATTGTAATTGGCTGGGGATTTGAAAATGAAAGCTTTTTAGAACTCTTTGGAAAGAAACGTAAGCTTAGAAGAGAAGAGATGAAAGTGAATGAGTGATTTTAAATGAACAGAATTCTTCTTTATTTATAGTTTTTCCAAAGGCAGAATTCGGGCAGAATTTAGACAGAACTCTATGTAACAATTCACAACTGAAGGGAGACCAAGTTTTTCAAATGTTCGAAAATCAAACGGTTACTAACCGAACTCAGGCCAAATTCAGGCCGAGTTCTATCAGGGTTGGTCAGGGTTTTTCAAAAGTGATTTTTGGGCTTTTTGAAATCCTTCAGAAACTTTTGTAAATAAGGGATGTTTTTTAAAAATATAGGTCATTTTTAAAAACGATTTTGGATAGCCTATTTACCAGTACGACTCGGTATACAATGTATTCCTAGACTCAATAAAAGTAAAGATTACATTGCATAAAGAAATACAGACTCGAGTGGCAAACATAGCTTCGGTCTTGAACTGAGTAGATATCCGATCTTGATCAGTGTCCAAGTGTCCAAAATGTCTTGAGTAAACATCTGAGTAGCTTCGTATATCGAGACAGAGTTTGATCAATTATTAAAATCATGTTTGACCATGACCAATGGGCCAACAATCTCCCCCATTTTGATAATTGATAAACCTTGATTGATATAATATCTTTGGTATCTTTGATTAGACAAAAACGGATTTCGGTAAAAGAAAATTATTCATGTAATCTTACTAAGAAAAGTTTAATATGTTAGATCTTATTTCTCCCCCGTTGTCACTTAGAAAAATAATTGCAAAAGAGAAAGCTCCCTGCAATATATGTATAAGCAATAATCAGTGAAGAAACAAAAAAAAAGAAATATTTATAGTGTTCACTGGCATTGTATATTAAAAAAATATCGAAGCATGATAAAGAGTGCTATAACGAGATAAGCTAAATAGTACTAAACTGATATAAATCTCTAAAGTAGAGAATAGAAAACGATGTTTAACAAACAAACATCACAGAAAATATCATAAAAAATTCTAAAACTAGCACAAATAAAAGTACGGATACTAGCTTGGAATGTCGGAGCATTTCCAAGTAAACAAAGACAATAAACAGTCACAATAGTACGACAAACTAGAAAAATGTCTAAATCACATCTCATCCTTATTATCATCATCATCAGTAGTAGTAGTCCTAGCACGACCACCATGTCCAGAAGGACCAGCTCCAGATGTGTCAGCTCCAGAGGTGTGTGGAGTAGCACCCGAACTACGGTACCAATCATAAGCATTTCCTGGCTGGAACAGAGAATGGACCGCCTCATCCTTAATGCGGTAACCAGATACAGCAAGGTCTCCAGGAAAAGAACTGGCAGAAAGATTCGTCTGAGCAAATCGGAGATCGGCAAACGAGTTGGCAATAGCCTAGAACCGAGTCACATCACGGAACTCATGTTTCCTGGAAGTGTCAATAAAAAAAGTTTGCATATCCGAAAGGTGCTGATGGATACCCTCAAAATTCATAGAGTTGGTCTGAGGAGGAACAGGGGCAGTAGGAGCAGGAGCAGGAGGTGCAGGAGCAGCGACAGTGCTACGACGAGAAAGCTGAAGATACTTGGGCTCAGGGTTATTGGCCTTGTGGTCTCTTCTGTGACATCTTCCCATCATCTTCCCGTCATCTGTGACATCTTCCCATCATCTGAATGATAGTCTTAGGCATTCTTTTGTGACATCTTCCCATCATCTGGATGATGGTCTTAGGGACAGAAAAATGAATCCCCTTAAGAATGTGATAGAGGACAGATAGCTCAAATACAGTGACATCATCTTTCGAAGTAGATTTCGGCAGAATAGTAGAATAGATGATGCGATGTAACTCATAGTTAAACAAGTTCAAGTTATTGGCCTTGAAATTTCCAGGACGAGCACTTACTGGCCCACAAAGCTCATTCTTGAAACTAACAAGAGTTGCGCCCTCGGGAAAGTCGAAGTCAGTGATGTCATCGAGTGGGGCACCTTTGTTTGGAATACCAAAGATTTCCGCTAGCAACACATCATCAAATTCGATATCAATCTCGCCAACACGAGTTCTTGCGGTAAAAGTGTCGAACACGAAGTTACAGTAAAATAGTCAAAGGACATTAGTAGCTATAGAAAATTATTGGGTAACGAGATGGTGTAACCCTAATGCCTCAAACAAAGGACTATGAACTGGAAATACGGTCCATTTGATCGGAGCGCCTGTACGTATTGTACGCATGGCAAAGTCGGCATACCATAGCAAAGCTTGGTCATGAGTTTTGAGGTAAAACTCATCCGACACGCCGTCACCCGATTGGACCAGGGAAAAGAGGGTATCCGTATTCGGATATGAAGATGATGCCTCTTCACTGGCATTAGTCTTCTTCCTCTTGGAAGGATTGAATCTCTTAGGCATTCTTTGCCAAAACTAGATAACCCTATAAAATTGAAATTGGAGGGAAGAAGGAGTTATACCTTCTAAAATTCAAGTATATTGTAGAGGGATGAATTCTCCGCACGAATCCAAAGTTTGGATTGATTTCTCCACGTAGATTGGAAGCAACAAAGTGAAGAAGAACTAGGGTTTTGGGGGATTTCGGGCGGCTATTGCTGTTGTTTTGATAAAGTTTGGAAGAGATGAAGAGGAGGGGGCCTCGGGTTCTGACTAAAAAGTATATAACACCAACAAAACTCTGGACGAATTCGGATCGAACTCGGGCCGAATTTGCCTAGGGTTCTCCTGAGTTTTAAAAGGAAAAACTTGTGGGCAACATCCTTTTCATCAACTCATTTTAAATATTTAATTCAAAATTTAGCAATTTTAAACTTCAAATAATATAATTAATATTATTTTATAAATTAACTTTCATTACTCAGCGTCTGTTTCAGATTAGCTGTAGGAGTACTGCACAACTAATGGGAGTTCACCGTGGAAAAATTAAGTACCGCTTTGCTTCGACCGTAGTCGTGGTGACGGACAGACTCTTTGTAGGCTTGTCTCGAAAAAGTTATTGAGTATTGAAAAAATTAATTAAGAAAACAAAATTAATTAATATTGTTGACATCTAATATTCCTAATTCTCGACGTAAATAATTGAAACGATCTTCCGCTAGAGGTTTTATGAAAATGTCAGCCAATTGATTCTGTGTCTATGTATACAAGGTCTATATCTCCATTTTGTTGATGATCTCTAAGAAAATGATGTCGAATCTCGATATGCTTAGTACGAGAATGATATACTGGATTCTTAGTCAAATTAATAGAACTAATGTTATCACAGAAAATGGGTACGTGTATGAAATGTAATCCAAAGTCTTCTAAAATTTGCTTCATCCATAAAATTTGTGCACAACAATGTCCTACGGCAATATACTCGGCCTCAGTTGTTGATAATGCGACAGAATTTTGCTTCTTGTGAAACCAAGAGACTAGAACTTTTCCTAGGAAATAACATGTGCCGCTGGTACTTTTTCTATCTACTTTGCATCCAACAAAATCAGCATCTGAATAACCGGTTAGGTCAAATGACGTAGTTTTAGGATACCACAAGCCGACAGAAGAAGTGCCTCTAAGGTATCGGAAGATATGCTTAACTGCGCACAGATTTGATTCCTTAGGATTGGCTTGAAA
This sequence comes from Iris pallida, assembly GCA_029216955.1. Taxonomy (NCBI): domain Eukaryota; kingdom Viridiplantae; phylum Streptophyta; class Magnoliopsida; order Asparagales; family Iridaceae; genus Iris; species Iris pallida. The sequence goes on along the minus strand of JANAVB010028820.1, from coordinate 3,898,054 downwards.
ACGTGCACACAAGCAAACACTAAACATAATATCATGTCGACTATTAGTTAAGTACAGTAAGCTACCGATCATACCTCGATACTTACGTATGTCGACGGGTTTGCCTTGTTCATCAATATCAAGCTTGGTTGAAGTTGCCATTGGATTGCTAAGTGGTTTGACTGCTTCCAGGTCGAACTTCTTTAATAAATCTTTTGTGTACTTTACTTGATTTATGAATGTCTCATTGTTGGTTTGTTTGATTTACAGTCCGAGAAAGAATTTCAGCTCTCCCATCATGCTCATATCAAACTTATTCTGTATATACTTTGAAAATTCTTGATAAAGAGATTCATCAGTGGATCCAAAAATAATATCATCTACATAGATTTGAATCAAAAGAAGATTGTTATTCAAAGATTTTATAAACAGTGTAGTGTCAACCTTTCCCTTTGAAAAACCGTTGTCAAGTAGAAAAGAGCTTAGACGATTGTACCAAGCATGAGGGGCTTATTTCAAACCGTATAAGGCTTTCTTCAACTTGAAAACATAATCAAGATTTTTGAAATCAGTAAAACATGGAGGTTGAGCTACATAAACTTCTTCTTTTATAAAATCATTTAAAAATGTGCTTTTAACATCCATTTGAAATAATTTGAAATTATGAAAATATGCAAATGCACATAACATGCGAATGGATTCTAATCTCGCAACTGGGGCATAAGTCTCATCGTAGTCGATACCTTCTTCTTGATTATATCCTTGAGCTATGAATCGAGCCTTATTACGAGTCACTAAACCATTTTCGTTCAGTTTGTTTCGAAATACCCAACGGGTGCCAATGACCGGATGATCAATGGGCTTGGGAATAAGTTCCCAAACTTGATTCCGTGCGAATTGGTTTAATTCCTCTTACGTAGCATCTAACCAAAAATTATCACTACATGCTTCATAATATTTTTGGGTTCAAGCTGTGAGATAAAAGCAACACAGGAAGCTAAATCTTTATTAGAGGAATGAGTACTTACACCCTTGGTAATCTCACCAATTACCAAGTCCTTTGGATGATCTGCCAAGAATCTTATCTCTTTTGGCATATCCTCAGGATTGCTGGTTCCGGCTTCTGGTTCTGTATGCGATTTGCTTGAAGACTCAGCTGGTGCTTGGTGTGAAGGTTCTGCATCTTTGTGTGAAGGTTTTGCAGTATCTGTTCTTGGTGTACTTACGTCTTCATTATCGTCATCGACTGGATGTTGATTTAGTTCATCAAACTTGACATTAATTGATTCTTCGATGATCATGGTTCTCTTATTGAAGACTCTGTACCCTTTGATTTTTGCCGCATAACCTAAAAAGTTACCTTCATCGGCCTTTTCATCAAATTTACTCAGGTTGTCTTTAGTATTAAGAATAAAGCATTTACAACCAAATATCTTGAAATATGAAATAATGGGTGTTCTGTCAAACCATAACTCATAGGGAGTCTTGTTCGATATAGGTCGAATCAGAACCCTATTGAGAATATAGCACGCTGTATTGACAGCTTCAGCCCAAAAGTATCTAGGTAGACTAAACTGGTTCAATATTATTCTAGCCATTTCAGATAGAGTCCTATTTTTACGTTCCACAACTCCATTTTGTTGTGGAGTCCTAGGGCAGAAAAACTCATGCAGATAACCGTGTGTGTCATAAAATTTCTTGAACTCTGCATTCTCAAATTCGCCGTCATGATCACTACGAATGCGAGTAATCATGGAATATTTTTCATTCTGTACTTTTTTGTAAAAGGTGACGAATTCCGACAAAGCATTATTCTTACGTGCAAGAAAATAAACCCACGTGTATCTAGAGAAATTATCTACAATGACAAATGCATATAACTTGTCACCTAGACTAGCAATTCTACTAGGTCCAAATAAATCCAAATGCAATAATTTTAGAGGTCTAGTAGTACTTACAACGTTCTTGGACTTAAAGACGGATTGGGTAGCTTTGTTCTTTTCACATTCGCTACATAACGTATCCTTCTTGAAAGATATGTCCGGTAAGCCGCGTACCAACTTCTTTGTGGATAGTTTTGAAATTGTGTCCATGTTTACATGACCGAGTCTCATATGTCATAGTTGACCCTCAATGCTCTTGGCCATCAAGCATCTACCTGCTTTGTTAGCATCTTCTAACAGATAGAAAACATATATGTTGTCTTCCCTGATACCTTCAAAGATAGTACTGCCAGTTGAGCTATCAACTATAGTACATTTGTCTTTAACAAAGTTAATGCCATAACTGTGATCAAATAAATGGCTTATGCTGAGCAGATTATGTTTTAACTCGGTAACTAGACAAACATCTTTAATCATAGGATAGGGAGCCTTATCAATGTCACCGATACCGATTATGTACCCTCTTAAATTATTACCGAAGGAGACGTATCATTCTTTATTCTTCTTCGACAGTGTTGCAAATAATGATGCATTACTGGTTATGTGTCGTGAGCAACCGCTGTCGAGGATTCATTTGCTTCTAGTATGTGAAGGGCGTCCCACCTATAAAATAGTTTACAGATGAAACTTTTGGTACCCATTTCTTGTAGGGTCCTGACATGTTAGTATTTGGTATCCATGTATAAACATTTAAATCAACTAACTTTCTGATTCTACATGCAGAGGATATATGACCAATGAGGCCACAATAATGACATTTTGCATGTTGAGTGTTAAAAGTTGTGTGAGGTGCATGATTGGTAGGTTTTGGATTTCTAGTATAGAAAAGTGCATGCTTATTAGTCTTCTTGGGCAGTGGTTTGCTATGGTTTGGTCTGACTGTGTTTCGTTTGGGTGTGTTCCGATGATTCGGTAATTGACACGTGTTAGAATAGGAAGCAGCAACTTCAGGCCGTTTTCCTAAACTAATTTCCAACTTTTTGGAGGTGTCATATAATCTAGTATAGTCAGATGTAAGTGTTTCCATTCTGACTTGTGCACACTGGAGACTCTTTCTCTTCTTAGATAGGTCTTCCTTTAGCTGGATGATAGTTTGGTCTTTTTCTTCGGATAACTTGGTAGTCTCGTGTAACAACAGCTTAATAGAAAAAAGCTCACCAGACTCAATAGAAGAAACATTATTTCTAACATCAGCTAGTTGGTCGGTAAGTCTTCATATCTCACCTTTGTACTCTTTAAGTACCTTCTTAGAGGTTTCATATTTACTACAGGTTTCCTGTAGTCATTTAACAGGTCACTGAAAGCCTCTCCTAGTTGCTCAAAGGTAAAATCATCATAAGGATCAAACAGAGGATTAGTGGTTACCTGATCGCAAGCCATCAAGTATACATTTCCAGCATCATGCCATATGCTTGCATTGGCGCACTTCCTTGATGTAGACCTCTTCAGGTAGCCTTTGTCATATTTGCTGCTTTTTTCTTGTTGATGATGATGCTGTTGGACCATCTTTCTTCATATGTCCTTTCTTTTTACATCCGTAGCAAATAGGATCTTCCTCGTTGTTGTTGTTGTTGTTGTTGCTGTCTTTTGTTCTTCTGTTGAATCTCATAAACTTCTTGAATTTTCTTACCAGAAGAGCTTGATCTTCAGAGTTAAAGTCGCTGTTGTCAGAATCATATTCGATAGTTCTTCTATGTTAAGCCTTGAAAGCGATCGACTTCTCTAACTTCTCTTTTGGTGTAGCATCTTCAAAGTCTTGAAGTTACAACTCGTGAGTGAGTAGCTTACCCATGAGTGTTTCCAGAGACATTATTGAGAGGTCGTTTCCTTCAATGATTGATGTAGCCTTTGGGATCCAGTTCTTCGTGAGAGCTCGTAGAAGTTTACGAATCTTCTCATGGTTACTGTATTCCTTGCCTAATAAAGACAAAGGATTTACAATATCCAGGAATCTCGTAAACATCTGAGTGACAGATTCATTTGGCTTCATCTTGAACACCTCATACTCTTGAGTAAGTCTGCTGATCTTTAACTCCTTGACTTGTGTTGTTCCTTCGTGGGTTACTTCGAGAAGTTTCTACACTTTATTCGATGTTGTGCAAGTCGACACCCTGTTAAACTCAGTTCTGTCTAAAGTACAAAATAAAGTGTTAATAGCACGTGCGTCAAGACTGACCTTTTTTTTGTCATCCTCAATATATTTATCATGGGGTTTATCAACTAAAACTCCCTCAACAGTAATACGAGGATGCTTTTTGTAGCCATCAATAACTATAGACCATAAGTCAAAATCAAGAGATTTTAAGAAGAAACTCATCCGTGTTTTCCAATAAGTGTAGTTTGTGCCGTCAAACAGTGGAGGTCTGTTTGTGGCTTGGCCTTCACTTATGAATTTCACGGTTGCCATGTGTTATACTGTGATTTATATAGCAATTAAGAATAATTGAATATAACTGCAATTTTACCTTACTTTACCTGTATAACTCGCTTTGATACCAATTGTAGGAACAAAGTCGTAAAGTAGAATACTCTAGAGGGGGGTGAATAGAGTAGGCAGTAGAATATTGCTAATTAAAAACTTGTTAGTAGTAAGATCACAGAATTAAATCAATAATCATAAAACAATAACTGTAAAAGAAATAAGATCAGAAGGCAAACGCAAACACAGTGATGTATACTGATTTTCCTCTTGTAAGGACTAGTCCAGTCGGAAGAACTCTAGCTTCCAGTTGAATCCACTATTGGAAAATCTCGCAAGTTTTCATACGAAGTCCTTGCAACTTCTACAGAGGCGAGCTTTGATAAGAAGAACTCGACCAACTTCAATTTTGAAGAGTCTTTCTTTAATCAAGCCTCTGATTACAATTTCTCTAAAATCTTCTAAACCGTACTGTACCGACAAATTGATTAGAGAATTGTAACTGGTTTAGGATTTGAAAGTGAAAGCTTTTTAGAACTCTTTGGAAAGAAACGTAAGCTTAGAAGAGAAGAGATGAAAGTGAATGAGTGATTTTAAATGATCAGAATTCTTTTCTATTTATAGTTTTTCCAAAGGCAGAACTCTTGCAGAATTCGGACAGAACTCTATGTAATAATCCGCAACTGAAGGGAGACCAAGTTTTTCAAACGTTCAAAAATCAAACAGTCACTAACCGAACTCTGACCGAACTCGGGCCGAGTTCTGTCAGGGTTGGTCAGGGTTTTTTAATAATGATTTTTGGGCTTTTTGAAATCCTTCAAAAGCTTTTACAAATAAGGGATATTTTTCAAAAACATAGGTCATTTTTTAAAACAATTTTGGATAGCCTATTTGCCAGTACGACTCAGTGTACAATGTATTCCTAGACTCAATAAAAGTAAAAATTATATTGCATAAAGAAATACAGACTCGAGTGGCAAACATAGCTTCGGTCTTGAACTGAGTAGATATCCGATCTTGATCAGTGTCCAAGTGTCCAAAACGTCTTGAGTAAATATCTGAGTAGCTCCGTATATCGAGACAAAGTTTGATCAATTTTTAAAATAAGGTTTGACCATGACCAATGGGCCAACATGTCACTCGCTATGTGTGATGGCATGACACGGGTGCGAGCTAATTGCTCGCTTTCTGTTCCTGACTCCCATGCTTTGCTGTCAGTGGTATAAGCAATCATCTGGGAGCAGTCATAAAGATCGAGGTTCCGGTCATTCTCGGTCCCCGAGGCTTCAGAGGTACACTACGGACGGGTACCCCCGGCACCTTCCCATTCGGTTCTGTAGGAATCACTGTTCCTTTCGAACGTAGGGTTGTGGTGCAGTATTGGGAGTTGGCTACCCCCTGCGTCTTGGGCGTGCTGAGGGCCGGTCTCCTAACTTGGTCATTATCAGGTACTGAACACTAACTACCCTAAGCTTTCGGAGCTTCGGACAAGAATTTAGATTTGGACAGGGTGCTCTGGATACCCCGGTGTTGGGCACAGGCAACTTACTGTCCTTGAATCGGTTCTTCAGCTTACTGACCGAACGATTAGAGTTCATTTTGTCAAGAGGAGAACTTCTTGTAGCATGGCATGAGGCAAAAAGTGATTCCTCCTCGTCATCTGATTTACCAAGACACTGTCGGCCGGATGTGGTAGACTGTAGTTGTTTAAATACTGACTGTCTTTTTGGGTCTGCTGCTGATTTTGTACAGTAGTAGTTGATGACTATACTAGCACACGTGTGCCCAATTAAGGGTGTTTCATGTGCAGTATTTGCGATTTTTCCTTTTACTTTGCTTTCGTGATTAATCACGTGACGCAGATCGTAAGAAAGAAGATTCAATTTTATGCCATCTTCAAGCCCCCGTGTAGTTCGAGTGATGTGGCATGTAAGTGGAAGTATTTATGAACACAGTTCCTATACATGCAAAATGTTTAGGCATCTGGGGGACTCTGGAGATTGGTCCAGCCCTAGCACAAAGGCAAGTGGGCAGGACCTATATAATTTCCCATTGGGCGCGCGCATCACAGTCAGAGGTGCGCGTCTCATGCTAATTACTGGCACGACAGCTGTGGAATGTGTAGCGCGTGTAGCTCGCACTTTTGTCTTGTACTTACGCCTGCAATATGCAGCGTCTTTGTCTTGGGCTCCCTCACATGCTTGGGGCTTGACGCAACCCAAGCTGTCAAAGTATTTGAGTTTGCCTTGGGTCGGATTGTTCCTACGCCAATTGGCAGGCGCGTGTTCCCTTTGCAGCACTTTCTCCTGGGAATGAGCATCGAACTTCACAGAGTCACACGCCTGAGAAAGAACGGCGAGTGAAGTCGCTGGCACCGGGTGATAGTTGTACTGGCCCGAGTTCGGTCAAGGTTGTTCAAACTATTTTTTGAACTCCCTGAATATTTGTATCTAACGTTTGAATGCGAGATTTTTGCATCCGAACTATGCCCGAACTCTGCCCGAATTTGGTTCACTATAAATAGAGAAGAACTTTCATATTTCTAAATCATCCAATCTCATTCGCTTTCTCTTCTCTCTATTCCTTAAATGTTTTCTACGAGCTATACACTTTCATATTTAGCCTATACTACTCTTAGCCAAGCTAGTATCAGTTCATTTCAATCTAGAGTTTGGTTCAAAGAGTTGTATCGGAGGCTATCTTAGAAAATGTTCCTATTTTCAATCGCCTTATGGAGTCGGTCGTGCACTCGTCTTCAAGCACGGTGTTGTTGAAGTTGGTCGTGCACTTGTCCCCTAGCGCGGTGTTATAAGACTTTCAAGCACTTAGTTAAAAGCTTGTGCCATAGTGGATTAACATCGAGCAGGACTACTCCAGACTGGACGAGTGCTCCACAAAGGATACCAGTATATATCGCTATGTCGCTGAGTTTGAATTTTCTTAACTCTTTACTTTTACTGTAATCCATATACAAATATTCATCTTCTCTTACTAGCGGTATTAAATATTTTTAAATTGTGATATTTATTCCTTTGCACGCACACACTCTATTCATCTCTTTCTAGAGGTGCTTAAATATCCTACAATTGATATAAGAGCGGGTTATACATATACATAACCACCTAAAGAGTATATATGGCAGCTGTTAAATTTATGTTCAACGGCGAAGGGCATTCCTCAAATAGATCTCCACTATTTGATGGAACAAACTATACGTACTGAAAAACACGAATGAGTTTCTTTCTTAAGTTACTGGACTTCGATCTTTGGTTGATAGTTATAGACGGTTACAAGAAACTACTTTCCATCACTTCGTGATGCTATGGAGGAGAGATTTGAAGGTTGCAAACGAGAATGTAATGGAACTCCTGAATAGGAATATCCCAATTATACTTTATTTTTTATTTGGGTCATGATGATAGAGGGTTGATTCTTTACTCCGTTGACGATCTGACTTTGAGGGAGAACTGCCAGACTTAACTTTACTAGCTAAGGAAAGCAGCAAGAACTCTTTCTGGAATACTCATGAACTCTTGAGAAAATGGGGGCAACCGGGGGGTTTGAATGGAGGAGATGTAAAACCTCTAAATTTTTACTATATATTTTTTAAATAAATTTGGTACTGATTTTTTTTATTTTGTATTTATACGTCGCGTAGTTGCATTGTACGTCGTGCGCGAAATTTTAATTTTTTGTAATTGCTCGACGAGTGCGAATATGTGCGAACGTACATATTTTTAAAAAACATTTTTTTTCTATTTTATAGTTTCAAAATAATATATATAATAATCACTTTTAGCTACCATACCAAAATTTTCAAGTTTATAATTTTATTTATGAAAAGCCTTTCATTTATACAGTTATGATAATAAATAATATTCTTATGAAATGGTATACTAGAAAAGTATATTTATTCAAATATTATTTGTGCATACATATATATATTTCGTAATTATTTATTAGTTTATTTTAAATAATAATACAATTTTTGAAATTATTATTATAAGTATTTTTAGAAAATATATTTTGAAATTTTTGTGGCAATTTAAATCTTTGATTAGATTTTATGGATTTGATTTAAATAGTTTAAATTTAAAGGCAGAATTTATATTGAGTTTAGATTATCTAGATTTAAATTGGAATTAAATTTGAATTTAGATTTGATTTTATTGATTTAAATTTAATAATTGAATTATCTAATTGGGTTTAAATAAATTCTAATCATTATCCAACTAGGAATTCCCACCTCCTATATAAGGAGAGGTACTCGTCCATATATTTCTACCATTCATAAATTCTTCCAAAATTATTTTTCCACAACGTGCGTGCTTCGTGTCTGTGTCCAACACTTCTTCGTGTCAGCCGTGACGGCCTCGGGTCTGACCCCGGGTGACTCTCTTATTCCATTCTTTACAATTACATTTATTCTTTCGTGCCGGACACACCCCGACACCAATAAATTCTTACTCTAATCCCTAGTCTAAACCCCGTCCCCATTCGCGTCAGCCGCCTTCGCCTCGACTCCCAACCGGCACCCTGCCAACTTCGGCAGCACAACCATCATCGCTGCATTCCCGTGGCCTCCTTCTCTTCCGGCCAGACCCGAGCCCGACCCCAGCCATCCATCACCCGTCGCCACCACCCGAGCCCGACCCCAGCCATCTATCACCCGTCGCCACCACGGCGCTGCCCCCATCGCCACATCACCACTGCCATCACCTACTAATCGCCACAAACCACCACCACCAGCACAGACCCACCTTCACCTCGCCCTGGCCGTCCCGACATAACCCGACCCAGCAAAAAGCCCCAGCCGTCATCGACCACCAAGAAGTTCCGACCAAATTAAACAACCACCCCCGGAACTCAAATCCCGGCCAGCAACTCCGCCATCGCCAAGGCCATCATCGTCACCCGAACCCAATAGCCTCCACCACTGGCACAACCTCCACCACTTCCCGTCTACACCCAACCGCCGCCGCCACGACCGGCCACTTCTCGGCCAAATTCCTAGAACCCCCAAAATCATCCACCACCACAGCCAAAGAAAATGCAACACACACCCACCACCAATAGACTCACCTGCCGCCCCGAACTCGCCGGTCAACCGCTGCCGTGTCAACCGCTCCGACCCGCGGTGCGCCTCCACCGCCGCGTTGACAGTACCGACCCGCACGAGTGCACCGCCCGCGCCCACCGAGAACCCCCGTGTCCGCCGTGTCTCCCTGCGAGCTCCGCCCGGAGCCGTACCCGCGTCGGCGTCCAGCCACCGGGGTCGATCCCGACCGCAGCCGCTTCGGCGCCGCCCTCCGATCTCGCTCTTCCGCCTTAGCCATCTTCTCACCGCCGGCCTCTGCACAGACCGGTGCCGCCCACCACCGGGAACCCCCTCCGCTCACTGATCTCTCAATCCCGCCGCCTATCTCTCCCGACCGTTCCTCTCTCCTCCGCCCTCTCCCTCTTCTCTCATCTGCTTCCTTTCTCCACCCCATCTTTCTTTCTCTCTCCTCCTTCTTTCATTTTTTTTCTTTTTTTTCTCTCTTTCACTACTGTGTGTCCTCTCCTTCGAGAGGAGTGCATACATAGTACAATTTCTATTTGTTATTTCTTTTTATTATTATTATTATTAATATTATTATTAATATTATTATTATTATTATTTTTATTTTTCTTTGTTTCTATACCACTGTTGTGTAGTACTATTATTAATATAATTTACTACTGTTATTATTTTATGATAAAAGGGTATATGTTTTTATATATAGGTGGATTTGTATATTAGTATGTTAAATACATATTTTTCTAATTATAATGGTATTTTGTTATTAATTATCTTTATTATTTATATTGGTTTCACTATTACCAAAAATTGTTATTTTGTTCTCGGTATGTTAAAATATTTTTAGATATATTATCATATTATTTTGTGGTATCTTATTTATGTCTTTTTAACCTAAAACGATTTACAACATATTTTACCTAAAATTATTTTGACCCATGAAAAACTAGTTTTTTAGTATTACAAGTATTATTCAAAAATAATATATTTTCTTATTTATCTAATTTCCTTTGATTAACCTCCCGTCTAAAACTAATCTCTTTTTCCATATCCCTTCACCAATTCTGTATTCCCTCCTATCGACCCTAACTAATTTGACCCTTCTGGACCTAATGGAACTGTCTGTGCCACCATCAGAGGTCACCTTGTGTAGTTGTTATCCGAAGTCGCAGTTCGTGCCACCTTGATCATTACAGTACATCAGGCGACCTACCAGGCAAGACACCTTGCCATTTGTTGTTTATTTATTTAGCTCATATTTCATACATTATTCATTATTTTCTTTATACAAAATAAACTGTGATACATGGCATAACCTGCTAGAACTTATTGTTCAGTTATATTTCCTGCTATGTATTATTTTTTTTACACATTAAACCTAGATTTAAGAGACCACCTTGTGTGTTGCATTCATTGGCCTTGACACGTTGTACCATAAAGTTGTGTTGTATGTAGAATACGGACGTGCGTGATTGGCTGGCCACCGGTACGTATAAGTCGTGCGATAGGAATAACCACTAATAGAGGTTGTATGCTAGTGTGACTTAGCAGTTATAGAGGCTTTCTGTTGTGGATATAACATAGTAGGCATTAGGCGGGGAGGACAATTCCTTAGCATATGGGCTTCGATGCACTTTCCCTTGTGACCCGGAAGCTCCGTTGGAGATACGGGGTTGATGACCCATGATTACTGACGGCCACTGACGTTCTGCGGGATGTTATGCTCTTATTGATTGGGCCTCTAGTGCCCTAATGGGGGGGACTATGCCGATCCTATTTTAGCCAGGGCCCATGCGTAGGAAGGATTGTTCTTAACTATATTTTACTTAGATTGGTTAGGCACCTTTATCCGTTAAGTACGAGTACTTTTGGTTTAGGTGCTTGTATCTGACCATGGCTGAGAACAATAACTTGTCGTGGATTAGTTCGTCACATCTTGTCCTTGTTTGGTTGTAGGTGTGGCTTACTACTTCGATGAGAAGGTATTCAACCTTGTTGGGGTCCGGATACCATATTGGATACATAGCATGGAAAGATATGTCATCTTGAATTAGTTTACCATCTCCTATCCTTGTTTGGTTGGGGGGATGGTACGCTAGTTCAATAGGTGTGTATTGGACCATGTTATAATTCAATTGACTTATTTATTTGAGCAATATTTATTCAGTTTATATGGCATGATATTATGTGTCTTGTTACGTCCTTTTGAGGACCTGGTTATCTCGCCAGGTGTGTGCTCTTATCTTTCGCATGTGTTCTAGCTGTGGCCATGATCATCTCTATTTTTTCAAGGATGATTGCACTTTGATCGTCTTCGCTTCGTTCGCCAAAATCATTCTTTTGTATATCATGTATTTCTTTTCATAGTTGGTAGTGGATTTGTCTCTGCCCAACTACATGTACCAATGACAATTCATAGTTGATTATATGATATCTTTTATTCTTTTATTTTGTGTGGATGAGATTAGTCATGGTTCTACTACATTTTACAGCTTACGTATATTTATTATACGGCTGGCATGTCTACGTTCCTAGTCCAACGTATTTTGGGACTGGGCGTTACAGGAGAGCCCTCATATTTATAGCTGAAGAGAAGTAACCATACATGCACATGTCAGTGGCAGGCGCGTATGTCTCTGATTGCCACGTGGCACCCTAAACAAGGTTCAGTTGCAACTGCGTGCACACTTCACTAATGTGGGGTTGTAGCTTACTACCATGTGTCATATTTGTTGAGATTTTATTGGAGAGGATCTTTGAGCTATACATAACCCACTCTTTGGTGTGACTATGTCTTCTACACGTGGCACGCGCCTAGTTCTACTGCAGCCAACAAGATATCCATGCCTAAGAATCACTATCCTATGTGGCGTATTGTTCATATTTGAGAGAGAACTACAGACGCGGGGGTAGAAGCACACGTGCCTGGGAAAGATTCAGAGAGGCATACGACTGAGTTTGATCAGGAAACACATGCCTAAATTTAATCAAGCAATACGTGCCTGTCTAAACTGCTTCCAAGGATAATGAACCTCGACTTCTGCGTTCATTCTCTGTACGAGAATCGAAGCTGTTCGACGTAACAAAAGGTTGAACGAACTTTTTGCTTTATTGAACGTATAAGGTAACTGTGTACAAAAAGAAAGTCCTAAACAAGATATTCGAAGTACATGAAGAAGAGGTTTTTGGAAAAGTGTGACGATGGAGATCGAGCACTACAGTGGCTCCTTTACTCCGTTGACGATCTGACGACGAATCAACCTTGCTATGGCTCTCTGGCGTCTTTGATGGGACTCTGTGGTCACCGATCAAGAGGCTGTCTGGATGAGAAGATCCCTTGAAGATGGTTTGTTGGTTGGTTCTTTGGTTGATAGGTGGATGAGGGTGGTCGACTCTTCGTAGATAGAGATCACTGCTCCTTTGAAAATTGTCGATTGTCAATGTTCCCTTCCTCTTTTTTTTCTCTTTGGTGGAATAAGAACTCCTTCTATTTATAGAGAACCGAGCACATATGTGATGTACATTAGGGTTCTTGAGATATGAAAGAATCTGCCGTCATTGTACGGTGCGGGCTTCTGTGGCACTGACACGTGGCAAATATCGAGATTCACTTCAAACGAGATCTCTGGTGCTTATAAACATAATCGAAGGAGGTGACACGTAGCGCGTGCGAATTTGCTTCCTCTGATACAACCGAGTAAATCTTAGGATTTCATCCTAGATTTGGAGTCTAATTGATCCTCATCTAAAATTTAAATCAATTTGATATGATATCAATCATGATTTAATCCCAATATTCTCTGCAAGAGGCGGTTTAAATAAACCAATTGGGGTGGACCCATGCTTCCTATGCCTCTGGTGAGGACTAAGTTGTGCTGCGCTTCTGGGGCGACGAGTAGACCGTGCTTCTGGAGACGACGGAACCTCTGTGCTTTCAGGCTACGAGTGGACTTGGCTTCGAATGACGATGAGACTTCTGTGCATGTAGAGCAACTTATGAAGCTGTGTTTCGGGCTACCAAGGTAACTGTGCTGTAGGCGACAAGTAGGCTTGTGCTTCAGGATGACGAGGTTACTGTGCTTTTGGAGCGACAGGTTGACTTGCATTGGTTGCGATGGGAGTTCCCAAATCTCTTATTGAGAAGTGACTTAAGCTTCTGATCCAGAGGAGATGAATGCACCGTAGGAATGGAGATGGTGTGATCATATCACCATCTTGTGCCTCATGCGGACGCAGGTAAGTAGCTGCGCCTCTGAACAGTGGAGGCGTTGGCTTCGAAAGGAAGGGTATGACACCCTTATGCGTCTGAAATTGGCATAGGCAGATAGCTGCGCCTTTGGAGTGCAGACACTGGCTTCTGAAATAAAAGAAGGGGAGGGGGCCTACCACCATCTTTTTTCTGAGGTTGGCGCAGGTAGGTAGCTGGGCCTCTGACTTGAAGGCTCTGGCTTCTTCAAGTGTTGGGTTGCTGATATGCTTCTGAGAGGCTGCGCCCACAAGAATATCAGAACATGCTTCGGTGGAGGTTATTCCTCCAGCGTGTGTATCGAGAAGAAGAAAGGCTGCGCTTCGATGAAGACTGCACCCCTTCTAGATCCCTCAAGGCTTCTGTCGAATCTGTACTAGATCCTTTGTAGAAGAACAGAATTAGTCTCTTATGTATAGTCTTGATGTGTCTGTACTAGACTTTGGTAGACATGACAATGAAGGGACTTCTCTCCATATCTTCTATTTTATCTTTTTAGCACTGAGCCTCAGTATTTCGCATCTTCTGTGCTTTGGCGAAGGTATGTCTTCAGCTGAGATTTTTTATGTTTCTACAAGACCCCCTTCAAAGTGTCCCGAACTTGAGTCAAGCTTGGGATACTTTGAACAGAAGCATGAACACGCGTCAGGACTATACGAGTTGGGTGACGGCTGGTGTCACGCCTAGCTCTTAGCTTTAATTGTCCCGTGCCATTATTTCATAGCATGGGCTCCTCATCGATTCTTGATATTGGAGCCTCTTGTGTCTTTACAGGGATCGTGAATCTCTTTAGCAGAGGAGGTTCAAAGTGACGTTCCTTTGGTCACTCGCAGTACTGCCATCTGTCTTGGAGTGGAGCTTTAGCTTAACTTATAAGCTTCCTTCTGACCGATGCATGGCTCGTGCTTGGACCACGCGAACAGCCTATATAAAGGACTGTCCTCCGTCAAGAGAAGACTCAACTGCTTCAACAATGGCCTTGCTTGCCCGATGTTCAGCTCCTAACGACCCTGGAGTTAGCTTGAGGCGGTCGTCGGTGGCAAATCTTTTTATCCAAAGAAGCCGTAGTAGAACTACCATTGGATCTTGAAACATCCCACATCCTGGATGTCGTGGGCCTCAATGGCAAATCTTGTAGAGGCTAAAAATCAAGCTGCACCACCTATTAAAGTGTTTAATCATCAAATGGCACAAAATTATTACATTGCGCCAAAATATCAAGTTGCGCAGCATCAGGTTGTGCCAATATCTGGTTGCGCCGGAGTCAGGTTGTGCGAGCGCTATGTGGTACACTTCCTCGAGAAGCTGTAACGGCATCATCATTATCTGAAAACTTACAGCACAGAGATTAAGGAAAATCCATTCGAATTCCGTGCAATGCGACATTCGATAAGATTTTGTCAGCATGTAATTAATGCTGATAGCTGGTTCACGCAAGTCATTGAGTGGCGCAAGAATTAATCAGTACAGTACAGAAGACCTAGTCAAATGTGCCATTTATTGAGTTGTGCCTATGCGTAACCTGACTAGTTGGCGCCACTTGATCAACTCTTATTTTAAAATAGGGTGACATGGCACGCAAGCCACCAACTTCGCAGAGCGTGCCTACTATACTGCCAACGACCACGTGTATCTCAATCAAACGATGCCACGCGTCCATAGCAATTGGTGCAACCTCTCGCGTAAGTTGCTACATTGCACCCACGCGCAACCTGATGAAGCTCGCGCAAGATGACCAAACAGTGTTCAGAATAGAGTGACGTGGCACGTAAGCTACTAACCTCGCAGAACATGTCCACTACTTTGCCCACGACCATGCGCATCTCAATCAAATGATGCCACGCATCCTCAACAGTTAGTACAACTGTTCGTGCAAGTGAACAGGAGGCGCGCAACCTGAAGTGCGTGCAACCCAGAATAACTGCTAAACAGTTATTTCAAGAACTCTATAAATAGAGTTTCAAATCAATATCAAATCATCAAGAGTGATTATAATCTCCTGCTAAAGTGCTATTGCATCCTCCAGAGGCTTGTGTCTTCGATTTCACATCGTCCAAGGGATAAAGTGATCGTCTTCTGATCAGATTCCTATAGTTGTACTTTTCCAGAAATTAATTGTACTCTTGTACTCTTTTTTAAGTTTGTAACGAAGGAAAATTTTTGTTCTTGCAAACAAAATGATGACTCTGCTAGGGACGACCTTCTCCTCCGATGAGACAGTGACAACTCAATGTGATACCGCGTCAATCGGCAAGACGCAGGAGACCCTGGTCGTTTAAGTCGACCAGACAGCCTACGAGGCCATGTCAATGCTGGGGGTGCCAAGCGCACTGCTTCCGCTGTTAAGAGCAAGACGCGCTCTATTTGGACTCCTAAGTCCTCGACGGCACAATCCCCTGCCTCTGCGCAACTTGCGCCCATCACTGCCTTGGCGCAATCTAAGGGAGACAGTCTTTTGGCTAATCCCTCCACTTCTCCGATTCTGAAATTGAAGGAGACTCTGTCTCAACACACTGCTGTCCAAAACAAGAGAAAGTGCCCTTTGGCCTTTATTTCCTTGGCGCAACCTACACCTGTTCTTGCTTCTGTGCAACTTGCACCCATCACTGCCTTGGCGCAATCTAAGGGACACAGTCTTTTGGCTAATCCCTCTACTTCTCCGACTCTGTGAAGGAGACTTTGTCTCGACACACTACTGGACAAAACAAAGGAAAGTGCCCTTTGGCCTTTTCCTTCCTGGCACAATCTGTGCATGTTCCAGCTCCGGCACACTTGTACATGTTCCGACTCCGGCACAACATGCGCATGTTCATGCTCTGGCGCAACCTGCACATACTTTTGTACTAGCGCAACGTAAAGAGAAATACTGTTTAGTGGCTCCTTCTTTGCCACCAAAACAGAACTTTAGTGAGAAATTACTAAATCAAGGAAAACGCTCTTTAGCTTTTCCTCATTCTGCTCGAGTCATTGACTGGATGGAAAGTACTGCTAATTCAGATAGGAATTCTATTCTCCTTAACAGAGACAACCAAATCTCTATCAGGAAGATGGGTTCTATTCAGAATAAACTTTTCACGCAAAAGGGTATTATGCCTACTCTAAAGTGGTCAGGGCAGGATCCAAAACCCTATGTATCTCAAGATTCCGACAAGGCAAACTGCTAGTATCTCAAGTTGATGCACAAGTAGCTCCCCTATCAGACTTGTGCACCTGTATCAACAGGTGCCAATCAGGGTCAACCTCGGGAAATCACAAGATGTATCAAGCGCAACCTGCATCAGTTGCTAAATTGCGCCAGAGGAAGAATTCTGGGGTAAAAAATTCTGAGACTTATGTTAACCAGCTTAGCACGTCCTTATACACTCAAGGTACGGGACACCTCAAGAACAGGAACCATGTCCCGAATATCGTCAAGGACTACATTCCTGCAGCTTTTTTCATCATGTTAGTGACCTCCGTGAACTCTTAATACAGAAGCGAAAGGTTGCAAATCCATCCCATCCAACGGTGGACCAACAACATCATTGCAATCACCACCATGAAGTTGTAATCAAATGCTGCTGTCAGTCAGCCAAGCAGTCTGTCTTTGAACGTTTGAATTATGTTCAGACTCCTGAACCAATCTTAGTGGACAAAGATGAATTACTCTATGCTCTTATCAACATGGCATCTCGAAGCACTAGGGGTAGAAAATGTCCAAGACGTAATGCATCCCACAATTCCATTTAATAGTACTTAGATCGGATCCATGAATCCAGTGAAGAAGTGTACCAATATACTAGATCAAGAAGCCGAGAAATAGTAGGTCAAAGGAATCTTCTTTTCGACCAAGACACAATCGGTCAAAAGAATCTACTTGATTCTAACCAAGATTCTTTCAGTCAAAAAGACATCCCTATCACTCATTCTGGGGGTGGTTCTTTATATGACTTTGATGCTGACAGTGAAAGCTCTGAAAGGACCATCCTCTCCACTAGCTCGTCTTCAAAGGCTAGAGAAGTGATTGTTTATGCTGTCACAGAACATCAAGATACTTCCAGTTCTAGCAGTCAAGAGCAGAGAATCGCTGCTTTGGAGGCTAGTTTGAAGAACATGGCTGAGATGATGACAAGCATGTATGATGTGATCATGGCATAGCATACAGTTCTACCAGTCGCGAATCTGATTCCAACTCAGAAAACTGTGACAACATTAGCTCCCATCAATCTTGATCTGGGGGTACAGTCTCCTCACACCGCTTCCATTCCTGCGCAAGCTATTCTAAGTCAATCTGGTGCCGGGGGTGGTACCTATCATACAGTACCCCCTCCTAACCTATCAAATCAATCCACTCCTCCACAATCAACGGAAGATACCAATGAGGCCGTAAAACTTTTACGTACTCAATTTGAAGCTTTCAAACAGAAGGATGGCCTGCAGAAGCTTGGGATCAAACAGCCTTATCCCATAGAAAGGAAAGAAGTCCAATTTCCTCCTAAATACAAACCCCCTACTATTATGTTGTTTGATGGCAACACGTCTCCAAGTCAATACCTTAATCACTTTGAAGTAATGACTGATCAACTTCAAACAAATGATCCTCTTCTTACTAGAGTATTTGTCGGCTGTTTAGTTGATGCAGCATATAACTGGTATCGTAGTTTACCAGATGGTTGTATAACCTATTTCGCTGGCTTCAAACAAATATTCTTGGAACAATTTTATGAGGGAACCAACGACATGACTATGTCTGCTCTCACCAAAATCAAACAACGACATAATGAAACTATTGAACGTTTCATTGAACGATTCTGCCGTGAAGCACTCAAAATGCCTCTCGGAATTCCAGATTCTTTGACTATAGACACTTGCAAATCAAACCTGTTTCCTATAATCAGCATGTGGATAGGATCAACACAATTCAAGGATTCGCCTTCCTTCATAGTGAATGCCAAAGCAGCAGAAGAGAACGCTGACAAGTTCAAGCAATTAGGTATTCAAATGCCTAATCTTGACAAAGATGAACATGCTACACCAAGTAATAGTAGTCGTCAGAACAATCGCAAGAGCAAGAAGACTTTGGCCATTAATCTCAAAGGCAAAGAAGCCCTAGCCATCAATGTAAATCAGCCAACATCTACTCCAGCAACACCACCACAACGGGCACCACGTCCAAAAGAAGAATACTCTTTTAATGAAGATGATATCATAAGTATCTTTGATTGTCTCATCAAGAGAAATAAACTTCAATTGCCAGAACCAAAATGGCCAGATGAAGTTGGTTAGACTGACCATCCTAAATATTGTGTTTACCACAGGTTTATTGGATATCCCACTCGATCATGCTATGTACTCAAGGGTAAAATTCAGGAGATGGTCAATTTCGGTGCAATTACTCTCCAACAAGACGAGAAAACTGTAATGGCTAATGTTGTCTCTTTACAGTATTGAGATTTTCTAGCTCAACTTGTGCAGGACGGTGTCACCCCATCCCGAGAACTACTCTAGAGATTGTTAATCTTCCACTTGCACGAACTGATGGTCTTGTTCCTCTGTCTACCAATAAAGGGGAAATTATATGGATCCATCCAGATTTAGCTAGTGGCAGACTTCGAAGCGCCATCTTCTTCTATCAAGTTTAAGTAGACCACTAAAAATAAATCATGTCATATGATTTTATTTGGCGAACATTGTCTTCCACCCCTAGCTGCTACCTTCATCTCAGCAGCAGATAATCCTTCTTCTTCTTCCCCTGCTGAGACAATATTGTCAAAATCAGAAGCCAAATACCAACCAGCTTTCCATCTGTATAGTTCACAATCTCGTGAACTAATGACGAAAATGGGATATGACCTACAAAAGGCCTCTGGTTTGAACCATGGAAAGGGATCTCATGTACCTCTTTCCCTATGTCTTTCTCACAACCAATCTCGGGTTGGTTTGGGTTACTGGAAAAACTCTCCATCTCGCCAAAAGAAACCTTCCAGAAATAAGATCCAGGCAAATAGTTGTAATATGATGTCCTTTGAGCCTGTATCCGAAGAAGA
Source organism: Iris pallida (assembly GCA_029216955.1). Taxonomy (NCBI): domain Eukaryota; kingdom Viridiplantae; phylum Streptophyta; class Magnoliopsida; order Asparagales; family Iridaceae; genus Iris; species Iris pallida. Next base: position 3,878,382 of record JANAVB010028820.1, on the reverse strand, counting down.
AGTCTTAATTGGTACCAAGTCTGGGAAACCTTACCTAAGAGACTATTCAGAAGGTCAAGAAAACTCTGATCCAGCCTTAGAGGCTCCTCAAGCACCATCTTCTCCTGCTGCCAATGTTCCATCAGCTTCATCACCTCCAGTAGAGCCAACTCTTCCCAAACCGACGACAGCTGACAAAGGAAAACAGCTTGTCCGTTTTGATAAGGTATTGAAAAAGACTCCAACTTTGGCCATATAACTTTGATATACTAGCTCAGCTGGCTAATATCCTGACTAGATTGTCAATTTTTGAGCTTCTCCGTCTTTCGAAGGAAACTTGAGAAACATTGAGTGAAGCTTTGATGCAAGCTGATACTTGTCTAACATTCCTTAAGAAGCCAGAGGAAGTGCCTATAACATGCCTTCATTGTCATAGTGTGATGGAGCTGATGCCAAACATCACCTTTACACAAGATGATATATTGTTGCAAGATAATCGTCATGACCGACCCCTCTACTTCACGTGATATGTCGATACCATGAAGGTTGATCGCATTTTGATCGATCTTGGGTCTGCACATAGCATCATGCCAACGACTTTACTAGATGCATTGAAGATTCATGTACACAATCTTTCAACAACCATCACGACAATCTTGGGATTCAATTCTGGAAGAATTGAACCTTTGGAAAAGATCCGCCTGAAAGTTCAAATAGGCAATCTTCGTACAAAGGTTACTTTCTACGTGATCGAAAATCATGGCTCTTACAATACTTTGCTTGGAAGACCCTTTCTGCATGAGCATAACATTGTACCATCCACTTTACATCAATGCTTCAAATATGTGGATGTCAATGGAGAAGTCCAAAAGGAAGTAGCCGACCTAAATCCTTTCAGGGACATTAAAGCATATTTTACGGACTCTCGAATGTACAAGGAGGAGTTCATGAAAGTTGTATTGGCAATGGATAGTGAGGAAGATCAAAAACATACTTCAAAAGATGTTCTCATGATCCCCGTCAAAGGACGTGCTACTCGTCCTTCTTCTTCTCAGACGTTGACTATACATCTTTCCTCTCATAACAAACAACCTCCTGCTGTAGAAAGGGAACAAAGGGAGCTCACATCTTCTAAGCCTCTTGTTATCGACCTTCTTCGTAACAAACCTTCTCCTTCTCCTTTTTATTCTCCTCCTCTAGTCATTAGCCTTACTAAGCCTTCTGTTAAGGCTAAGAATCATGTTGTAAATGATGATGTACAGATCAATAAAGTAGCATCTCTTTTACAGTATATTGATGTCCTTTATTATACTCGATGTTAATTAAAAATGTTAGATAACTTCGAACCACTCACCATAGGAGCAGTTGAAGCTTCCCAAAATGAAGTATTGCTCGAGTCAATGCAGGACTCCTTCTTAGTTCCTTCCAGGAAGAAAGATGAACTTCCTATACTTTTTAGTAAAAGAACGGAACAGAAGATCACCCCCGATAGTGAAGAAGAAAATCATGATAAAGAAAGACTTCAACTACGTCATTATAGTCAGCAATCAAAAGATATCATTCAAAAGATGGGCTATAATTTTAAAGCCGGTCTCAATGGCGACAAAGGAAGGCAAACTCCTATTCGTATTCCTGCTTTGAAAGGAAAATCACAACAATACTATAGCAAAAAGAAGCGGGGATTAGGTTATACTTCACCAATTTTGACTCCAGAAGCTTCTGAATCTGATGAAGAAGAATGATCTAACTCTTCTGATTCTGTCTCATGGGATTCATACACCAGTGTAGGACACGTCTATCGAATGACTCTATCTTCCAATATGGTAACCGCCGAGTTCTCGGAAGATAACAGAGACATTGGGGAAGCCTCTGAATCTGATCCTTGGGCACAAAGGATGGATACTCAATGGGAAATTCGTTTTGAGCAACGTGAGCCACCTACTGAAGATCAGTTGGTTCAAGTCAATGTTGGAGATGAAACTTCTCCAAAACCAATATTTATCAGCAAAAGCCTCCCTGAAGCAGATAAACAAGAGTTCTGGCATCTCCAGAGTCAGGAATACCCATCCTCTCAAAATCTCCAGTGGAGTCTATATGAATCATCAATTCTGTCTTTTTGAAACCCAGTTGTTTTAAAAAGACATCTTTTCTTTATGATAAAGTCCGTATTATCACAGATATCGTCTTCATAGACATATTTTCCCATCTTTGAGTTCAAGTTGACTTGAAGATTATCAATAGAAAAAATAAATTCACGTCCACATTACCTCTGGATTCTATTTTCTATATCATCACATCAAATCAGATCATAAAGAAAAGAAAATCATTCTTTATTCCTTCTTTAAAACATAGATACATCTTGATGAAAATCTATTACATCTCGAATTTTTATTCTAAATCTAATAAATGAAGGTCTATTGCATCTTTGGATCTTCTTGTTGGTGCCAGTTCCTTGTCGACTCGACCTGAAGCAGCGAGCAAGATAATGGAATCAACTCTGGTCTTCTCTCTCAGAATGACGAGAGGAGAACCACGGAGTGCAGCAACTCGAAGAAAAGTTACTGTCAATAAAACTGGTAGAGAAGAGACAACCTATCATGAGAAGTAGGAATGAGATCACCCTCGTGATACGATTCCTAATTCTGTGTCTCCACCGTCCAACTCTCTTGTATAAAGGCACTTCCTAACATCTCGAGGAAGCCCTTTTAAACATGAAGAGTTCTGATCTCTCTGATGTGTGTGTCAAAGTGGTTCAACTTCATAACATCCAAGATCACCGATGCCAGTTCTGAGGAGTTTTGTCAGTTGGTCCCCTGCAAACATCAGAAAGAAGAAGAGAATACAGTAAATGGTCTTTTCTTATCACAACCATTCATATGCAATTGAAGCTAAAATATTATGCACGTCCATAGGCGTATATTTCGAGAAGAATGAAGCACGAAAGCACGAGAAATGCCACATGTCGTTTAGTTTAAAAAATGTGTGGGACGTGTCAAGACAGTTACACAATGAAGCTCAAATGCGCCAGGATTTAATAAAGTCCAATTTTGTATTTCATAAATGAAAAAGAGGACAGAAACTACAGACATAGGCGCTATGGCCATTATGTAAAATGAAGCTCTCGTATCACGTCACTTCTTTTCGTCATCAGTCTGACGCAAGACAGCGCTCAATTCCTCTATGTTATGGATTCCCGAGCGATGCATCAAACGGAAGAATCCTTTCCTATGTTCTAAGGTGCCACGTTTTTCAGAAGAAGACGATGGCCCACCACTGGAATGAGTTAAGACTGTTGAGGTCATGCCAAAATAGTCCAGAAAGTTCTCCGCCCTCAAGGATGTTGGCCCATTGGTCATGGTCAAACCTGATTTCAATAATTGATCAAACTTTGTCTCGATATAAATGCAAGTCAACTAAGATGTTACCTACGACGTTTTGGACACTGCTCAACAATGGTTATCAACAATGTTCAAGACTGAAGCCGTTTGCCTCTCCGGATGTACTTCCTGCTAAGCAATATATTTTTTATTTTATTTGAGTCTAGGAATACTTTGTACACCGAGTCGTACTGGCAAATAGGCTATCCGAAAATGTTTTCAAAACTATCCTATCCTTTTACAAGTGACCCATGTTTTTACAAAAATATTCTTTTTACAAAAAGCCCTTGAAGGATTATTCAAAAAGCCAAACTTTATTTTTCTCCAAATAATGAACTGGCAAAACCTCAGGAGAACTCGGCCCGAGTTCGGCCAGAGTTCGGCCCGCGTTCGGCCAGAGTTCGGCCAGAGTTCGGCCATGTGGAACGTTAGTGAACGTTAGGTTTTTGAACTTGGTCATCCTTCAGTTACGGGTTGTTACAAAGAGTTCTGTCCGAATTCTGCCTGAATTCTGTCAGAGTTCTGTCTTTGGAAAAGCTATAAATAGAGAAGCATTTCGATCATTTCACAACACCAATTGACTTTCAATCTTCTCTCTTCTTAAGCTTTCAGTCTTCCAAAGAGTTCTTAAAAGCTTTCATTTTCAAATCCCAAGCCACTTACAATCCTCTAGTCGATTTGCCAGGGCGGTACGGTCTAGAAGTTTCAAGAGAGATTGTAATCAGAGGCTTGATAGAAGATTCAACTTTTTACAATTGAAGTTGGACGAATTCTTCGTATCAAAGCTCGCGTCTGTAGAAGTTGCAAGGACTTCGTATGAAAACTTACGAGATTTTCAAATAGTGGATTCAACTGGAAGCTTTCTTCCGACTGGACTAGTCCTCACCAGAGGGAAACCAGTATAAATCTCGGTGTTTGCGTTTGCCTTCTGATCACTTTTAAATTCTATCATTTACTTTTTGTGATTATTATTATTTCTGTGATCTAACTGCTAACAAGCTTTTAATTAGCAATATTCCGCTGTCTACTCTATTCACCCCCCCCCCCCCTCTAGAGTATTCTGTTTTACGATTTTGTTCCTACAATTGGTATCAGAGCAGGTTATACAGATAAAGCATGGTAAAACAGCAGTTATATTCAATTTTATATAGATCACAGCTTTACACATGGCAACTGTGAAATTCACAAGTGAAGGCCAAGCCACAAACAGACCTCCACTGTTTGACGGCACAAACTACACCTATTAGAAAACACGTATGAGTTTCTTTCTGAAATCTCTTGATTTTGATTTATGGTCTATTGTTATTTATGGCTATAAAAAGCCACCTCGTATAAATGTTGATGGAGTTTTAACTGAAAAATCCCATGACAAATATACAGAGAAAGAAAAGAAAAAGGCCAGTCTTGACGCACGTGCTATTAACGCTTTATTTTACGCTTTAGACAGAACTGAATTTAACAGGGTGTCTATCTGCACAACTACAAATGAAGTATGGAAACTTCTTGAAGTCACACATGAGGGCATAACTCAAGTCAAAGAATCAAAGGTCAGCAGACTTACTCAAGAGTATGAGGCGTTCAAGATGAAGCCCAACGAAACAGTTACTCAGATGTTCGAAAGATTCTTGGATATTGTAAATCCTTTGTCCTCCCTAGGCAAAGATTACAGTAACCATGAAAAGATTCGCAAACTCCTGCTAGCACTTACAAGGAACTGGATTCCGAAGGCTACTGCAATCATTGAAGGAAACGACCTCACTACCATGACACTTGAAGTACTCATGGGTAATCTACTCACTCATGAACTAGAGCTACAAGACTTTGAAGAGCCTGCACCAAAGGAGAAGACGATTGCTTTCAAAGCTCAGCACAGAAGATCTACTGAAGATGATTCAGACAACAGTGAATCTGAAGCACTCCTTGCAAAAAAATTCAAAAGATTCTTGAGATATGAGAAGAAGACAAAAGAGAACAATGGCAGCAATAACTGGTATCAAGATGACGCTGTCTGCTACGGCTGCAAGAAGAAAGGACACATGAAGAAGGACTGTCCAACAAACACAAGCAAGAAAAGCAACAGATACGAGAAAAGGAACCTGAAAAGATCAATATCTCGGAAGTATGCCAACACCAGCATATGGCATGAAAGTGAAGCTAGCGACTCAGAAGATGAACAATCAGAAGATGCTGCAAATATATGCTTTAGGGCATCCGATCAGGTACTATCTGAACCTATAGTTGATACATATGATGACTTCACCTTTAAGAAATTAGGAGAAGCCTTCAGTGAACTGATAAATGATTACAGGAAACTGCGTAGCAAATATTAGACCTCTAAGAAGGTACTCAAAGAGTACAAAGATGAAATAGGAAGACTTATCGACCTACTAGCTGAGGTTAAAGATAATATTAGTGAGTCTGGTGAGCTTTCTTCTATTAAGCTCTTATTACACGAGACTACCAAGACATCCGAAGAAAAAGACAAGGTTATTGACCAACTGAAAGAAGAACTTTCTAAAGAGAAGAAAAGTCTTCAAAGTGCACAAGTCAGAATGGAAGCATTCACTTCTGACTATACTAAGTTATATGATACTTCCAAAAGATTGGAAATTAGGTTAGGAAAACAGCCTGAGACTTCTGCTTCCTACCCTAACACGTGTCACTTACCAAAAAATCGGAACATTCCCAAACCTAACACTGTCAGACCTAACCCTATCATGTTGACACAAAGTCACAGTCAACCAAATATTGACTATATTGACCAAATAATACTTGTATAAATTCAATACGACACACGACGACTGCATTCAGTTCAAGACAGATGACAGCTCAGTCTTCAGCTCTCAGTGTGTTCTGGAGTCTGTATTTTATGATTTCATTGAGTCTAGATTTATGTACTCTGAGTTATGCTGAGCTCTTGGAACTTAGTATACAAGCCTACCCAAAATCCCAAGCTCCACCAAAACCAAATTGCCCACAAGTCCCTCTTAGGATCATTCTGTGCTCTGGAGACAGAGTTCGGGCCGAACTCTGCCTCCACACAGAGTTCGGGCCGAACTCTGTCCCCTAGAAATCAGGAACCCTAATTTTAGGGTTAGCTGTTTGCTAGCTGTCCAACGGCCAAATTTTTGAATTTCCTTACCCGAATTCTGGCCGAATTCTGTCCCTAAAATCAGTATAAATAGGGCATGAATTCTCTCTTTTTGAATCACTCAATCTTCTCTTCTCTTCTCTCCTACAAGCTCTATAAGCCATACCCTTCCCATCTACTAGCCACAAGCCTCCTAAGTCTCGAGTGCTCAGCATCTCTCATTTAGGATTCTTGTGCAAGAGTGAAGAAATCGCTTGGACAATTCCAAGCAAATCGCCACTGCGATTCTCTGTAAGAAGTTGACGTGCTCTTCTGAAGAAAAGGCACGGGTTGTAAGCTACTATTTCACAAATAGTGGATTTAATCCTGAGCTAGAGTTCTCAGGCCTGGACTAGTCCTCCACGAGGGAAACCAGGTTAAAATTGCTGTGTTTGCGTATGCTCTCTTGTCTTTCATTTACATTCCGCATTTTACTCTGACTATTCATTGTTAGTGAAAGAGTTAATTTTTTTTTAATAGGTCATTATACATATATACTCTATTCACCCCCCTCTAGAGTTGCCAAACTGTTCTTCAATTGGTATCAGAGCTCTGTTCTCTTTATAAGGACTAACATCCTAAGAGCTGATCCATGGCAACCACACAATCCTTGATCTCCAATCATGGTGAAGGTCAGTCCACTCATAGGCCTCCCCTATTTGATGGGACTAACTACACATATTGGAAAACAAGGATGAGTTTTTATCTGAAGTCTCTAGACTTTGACCTGTGGACTGTCGTAACTGACGGTTACAAAAAGCCCGCCAGAATAGTTGTCGACGGTGACCTCACTGAGAAGCCACACGACAAATATTCTGTCGAGGAGAAGAAACAGGCAAGTCTAGATGCTAGGGCTATTAATGCTTTATTCTGTGCTATAGACAGGAACGAGTTTAACAGGGTCTCTACATGCACCACTGCTCATGAAGTATGGAGACTTCTGGAAGTGACGCATGAAGGAACCACTCAAGTCAAGGAATCAAAGATAAGCCGTCTCACTCAAGAGTACAAAGCCTTTAAGATGAAGCCAAATGAGACGATCACTCAAATGTTTACAAGATTCCTCGACATCATCAACCCGTTATCCTCGCTCGGTAAGCAGTACTCAAACCATGAGAAGATCCGCAAGCTACTCAGAGGGTTACCAAAGATTTGGAACCCTAAGGTGACAGCCATCATAGAAGGAAATAATCTCACAAGCATGTCTATGGAGACTTTGATGGGCAAGCTCATGACTCACGAGCTTGACCTCAAGGACTTCGAAGAGCCTGCTCCGAAGACCAGGGAGATAGCACTCAAAGTCTATCGACGAAAGGTTGATCACGATGAGACTGAAGACGATATCTCAGATGATGAAGACCAAGCTCTCATGGTACGTAACTTCAAGAAATTCCTTCGCTTCAATCAAAGAAAGAAGGAACCACAAGAAGACGATGAAGAAGAGCCAACTTGCTATGGTTGCAAAAAGACTGGACACGTCAGAAGAGACTGTCCGCTCTTAAAGAAGAGCAACCGGTATGAAAAGCCCTACAAGAAGAACTCATCAAAAAGATATGCCAACACAAGCATTTGGCATGAAAGCGAAGCAAGTGACTCCGAGGAAGAAAAGAACTCTCCTCAAGACAAAGCAAATGTTTGCCTCATGGCAAATTCCACCAAGGTATCAAACGAAACTTTAGATGACTTCTCTTTTGATGAACTTGGCGATGCTTTCACCGATTTACTTGATGATCACAAAAAGATTATCGGTAAATACAAGCATGCCAAGGACAAAATCAAAAGTCTAGAAGATGAGATACAAAGAATTTCCTTGCTTCTTAATAATGTTAGAAACACATCTCCCACAAATGACACTGATGAAGTATCGAAGCTTAAATTAAGCTTACATGATGCTGAAGCACGCATTGAGCAACAAACTCAAGAAATCACTACTCTCAATACATTGCTTGCTGAAGAAAAGAGTAGACACAAGATTTCTCTGACTAAGATCTATGGCTTGAATATTAAAGTTGATGAATTACAAGCTGTTTCTAAAAGATTAGAAATCAAATTGGGAAAACAGGTGGCTAAACCTCAAACCCAATCACATGAGCACAACACCACTCATGCTAGTCAACCACGTCACCCTCATACAGCACATAACCATGCATTTATATACACAAACTTTCACAAACCACATGCACGTAAAAATACTCCTCATACTCATCATATTGCACAAAGACACAACCAATATCACTCTACACATAGACAAAGTCATCATACCATACCTCAGCAACATGCCATGCCACGTAGACAAAATCATCATGTTATGCCACATAAGCAAAATCATCATATCATGCCACAACATCACACTATGCCATATAGACAATTTCAGCATGCCACTCCTCACAGTCAATATCATCATGCTATGACACACAGACATCATCATCATGCCACTCACTCTAAGCATAGTCATCATTACCATGCTAATTCTCCATATCATCCTCATCCTGTTGCTCATAGATATCATTCTCATGCTCCCAGTATAAATAAAAATGTCATCTGTACTTACTGTGGAAAACATGGACACATCTCACCACAGTGTAGAATTAGAAGACTGGTAGACAAGAAAATATATGCTTGGTTTCCAAAAACTAACTTTTCAGGACCCTCAAGAAAATGGGTACCAAAGGTCACATCTACTCTTGATGTAGGTGGACCTTTCCTCCTCAACTGAGAGTAAGTGGATTCTCGATAGTGGATGCTCGCGACATATGACGGGAGACGCAAATCTTTTTGCATCACTATCGATGAAAAGAGAAGGATACGTATCCTTCGGTAACAATCTCAAAGGGCACATAATAGGTAACGGTATCATTGGACATCCTCCTTCTCCTGTTATAAAGGATGTCTGCCTAGTGACCGAGTTAAAGCATAACCTGCTCAGCATTAGCCATCTTGCTGATCATGGATATGATATTAACTTTGGACAAAACTGTTGTTATATCTACGATAGGTCAACAGGAGACATTGCTTTTGAAGGGAAAAGAGAGGACAATATATATACTTTCTATCTCTCTACAAATACTAACCATGCAGGTAGATGTTTATATGCCCACAAAGACGAACGACTACTTTGGCACCAGCGTCTCGGTCATGCCAACATGGATGCTATATCCAGGCTTTCTACCAAGAAGCTAGTGAGAGGATTGCCTGACATTACATTCAAAAAGGACACGGTATGTGCCGAATGTGAACTAAACAAGGCAACTAAATCCTCATTTCATTCCATTAACTCTGTAAGTACTACTAGACCCTTGCAATTACTCCATATGGATTTATTTGGTCCTAGTAGAATAGCTAGCCTTGGTGGCAAACTTTATGCTTTTGTTATTGTTGATGATTTTTCGAGATTTACTTGGGTTTTCTTTCTCGCTAATAAGAGCGATGCTATCTCTGTTTTCAAAGTTTTTGTAAATAAAGTTCTAAACGAAAAGGGCTACATGATTACTCGAATCCGAAGTGATCATGGAGGCGAATTCGTAAATTCAGATTTTGAAAGTTTTTGTAATGCAAATGGTTTTGATCATGAATTTTCTTGTCCTAGAACTCCTCAACAAAATGGTGTTGTGGAGCGGAAGAATAGGACTCTTGGCGATATGGCTAGAGTCATGTTGAATAAATTTTCTCTTCCGAAATATTTTTGGGCAAAGGCTGTTAGTACAGCATGCCATATTTTGAATAGGGTGCTGATTCGTCCCATTACGAAGAAAACACCCTATGAGCTTTGGTTTGGGAGAACCCCCAATGTTTCTTATTTTAAAGTTTTTGGTTGTAGATGTTTTATCCTTAACACCAAAGACAACTTAGGCAAATTTGATGCCAAAGCTGACGATGGTATCTTTCTTGGGTATGCCGCCAAGAGTAAGGGATATAGAGTTTTCAATAAACACTCACTTATTGTGGAGGAGTCAACTAATGTGACTTTTGATGAAGATAACAGTGCAGTAAGTACTCTTGATGATGATGTTGTGCCACCAACTTCCTCTACTCCAATGAATACTTCAACTGAAACTAATTCTCTGGAGGGTTTGCCTAAGAAATTCTCATTCAAACCTTCTCATCCAGAAAATTTAGTCATAGGTGAAGTTTCACGTGGAGTTACTACTAGATCATCATTAAGAGACTCTGTTGCTAGCACTGCCTTCATTTCACAAGTAGAGCCTAAAAACATTTCTGAAGCTTTTACTGATGAATTTTGGATCTCTGCTATGCAAGAAGAACTCAACCAATTTGAAAGAAGCCAAGTATGGGAACTAGTTCCTAAACCGGCCAATCATTCAATAATTGGTACCAAATGGGTGTTTAGAAACAAAGTAAATGAAGATGGTTCAGTCACACGTAACAAAGCTCGTCTAGTAGCTCAAGGATACAACCAAGAGGAAGGTATCGACTACGATGAGACATATGCTCCTGTTGCTAGACTTGAATCCATTCGGATGCTTTGTGCTTTTGCCAATCATCAGAACTTTAAATTATTTCAAATGGATGTTAAAAGTGCTTTCTTGAATGGCTTTATTAAGGAGGAAGTTTATGTCAAACAACCCCCTGGCTTTGAAAATCACAAATTTCCCGACCACGTGTTCAAGCTAAAGAAAGCGCTTTATGGCCTTAAACAAGCTCCCAGAGCTTGGTATGAAAGGCTAAGCAGCTTCCTGCTTGAGAAAGGTTTTTCTAAAGGGAAAATTGACACTACACTGTTTATCAAATCTTTCAAAGACACCATTCTATTAATTCAAATTTATGTTGATGATATTATTTTTGGATCTACTGATGAAACTCTTTGTCAAGAATTTGCCAAGTGTATGCAGACAGAATTTGAGATGAGCATGATGGGAGAACTCAACTACTTTCTTGGCCTGCAAGTAAAGCAACTGGCAAATGGAACTTTCATCTGTCAATCGAAGTATACCAAGGACATGCTGAAGAAGTTCGACCTTGACAACGTCAAACCAATTAGCACGCCAATGGCTACTTCAACCAAACTCGAACCAGATGAGAGCGGCAAACCTGTTGATCAACGTAAGTATCGAGGTATGATAGGCAGCTTACTTTATTTAACTGCTAGTCGCCCCGATATCATGTTTAGTGTTTGCCTATGTGCTAGATATCAAGCAAATCCTAAGGAATCTCACATGACCGCGGTTAAGCGTATCTTTCGATACCTTAAGGGTACGGTTACAGTGGGCCTATGGTATCCCAAGTCAACATCATTTGACCTCATCGGTTACTCTGATGCTGACTTTGCTGGATGCAAGGTCGACCGTAAAAGTACGAGCGGCACGTGTCATTTGTTAGAAAAGGCTCTAGTCTCATGGTTTAGCAAGAAGCAGAACTCTGTCGTACTATCCACAACAGAAGCTGAATATATAGCAGCTGGGCGTTGTTGTGCACAGATTCTGTGGATGAAGCAAACCCTTGAAGACTATAAGTTATCTTTCATGCATATTCCTATATTCTGTGACAATACTAGTGCCATCAATTTGACTAAGAACCCTGTCTGTCACTCACGCACTAAACACATTGAGATCAGACACCACTTTTTGCGTGATCATCAGCAAAATGGCACGATTAACTTAGAATTTATTGACACTGATCATCAGCTGGCAGACTTCTTTACTAAGCCACTATCCGAAGAGCGCTTCAATTTTCTTTGTCGTGAACTTGGAATCTTAGATGAAGCAGTCATAAATTGAAACTCACCTGCGTAAATATCGAGTATATTGTGGTTCCTTACAAAGAATTTGGTATGGGTACAAGCCGAAAGGGTCCTTCTGACAACAAGGCGTAAAAGCCTAAGCGACACGGTGCACTAGTCCTCAGGACTACCGCTAGCTGGGATCCGGCCCCTGCAGCTAACCCATGGCAAATTTGGACTATTGAACCACAGTATATGTCCTTATTTATTATATGGCTTGTTTCAATTTAATATTGCCTAATTGACATTTTCTAAAAGTTCATTCTATTTTCTGTATACCTCTCTATCTATTTCTTTCATTCAACACTCTTTGTTATTCCCGACTGTCATTGAACATTTTCTTCCTGACTTTTGCCTTTTTCAGTTCTGGACTATTGAGCCAGAACTCGGGCCGAACTCTGCCCCTATCAGAGTTCGGGCCGAGTTCGGTACCTAGGTTCCAGAATCGGGATCTGGCTCCACCGTTGGATCTTTTCTAATCCTATGGTCAATATTTCACCCGACCAAAAGACAAAACCCTACTTTATGTCAGGATTCTACCTCTCTCCTTCACTATTACCACCTTTTCTCACCTATACACACTCTTTCCTTGAAACCCTAACCCTAGTTTTTGATCCAGAGTACCCCATTGCTTCTCAAATCAACAAAAAGGTGTCTCCTCTCCATTATCCTCCATTGCTCTTTACCTGGTTGAGGTATCATTCATATTTTTTTTGGTTAAAATCTTTTTATGGCTCCTTGCTTGTTCAATCATGGGAAGAGGATTCGCATTGAGAGTATTTCCTCTTCAGATTCCTCTCCATCAATTGAACAAATCATTGAACTACCTCAACCACCTCACCCTTTATTCAATCCACCTCGTCCTCTACATCCTTCCACTTATGACAATAGACTTTTTGTCTCACTTGATGCATCAAACAACTGGTTTAGTGACTTTCGGAATCGTCAGGTATTCACAGGACATCCTATCAATTTTTTAATATTCTCTCAATATGATTCTTTATTCCATGACCTTTATATTGATGAACTTGTCACTACATCCTCTGCTATTTATCGTCATGCCATTCAAATGTTCTACTGCAACTTAACCTTTGATGATCTTCGTATTTATTCACGAGTTGCTGGTATCGATATCTCATTTGATGACTTTGAATTAGCAGAATATCTTGATCTTCTTGAGCCAAGTTCTTGGGAAAGGCTCGTTGATGCTCGCTCGTTCCATTTTCCCAACGGACTTTCTCTTGAAAGCTTCAAGGACGATTTGTGCACTCCTTACACACGTCCTCGAAAGCTCATGACAAAATATCTCAACCCATATTTTTCTGATCTTCATTGGATCATTTCTAACACCATTCTACCCAAGATCGGTTCCCCTGATGAAATCACTTATCTTGAAATTTCTGCTCTTTATCATCTTCACTTTGGAATTCATTTCAATCTTCCACGTACTATGATGGACTGGATGATTCGCTGTAGGAGGAAACCACGAGCTTTGGTTTATCCTCTGTATCTTCCTATGATCTTTCGTGCTTTTCATATACCACTTGATGCTTGTCCGTTTCTGCCGGCACCTACCTTTCTATCTCCGGCACGACTCCTTCAGCCTGTTGCTGCTACTGATTTGTCTGCTGATGAGGAGCCTAACGCCCCTCCACTCGGTCAGACTGCACCTCCTGCCACCTTGGATTCACTTCAGACTATGCTTCGCGATCGTTTTGCTATTGAGGATGATCGCTGGACGCAGCATGATTACCGTACCACTCTGCAGATTAGTGCCCTTGGGAACTCTCTGCATGATATGCGGTATTCACTTGCTCGTCATCCTGATCTGCATGTGCCTATTGAGCGGGATCCAGCGCGCGCGGGTTATCGCATTGATGATCCGTGGGTCATGCAGTATATGGATCCAGATGATACTTTTGTGGATCTTCAGATGTTCCAGGACCTTTTCGTTGGATCTTTCCCTGGTCCATCAGATGTTCCAGGACCTTCTCGTGCTCCATGATGGAGACTGGCTACTATCTGCTGCTGCTGCTACTGCTGATGGTCTTAGTTATTTTTGCTTTCAGTTATTTAGTTTCTTATGGATTCATGTAGCTGGTTTTATATACTATGTTTATGAGTTGGCCACTTGGTTTGGTGGATGACATTATCTATCTTTATTATCATTCTATGTCAATGCTTATTTTGCTCCATATTATACTGTTTCTTCTCTTAGTGTGGTTGCATTACTATTCATTGTTTCTTATATTGCTAACTGCCAAAAGGGGGAGAAACATATGTATATTTTGTGCTTGTTTTGGGATACTATTACTGGCTCTATGCATTCGTATATCTGTGTATATCTGTGCTTCTTGCTCTGGAAAATATCATCTATCAGATCACAGGAACTATGCAATTTGTACGGGGGAGAGCTATAGCTTCTAGCTCGACACCGCTCATGGTTTACGGGGGAGCTATTTTCGCTTAGCTCAGGCATCGTTTATGGGGGAGCTATGGAGCTATATTACAATCAACTGTGTCCAGGTATGAATATTGAAATATACATATATTATTTTGTCAATTATCAATATGGGGGAGATTGTTGACACAAAGTCACAGTCAACCAAATATTGACTATATTGACCAAATAATACTTGTATAAATTCAATACGACACACGACGACTGCATTCAGTTCAAGACAGATGACAGCTCAGTCTTCAGCTCTCAGTGTGTTCTGGAGTCTGTATTTTATGATTTCATTGAGTCTAGATTTATGTACTCTGAGTTATGCTGAGCTCTTGGAACTTAGTATACAAGCCTACCCAAAATCCCAAGCTCCACCAAAACCAAATTGCCCACAAGTCCCTCTTAGGATCATTCTGTGCTCTGGAGACAGAGTTCGGGCCGAACTCTGCCTCCACACAGAGTTCGGGCCGAACTCTGTCCCCTAGAAATCAGGAACCCTAATTTTAGGGTTAGCTGTTTGCTAGCTGTCCAACGGCCAAATTTTTGAATTTCCTTACCCGAATTCTGGCCGAATTCTGTCCCTAAAATCAGTATAAATAGGGCATGAATTCTCTCTTTTTGAATCACTCAATCTTCTCTTCTCTTCTCTCCTACAAGCTCTATAAGCCATACCCTTCCCATCTACTAGCCACAAGCCTCCTAAGTCTCGAGTGCTCAGCATCTCTCATTTAGGATTCTTGTGCAAGAGTGAAGAAATCGCTTGGACAATTCCAAGCAAATCGCCACTGCGATTCTCTGTAAGAAGTTGACGTGCTCTTCTGAAGAAAAGGCACGGGTTGTAAGCTACTATTTCACAAATAGTGGATTTAATCCTGAGCTAGAGTTCTCAGGCCTGGACTAGTCCTCCACGAGGGAAACCAGGTTAAAATTGCTGTGTTTGCGTATGCTCTCTTGTCTTTCATTTACATTCCGCATTTTACTCTGACTATTCATTGTTAGTGAAAGAGTTAATTTTTTTTTAATAGGTCATTATACATATATACTCTATTCACCCCCCTCTAGAGTTGCCAAACTGTTCTTCATATCAAACCTTTGCCTAAAAAGGTTATGCCCAAACAGGATAATATGTATGCTTTCTTCTATACTAGAAAAGCTAAACCTACCAACCATGCACATTACTCAGCTTTCAACACTCAACATGCTAAATGTCATTATTGTGGCCTCATTGGTCATATATCTTCTGCATGTAGAATCAGAAAGCTAGTAGATTTAAATATTTATGCATGGATACCGAAAGCTAACCAGTCAGGACCCTACAAGAAATGGGTACCAATAGTTTCATCTGTAAATTATTTTGTAGGTGGGACACCCTTCACATGCTAGAAGCAAATGGATCCTCGACAGCGGTTGCTCACGGCACATGACCGGTGACGCTTCATTATTTGCAACACTGTGAAGAGGAATAAAGAAGGATATGTCTCCTTCGGCAATAATCTAAAAGGGTATATAATCGGTATTGGTGATATTGGTAAAGCTCCTTATCCAGTAATTAATGATGTTTGTCTTGTTACTGAGTTAAAACATAATCTGCTCAGCATAAGCCATTTAGCTTATCACGGTTATGGTATTAACTTCGTAAAAGACAAATGTACTATTATTGATAGTTCAACTGGTAATACTATATTTGAAGGTATTAGAGAAGACAATATATATATTTTCTATTTGTTGGAAGATACTAACATTTCAGGTAGATGTATAATGGCTAAAAGCGATGAGAGTCATCTGTGGCATATGAGACTCGGTCATGCAAATATGGATACTATTTCTAGATTATCCATAAAGAAGCTAGTATGCGGTTTACCGGACATTACATTCAAGAAGGATGCGGTATGCAGTCAATGTGAAAAGAACAAAGCTACTCGATCCTCTTTCAAGTCAGTAAACGCTGTATGTACTACTAGACCTCTACAATTACTACATATGGACCTATTTTGTCCTAGCAGAGTTGCTAGCCTCGGAGGTAAGCTATATGCTTTTGTAATTGTAGATGATTATTCTAGATACACGTGGGTATATTTCCTGACACGTAAAAATGATACATTATCAGAATTTGTCACCTTTTGCAAGAAAGTACAGAATGAAAAAGGTTACATGATCACTCGTATTAGAAGCGATCATGGAGGCGAATTCGAGAATGCAGAGTTTGAGCAATTTTGTGACACACACGGTTTTATACACGAATTCTCCTGCCCTAGGACTCCTCAACAAAATGGAGTTGTGGAACGTAAGAACAGAACTCTATCTGAAATAGCCAGAGTAATGTTAAACCAGTTTAGTCTACCCAAGTATTTCTGGGCTGAAGCTGTCAATACAGCTTGTTTTGTTCTTAATAGAGTTCTAATTTGACCCAAATTGAAGAAGACTCCATTTGAGCTATGGTTTGATAGAATTCCATCAGTTTCATATTTTAGAATATTTGGTTGTAAATGTTTTATTCTTAATACTAAAGATAATTTGGGAAAGTTTGACGAAAAGGCCGATGAAGGTATATTTTTAGGTTATGCGGGCAAAAGTAAAGGATACAGAGTCTTCAACAAAAGAACTATGATCATCGAAGAGTCGATCAATGTCACCTTTGATGAACTCAATCAAACGACAATCGATGACAATGACGAAGATCTCAATGTACCCAGCAAAGCACCAACTGATCCTCCTAGAGAAGATCCAGGAACCAGCTACCTTCGGAGTCTGCCAAAAAGATTGAAGTTCACGGCTGATCATCCAAAGGATTTGGTAATTGGTGAGATTACCAAGGGTGTAAGTACTCGCTCCTCTAATAAAAAATATAGCTTCCTGTGTTGCTTTTGTATCTCAGTTTGAACCCAAAAATATTAATGAAGCATATAGTGATAATTTTTGGATAGATGCTATGCAAGAGGAAATAAACCAATTTGAACGGAATCAAGTTTGGGAACTTGTTCCCAAGCCTATTGATCATCCGGTCATTGGCACCCGATGGGTATTCTGAAATAAACTGAACGAGAATGGTTTAGTGACTCGTAATAAGGCTCGACTCGTAGCTCAAGGATACAATCAAGAAGAAGGTATCGACTACGATGAGACTTAAGCCCCAGTTGCGAGATTAGAATCCATTCGCATGTTATGTGCATTTGCATGTTTTTATAATTTCAAATTATTTCAAATGGATGTCAAAAGTGCATTTTTAAATGGTTTTATAAAAGAAGAGGTTTATGTAGCTCAACCACCCGGTTTTACTGATTTCAAATTTCTTGAATATGTTTTCAAGTTGAAGAAAGCTTTATACGGATTGAAACAAGCCCCTCGAGCTTGGTATGATCGTCTAAGCTCTTTTCTACTTGATAACGGTTTTTCAAAGGGAAAGGTTGACACTACTTTGTTTATAAAGTCCTTGAATAATAATATTCTTTTGATTCAAGTCTATGTAGATAATATTATCTTTGGATCTACTGATGAATCTCTGTGTCAAGAATTCTCAAAGTGTATGTAGAATGAGTTTGAGATGAGCATGATGGGAGAGTTTAAGTTCTTTCTCAGACTGCAAATCAAACAAACCAACAATGGGACGTTCATAAATCAAGCTAAGTACACAAAAGATCTACTAAAGAAGTTTGACATGGAAGCAGCAAAGCCACTTAGCACTCCAATGGCAACTTCAACCAAGCTTGATATTGATGAACAAGGCAAATCTGTCGACATACGTAAGTATCGAGGTATGATCGGTAGCTTACTTTATTTAACTGCCAATCGACCAGACATTATGTTTAGTGTTTGCTTATGTGCTCGTTTTCAAGCCAATCCTAAGGAATCACATCTGTGCGCAGTTAAGCGTATCTTTCGATACCTTAAAGGCACTTCTTCTGTCGGCTTATGGTATCCCAAAACTACGTCGTTTGACCTAACCGGTTATTCCGATACTGATTTTGCCGGATGCAAAGTAGATAGAAAAAGCACCAGCGACACATGTCATTTCCTAGGAAAAGCTCTAGTCTCTTGGTTTAGTAAAAAGCAAAATTCTGTTGTATTGTCAACAACAGAGGCTGAGTATATCGTCGCAGGACGTTATTGTGCACAAATTTTGTGGATGAAGCAAACCTTAGAAGACTATGGATTGTATTTTACACATATACCCATTTTCTGTGATAACACTAGTTCTATTAATTTGACTAAGAATCCTGTATGTCATTCTCGTACTAAACATATCGAGATTTGACATCATTTTCTTAGAGATCATCAACAAAATAGAGATATAGACCTTGTATACATAGACACACAAAATCAATTAGCTGACATATTCACAAAACCATTAGTGGAAGATCGTTTCAACTATTTACGTCGAGAATTAGGAATTTTAGATATCAATAATATTAATTAATTTTATTTTATTAATTATTTATTCAATACTCATAAACTGTTTTCGAGACAAGCCTAAAAAGAGTCTGTCTGTCACCACGACTACGGTCGAAGCGAAGCGGTACTTAAGAGTTCTCCGGTGAACCTCCGTTAGCTGGGACAGTACTCCTACAGCTAATATGAGACAGATGCTGAGTAAAAAATATTAATTTATAAAATAATAATAATTATATTATTTTGAGATTTAAAATTACTAAACTTTGAATTAAGCTTTTGAAACGAATTAATGAAAAAGAATGTGGTCTCATTTGATTTTATATATATATATATATATATATATATATTTTTTATATATATATATATATATATATATATATATATATATATATATATATATATATATATATATATAGCTAAGCAATCCTAGGTGAATTCGGCCCGAGTTCGGTCCGAATTCGGCCATAGTTCGGTTGGGTGTTTATATATAACAGTAGCAACCCGAGGCCTCCTTCTTCTTCATACTTCCAAAAATCCTCTCAACAGCAGCTCCGCCCCTCCGAAACCCTAGTTCTACTCCCTCTTTGTTCTCCCAATTTGTGTAGTGTTTCTCTCCAAAACTTTGGATTCGTACGAAGATCGTCGTCCTCTACAACATATCCGATTCTTGGAAGGTATAATCCCTTCTTCCACCACTTTTTAATACTTAGGGTTTATAGAAATTTTTGGGAAAGAATGCCTAAGTTCAATCCCTTCAAGAGGAAGAAGACCAATGCCAGTGAGGAGGCATCGTCTTCAGATCTACATACGGATTGCCACTTTTCTCCGGTCCAATCGGACAACGGTGCGTTGGATGAGTTTTATTTTAAAACTTCCGATCAAGCGTTATTGTGGTACGCTGATTTTAACATGCGTACTATTTGTACCGGATCACCGATCAAGTGCACTATCTTTCCGGATCACCGTCCTTATTTTAAGGCATTAGGGTTATAATACTTTGTCACCTTACAATTCCCCATTGCCACTAATGCCATTAGATTATTCTATTGTAATTTTGTGTTAGATACTTTTACAGCGAGGACACGTGTCGGATGAATTGATATCGAATTCACTGATGACACGTTAGCGGAAATCCTTGGTATTCCAAACGAAGGTGCCCCGCTAGATGACATCACTAATTTTGATTTCTCCGATGGCACGACACTCGTGAGTTTCAAGAATGAACTATGTGCACCTGCACGCGTTCTTCCTGGAAAGTTCAAGGCTAATAACTTGAACTTGTTAAACTACGAATTACATCGCATCATCTATTCCACCTTACTTCCTAAATCCACTTCAAAAGATGATGTTACTGCACTTGAGCTTTCTGCTCTTTATCATATTCTTAAGGGGATTCCTTTTTCTGCCACTAAGACTATTATTCAGATGATGGGTAGATGTCGCGGGAGAGACCGCAACCTATCTTATGTAATGCTCCTTCCTCGCATATTTCAGAGATTTGATATTGATTTATCTACTTGTGTTGTCGACCCCGAGCCCAAGTTTCTCAAACTCTCTCGTCGCAGCATTGCATCTGTTCCTCCATCCACTGCACCTACTCCTCCTGCACCTACTCCCACTGATCCCACAGCACCTGTTCCTCCTCATTCCTACCCTATGACATTTGAGGGTATCCATCAGCATTTATCAGATCTGCAGTCTTTTTATGTTGAGACCTCTAGGGAACACGAGTTTCGTGATGTGACTCGGTTCCAGGCGATTGCCAACACCTTCGCCGATCTGAGGTTTGCGCAGACGGGACATTCTGCTAGCTCTCTGCCTCGAGACCCTTCTGTTTTTGGCTACCGCATTGACAACGAGGCGGTACACTCTCTGTTCCAGCCAGGGAACGCATATGATTGTCATCGTACCGCTGGCGCCACTCCTCGCACTTCTTAGATTTTATCAGTACTTTTGAGATTTTATCAGTACTTTTTCTTATGTGACTATTCATGGACATGGTTGTTTTTGGTTATGCCTCAGTTTTTGGCATCTTAGTATATTTATTCAGCACTCTATTTGTTTCAGTTTA
Organism: Iris pallida; assembly: GCA_029216955.1. Taxonomy (NCBI): domain Eukaryota; kingdom Viridiplantae; phylum Streptophyta; class Magnoliopsida; order Asparagales; family Iridaceae; genus Iris; species Iris pallida. The sequence continues at coordinate 3,857,250 of JANAVB010028820.1, read as the reverse complement.
TAGTAGCACTATTTTTTTATGTTGCTTCATTCTTTACATACTGCCTGAGACAAATACATGCCTGTGATGTTATTTTATTTCTACGTCATGATTATTTATTTTTCTTGTGTTTCTTCACTGTTTGTTACTTATGCATTGATTGCGGGGGAGCCTCTCTCTTATGCAATTATTTTGCTAAGTGACAACGGGGGAGAAATAAGGATCTAACATCGTTTGTGAAATACAGGATATGAATAATTTTTCTTTACTATTTTGATTTGATTCCAAGCTTAGATGTTATATCGGCAAGGTTTATCAATTATAAAAATGGGAGAGATTGTTGGCCCGTTGGTCATGGTCAAATCTGATTTCAATAATTGATCAAACTCTGTCTCGATATAAATACAAGTCAACTCAGATGTTACCTACGACGTTTTGGACACTGCTCAACAATGGTTATCAACAATGTTCAACACTGAAGCTGTTTGCCTCTCCGGATGTACTTCCTGCTAAGCAATGTATTTTTCATTTTATTTGAGTCTAGGAATACTTTGTACACCGAGTCGTACTGGCAAATAGGCCATCGGAAAATGTTTTCAAAACTATCCTATCCTTTTACAAGTGACCCATATTTTTACAAAAATATTCTTTTTACAAAAAGCCCTTGAAGGATTATTCAAAAAGCCAAACTTTATTTTTCTCCAAATAATGAACTGGCAGAACCTCAAGAGAACTCGGCCCGAGTTCGGCCAGAGTTCGGTCATGTGGAACGTTAGTGAACGTTGGGTTTTTGAACTTGGTCATCCTTCAGTTACGGGTTGTTACAAAGAGTTCTGTCCGAATTCTGCCCAAATTCTGTCAGAGTTCTGTCTTTGGAAAAGCTATAAATAGAGAAGCATTTCGATCATTTCACAACACCAATTCACTTTCAATCCTCTCTCTTCTTAAGCTTTCAGTCTTCTAAAGAGTTCTTAAAAGCTTTCATTTTCAAATCCCAAGCCAGTTGCAATCCTCTAGTCGATTTGCCAGTGCGGTACGGTCTAGAAGTTTCAAGAGAGATTGTAATCAGAGGCTTGATAGAAGATTCAACTCTTCACAATTGAAGTTGGACGAGTTCTTCGTATCAAAGCTCGCGTCTGTAGAAGTTGCAAGGACTTCGTATGAAAACTTGCGAGATTTTCCAATAGTGGATTCAACTGGAAGCTAGAGTTCTTCCTACTGGACTAGTCCTCACCAGAGGAAAACCAGTATAAATCTCAGTATTTGCGTTTGCCTCTTGATCACTTTTAAATTCTGTCATTTACTTTTTGTGATTATTATTATTTCTGTGATCTAACTGCTAACAAGCTTTTAATTAGCAATATTTCGCTGTCTACTCTATTCACCCCCCTTCTAGAGTATTCTGCTTTACAATTTCGTTCCTATAAAGGACGGGTCAGATTCCAACAAATACGCCATAGACGCAGAGGGTGTTTTCTCCTCGGAAGCTTTGCCGTCGACATTAATATTCATCTCATGCTTCATGTTCTCTTAGGAAGCCATAAGAGTGAATGAAGATAGAGGCTGGGCATCATGCCTATATATATACAGCGGAGATCGACCCCCGCCAATACTTCATATTCCCTATAAATGGGTGCGTATTACATAACGAGGGAGAAAGAAAAAAGACGTTTCGGAAAAGAACGTCCCATAAATAGATTCATCGTTGGAAATGAACCAAGTATTTAATACTTTATTTTAGTCAGGTTGTGCGACACTCACATTGCGCCGCACTTAGCATGCACAACCATCATGTTGTGCAGTAATCAGGTTGCATTGTATCTTGTCGCACAATATGTCGAAGTTGTGCCCAAAAGACAGCACAACTTTTCGAAACGCTGTGCAACACGGGTTGACAACAACCAAACCCTAATAAGGGAGGCGCCAGTTATGGAGTATGCCCAACTCTAAAAAGAGCAGGTACACATTGTCAGAATCAAGCCAAACCCTAAATAGGGTGGCCGATGATCAGTAGGGTGGTCGACAATCGGGTCTATAGTCGAATGCTTACCTTCCATGGCCGGGTTGGCCGTCTCTCGGTGTGACGAAGGCGGAACTCGCATGGATGACTTGGCCACAGCCTTACCCTTCTCAGCAGAGCGCTTGGGTGCCATTGCTGTCGATCGAAGTTCTTAAAGATCAGAAAAAAAGGAAAAGAAGATAGGGTTTCTCTCGAGTTATCTTAAACGATGGTGAAGAATGAAAAATCCAAATAGTACGGTTATTTATAGCTTTGTGAATAAGGCTGAACCGTATAACTTGCGCTGAAGAAGTGGGCTCGAGTTGACTGGCGGAACTCCGACAGTAAACTGGCATAATCCAAACAAAACTAGCATAATTCAAAGTATTTCAAAACTTTGAAGTATTTTCAAGTTTTGAAAACTTTGAAGGGGGTCTTGTAGAGGCTAAAAATCAAGCTGCGCCACCTATTAAAGTGTTTGATCATCAAATAGCACAAAATCATTATATTGTGCCAAAATATCAAGTTGCGCAGCATCAGGTTCCGCCAACATCTGGTTGCGCCGGAGTCAGGTTGCGCGAGCGCCACGTGGCGCACTTCTTTGAGAAGCTGTAACGGTATCACCATTATCTGACAACTGATAGCACGATGATTAAGGAAACTACATTCGAATCCTGCGCCACGCGGCACTCGATAAGATTTTGTCAATATTTAATTAATGCAGATAGCTAGTTCACGCAAGTCATTGAGTGGCACAAGAATTAATCAGTACAGTACAGAAGACCTAGTCAAATGTGTCAGTTATTGAGTTGCGCCTATGCGCAGCCTGACTAGTTGGTGCTACTTGATCAACTCTTATTTTAAAATAGGGTAACGTGGCACGCAAGCCACCAACTTCGCAAAGCGTGTCCACAACACTGCCCACGACCATACGCATCTAAATCAAACGATGCAACGCATCCATAGTAGTTGTTGCAATCTTCCGCACAAGTTGCTACATTGCGCCCATGCGCAACCTGATGAAGCTCGCATAAGGTGACCAAACAGTGTTCAGAACAGAGTGACGTGGCGTACAAGCCACTAACCTCACAGAACATGCCTACTACACTGCTCATGACCACGCGTATCTCAATCAAACGATACCAAGTATCCTCAACAATTAGTGCAACCGTTCATACAAGTGAACAGGAGGCGCGCAACCTGAAGCACGTGCAACCCAGAATAACTGCTAAACAGTTATTTCAAGAACTCTATAAATAGAGTTTCAAATCAATATCAAATCATCAAGAGTGATCATAATCTCCTGCTAAAGTGTTGTTGCATCCTCCAGAGGCTCGTGTCTTCGATATCACATCATCCCAGGGATAAAGTTATCGTCTTTTGATCAGATTCCTATAGCTGTACTTCCCCAGAAATCAATTATACTCTTGTACTCTTTTCTAAGTTTGTAACGAAGGAAGATTTTTGTTCTTGCAAACAATGGCATCTCGGACCTCTACTTCCTGGGTTAGGATTGCTTGCCATCTTGACCGAGGAATAGCAAGGACTGCTGCTGTGGTTGCTCTTGTTGGCCAGCTGGGGAGATAAGGGAGTCTTGTGCTGGTCTTCATCCCCGGCTCGGGCCAGTAGCAGCTTCGGGCGGTGGCTTCCTTTTGACCATGAGGTGATTGGCTCTATCACCGCCTTGCCCGTACTATTGTGAGCTTGTACCACAATTTTAGCTTTTTTTTCTTCTGTATATGTAACTACGAAGAGTCTGTAATAGGTCTTTGTAGCCACATGTTTTATATGTAAAAGCCTTCTTGTTCCTTTTTCTTTTGCCTCCAAAATAAGGAGGGAATCTTCATAATAGATTTGCCTGACCAGAGGTAATATGGACGTGGTAGGCTTGATCTTGGCCGGGGTATAGAACAACAATCCAAAGGTAATATGGACGTGAACTATTTTCTAAACCGTCGGGATAATCATAGAACTAATGCGAGAAGAACGACTACTCAGAGGTAATGTGGACATGGTAGTCGCATCTTCCAGGTGTAGAGGAGCAATCCAGAGGTAATGTAGATGTGAAGTACTTTATCTACTTGATAGAATATATAAGAGGGAGAGCGAGAGATCCCCTTACCAGAACTTATGGGCACTTTTCAGGGGATGTGGGTGCCTACACTGGTTCTGTCTTCAGACGTTATACTTCTTTAGGAACTTGTCATTGATGGGCATCATCAGCAAGTCCCTATTAGGCTTAGCTAGCCGATAAGCACCGTTGGAGTACACCGTTTCTATGGCGAACGGTCCTTCCCACTTACGCTCGAACTTTCTAACCGTCTTGTGGGTCATCATCATCGGTCTTCGTACTGCCAAGACGAGGTCGCCCACCTGGTAGGATCTTTTATGGACCTTTTTGTTAAAGGCTCCAGAGATGCGAGCTTGGTAAAGCTCAATCCTTTTTTGCACAAGCCAGCGCTTTTCATCCAACACTTCTAGCTCCTATAATTGCCTGCATGGATTGTCTTTGACGGTTAACTGATTAGTGATCATGTTAGCAGACAACATCTTCTTAAGGATGACCCATACTGGTATCGGAGTCCCAAATTGAGGAGTTAGGAGAGTGTGAGTGCCTCATGACTTCTTCTTCTGAATCTTTTGAGGTGGTCATAGGTATAATATATTCCGGCCCTCGACGAGTATATTGGTAGTAGTTTTAATCTTTTCCCTTTGGAGCGTGAATCCATATGGGAAGACGCTGACCTTTGCCATAATTGAGCCCCTTGTTGCTATTCAGGTCATAGCCTATCTTATTGATAAGGTTCTTGGCATGCACCGTGTAGCGATGGAACTACATTTTATCGCTATCGAGGTCTGAATCTTCAGGAGTTATTCACTGCGGATGCTCCAATCGACCGAATATGACGGGTTTCTCTTCTTTTTTCCTGGTTGGAACTACGAAGAAGGTACCTCGAGCAGGGAAAACTTGGCTCACATGGTTGGCAGTTGTCACTTGCGTCTGTAGTTTACACAAAAAATTGTCTAGGAAATATTTGGTGTTCCAGCACGCGCCAGAGTAGTTCGATGACAACTTTTTGTTGATGAAGTGGGATATTTTATCCCGAGGGATTATATCGTCGAAAGAGTGGGCCTCTGTATCAGCGCAAACGTAATCTTTTATCTCTTCGTCAGTGAGGGCTAGAGCTGCCATCGGAGGAGAAGGAGGATGCCTCCCTTTCAGCTTGACCAGCAAGGGAATGGTGGTCGGATGCTCCTGCCCTTCATGGTCGGCCTTGGAGACCTCTGGGGTAACCTCATTCGTATAGGCTCCTGACCATCTTTCATCGTCACTAGAGGCGAAGGTAGAGCTTTGCCCCGTAGCTTAGCAACAAGAGGTGCTGACACCTTGGGAGGCCTCCCCTTCAGTCGAACCTTTAAAGGTTCTTCGACCATTGTTGTGCTTTCTGAAGCTATCTCTGCCTCGTCATCAGTATAATTGCTGCCGTCATCCCAGGGGACTGACTTGTACAGATCAGCATCTGTATAGTAGGCTTCATGTCCTCGGAACGGGTCGATATCAGCGAACTCCATTTTGATAGTCCCGTCGTTGGCCACATATTTCATGCACTGATGTATGATGGAAGGGACAATCATGTACTCATGGATCCATGGTTGCCCCAGCAGCATGTTGTAATTTATGTCTGCATCAATGACATAGCAAGTCACTTCAGTATGAAGGTCGCCGATCTGACATTTTAGGCAAATTTTGTCCAAGGGCTCGCTCTTTCCCGCGTTGAAGCCACTGATTATTTTATTTGAGGCTGTCAACCAATGCATCGGAACCACTAAAGTTTGAAGCAGTCTTCTTGGAATAATACTTAAAGAGGAACCTGGGTCTATGTGGATGCGATCAACCTTAATGGCACCGACATACCCCGTGTAATACAGGGGACGGTTGTGCCGGTTATTCTTTAGCAACATGTCTTGTTGGGTAAAAGAGATACTGGGAATCACTTCGACTATGCTGTGGCAATATGGGCAAGCTACGGGATCCACTTTCGGTGGCTGAACCTGGGTGAGGAACGACTTGGCATTCTGTAAAGCTTCACTGAGCGCATCTTGGGTCTCTTTAGAGAGGCGGAGGAGCTCGAAAAGTGACAATCTAGCCGAAGTATTAGCCAGCTGTGCTAGAATATCAAAGTTGTAAGGCTTGATAGGCCCGATTGTCGGATCCTTTCTGAGAGGTTTGTCAAAGCGAACCTTCTTCTGTTTCTGTTTGTCCACGGTAGGGGCCCTGGCTGGACCACCTCTGGTGCCTCAGGGAACTGAGGTGGACCTGCTCCTGATATATCTGGGACAGGGGGAGTATTTGGTGGAAACTCCTCCTGGTTTGGAGCCTGGCTTTCCTCTTGCCTCTGTGCTGAGCGAGTGGTCACCAAAGCATCGTCGGTCGACATCGAGACCATGCAGCATGCCTTGCTTTTCTTTTCTTTGGCAGAAACGGTCTTAGATGTCATCATGTTGGGAACCAAGTTATGATGTATCCACATGACTTCGCCTTGAGGCATGGAGAACAGGACGAACCCTTGAGCATTGTCCCGTGCTGGCAGAAGGTTGACTACTTCCACCGTTGCCTTTGGAATAGGGATAATGCCATCTTGTACCTCTGTGGCTGGAAAACTCTTAAACTGGAGAGTAACCATGTTGGCCGTAACGGTCTTCTCTTCGTCATCCAACGATATGACGTTGGCGTTAATGAGGCGCTGAATTTACCCCTCCAATACATAACAGCCCTATATTGAGTGATGGATGTACTGGTGATAATGGTAGTACTTGGGATGGTCCACCTTTCCTACTTTATCAGGATGCCTGGGTGCCGGCATGGACAGTTTGTCACTATTCGTAAGCATCTCGAAGAGCTCCAGCGTATCCTTGTCATTGAAGGAGTAAGTCTCCATCGGCCTCTACGCTTTCGGAGACTTGGGGTTCGCAGCTGCTAAACCATTGGAGATGTTGACGGTCATGGCATGCTTGCCTTTCCTATCTTTAGGGTTGTTGCTGTACGAGCATCTCCCTTTGTCTTCGGGTGCAAGAAACTGTAGCCCCAGGAGCTGCGCGTCCTGGGCTTTCCTTTGTCTGGCATCCTCCTCTATAATGAAAGGTGTCCACTCCGTGCAGGGAGCACTGTGCCATAATTTTATAGCAGGTAGCATGTTCTTGCAGCAGGAGTCCATGAGCATGGGCTCGGGCATGCCTTGTGTTAATCTGAGGGCGGTCTTGTAGAAGCGCTCGATGTATGCGCGGACAGAATCTTTCTCCCTCTGGACAATTTCTATGAGGGTCGACATGGTCATATCCATGCCTCCTTCGTAGAATCGGTCTACGAACCGAGTCTTCAGGTCTTCAAATGACGAGATACAGTCGTCTGAAAGACTGCATAACCACTCATAGGTTACCCCCTGCAGCGCTCCTATAAATATGTTGGACAGGAAGGCATCTTCCTTTGGCAGGTGCCCCATTACAGAGGCAAAGTACCTCAAGTATTGTCGGGAAGACCCCTTCCCTTCATAAGCTATAAGCGTCTGCAGATTGTATTTGGGAGGATAAACGACGTTGTCCCACTCAGCAGGGTATGGCTGTCGGATTCCCATCTTCCAGAGCGTTGCTTGCTTCTCCTTGGCATCATGACGAGCATACAGCACCTTGATGGCCTGTTGTATCTCGATCGGCATTACGGAGCCTGTAGCCGATAGAGTAGATAAGGATGGTCCTGCCTGGTTGGCAGTAGGCAACCTGCTAGATTCGTCATTGGTTGGCGGATCACGCGCAGGTGAAGAGGCAGCGGGGGCTATGCTACTCTTGAAGTCGATTATGACCGAGGACAGGGTCTTTATGGTATCCGTTAGCATATCTAACTTCGTCTCGAGGACTTCGATACGTCTGAGAGCTTCATTGTTGTCTTTCTCATTGTCGTCGGCTATAAACATAGACCGAGTGTGAGGGTGACTCGAGGGAGCCGTGGATCCTTTACTTTTTGGCTCAGACGCTTGAGTCTCGCTATCCTGAGGATATACCATAAGATTATTATCTTCTACGGACTCAGTATGGTTGCTACCCCCGGTCTGGTGACTGGCTGTGCCAATAGAGACATCCATGTCGTATTGTGCCTCGTAAGATTGGAACATAGGGTTATTTTGCATGGTAGGAGGCTGGCTACCTCCAGTTTTTGACAAGGCACCCAATGAAAATTTGGAACGAGTGCCTTGGAACACACATGCATCGGGTACCATAGCTTTACTGTTCTCTGACCTCCTCTTCGATTTAGCAACCGATATAGGAGGATTCTTGGAAGGCTCCTTGAAAGCTCTGGAACCCTGGGCCGCGTAGCATGTGGCGATACGGGGCTCGTCTTCTCTATGGCTCACCGACCCCCTGTTAGGCCTCTGGCGTGGAGTTAGCGTGGAGTAGAGTCTCTGGAAGACGGAGCGCCTGCTCGGCGATGGCGCAGCCGTCTGCTGACAACGGTAGTTGATGGTAATCTGGATACAAGGGTGCCTTGATTTAGGTACGCCTTGCGCTACAGATTCTTCTTTCGCTTGGGAGAGGGTTGGCACTTCTGTCGTAGCACTCCCATTGTACATGCAGGGAAGCTGTATGTAAGCACGGTCAGAGTTGGTCTGGCAAGGAAGCCTTATGTCACTCATACGGGAACACCGCTCGCGTGGCTCCCTCTTCGTGGGACGTACCCCTGGCTTGGCTTACGTACAGGATTACCCCAGTAGAAGGAAGATTCGACTGGTTGAGGCATCGGAGCGTGAGAGCCAGTCTTGTATAGCTTTCCGTCGGCTGCGCATGTTACTATCAACACGGACCTCTGGTCTACCGCAGGTGTCGCACGCTTGTTGTACGAAGCGCGAGCCCCGTGGGATCTCTCCCTATTACCCCCAACGGATGAGTAGTATTTAGAGTCCGCTGAAGGTTTACCTGAAGGGGAAGCAATTTTGTCGAAGAAAGATCTCCTTGTCGGTAATACTCCTGTCGTGAGGGGTTGGACCGGTTTGCACTTCCTTTGGCATCGTTCCTTCGTCAGATCAACCATGGAACCACCATCTTTCTTGTCATGCTTTCCCGGGACGGGAATCGGGCGAGGGGATAAGGCTGTAGCAGCCAAAATCTTTTCTGTGGCCTTGACATTAAGGGGGTCCTGAGACGCAGTTCCCGCCATTATGCTGCTGACTACAGCCGCCTTAGGCTTCCAGACACGTCGAGTCTTCTTCGGTTGTACGAATCGCTTCGAAGTCTTTGAATTTTCATCAGAGAGGAGATCTTCAAAAGCCTGCTGGTTAAAGCTTACGACCAGCATGTCTTGAGAAGCTCCCGCATGTTGTCATCAGATTGTGTCACCACCTTCTCAATGGAGGAGAAGGTATTCTCCAGCAGAGTCGTCATTTTGTTCGACGTAACAAAAGGTTGAACGAACTTTTTGCTTTATTAAACGTATAAGGTATCTGTGTACAAAAAAAAAGTCCTAAACAAGATATTCTAAGTTCAGGAAGAAGAGGTTTCTGGAAAAGTGTGACGATGGAGATCGAGCACTGCAGTGGCTCCTTTACTCCGTTGACGATCTGACGATTAATCAACTTTGCTATGGCTCTCTGGCACCTTTGATGGGACTCTGGGGTCACCAATCAAGAGGCTGTATGGATGAGAAGATCTCTTGAAGATGGTTGGTTGGTTGGTTCTTTGGTTGATAGGTAGATAAGGGTGGTGGACTCTTTATAGATAGAGATCGATGCTCCTTTGATGATTGTCGATTGTCAATATTTCCTCCCTCTTTTTCTTTTCTCTTTGGTGGAGGAAGAACTCCTTCTATTTATAGAGAACCGAGCATATATACGATGTGCATTAGAGTTCCTAAGATATGAAAAAATCTGCCGTCATTGCACGGTGCGGGCTTCTGCGACGCTACCACGTGGCGGACATCGATTTTCCCCTCAAACGAGATCTCTGGTGGTTATAAACATAACCGAAGGAGGTGATACGTGGCGCGTGCCGATTTGCTTGCTCGGATACTGCCGAGTAAATCTTGGGATTTTATCCTAGATTTGGAGTCTAATTGATCCTCATCTATGATTTAAATCAATCTGATATGATATCAATCATAATTTAATCCCAATCTTCTCTGCAAGAGGCGGTTTAAACAAACCAATTGGGGTGGACCCATGCTTCCTGCGCCTCTGGTGAGGACTAAGTGCTGCTGCGCTTCTGGGGCGATGAGTAGAAAGTGCTTTTGGAGATGACGGAACCTCTGTGCTTTCCGGCTATGGGTGGACGTGGCTTCGAATGACGATGAGACTTCTGTGCATGTAGAGCAACTTATGAAGCTGAGTTTCGAGCTACCAGAGTTACTGTGCTATAGGCGATAAGTAGGCTTGTGCTTCAGGTTGACGAGGTTACTGTGTTTTTGGAGCGACAGGTTGACTTGCATTGGTTGCGATGGGAGTTCCCAAATCTCTAGTAGAGAAGTGACTTAAGCTTCTGATCCGGAGCAGATGAATGCACCGTAGGAATGGAGATGGTGTGAGTATATCACCATCCTGCTCCTCATGCGGAAGAAGGTAAGTAGCTGCACCTCTGAACAGTGGAGGCGTTGGCTTCGAAAGGAAGGGTTTGACACCCTTGTGCGTCTGAGATTGGCGCAGGTAGATAGCTGTGCCTCTGGAGTGCAGACACCGGCTTCTGGAATAAAAGAAGGGGAGGGGGCCTACCACCATCTTTTTTCTGAGGTTGGCGCAGGTAGGTAGCTGGGCCTCTGACTTGAAGGCTCTGGCTTCTTCAAGTGTTGGGTTGCTGATATGCTTCTGAGAGGCTGCGCCCACAAGAATATCAGAACATGCTTCGGTGGAGGTCAATCCTCCAGCATGTGTATCGAGAAGAAGGAAGGTTACGCTTCGATGAAGACTGCATCTTTGTAGATCCCTCTGGACTTCTGTCGAATCTGTACTAGATCCTTTATAGAAGAACAGAATTAGTCCCTTATGTATAGTCTTGATGTATTTGTACTAGACTTTGGTAGACATGACAATGAAGGGACTTCTCTCCATATCTTTTGTTTTATCTTTTTAGCACTAAGCCTCAGTCTTTCGCATCTTCTGCGCTTTGCCGAAGGGGTGTCTTCAGCTGAGATTTTTTATGCTTCTACAGAAGCGTCAAGTTAAAGTCTCGAGAGGAGTTAAGCTCATTAAATAAAGCCTCGGGGAGAGTAGTTGAGAGGTGTAAGTGGGGACGCAATGAATTAGGCGTGCTTGTATAAGTGAGGCACGAGTAGGAGAGGGACACGCCTTTAGTGGGGCATGAGTAGCCTAAGTAATTATGACTTTGGTTTATGTGCTTTGGCCGTATTTTGCACAGAGATCGAGGCATTCTTTCTAAGGCTCGAGGGTGTAGGTGGCATGTCACCCAGGTGAGGCGTGACCACCATGCTGCTTTGATGGGGCGTGGACAGCTCGATGCTTGGGTGAGGCACGGTCAGCATGAGGATTTGATGAGGCACGAGTGGCTCAACACCTAAGTGAGGTACGGATCACTCTTTTTCTGAGGCACGTGACCCATGCATCTATAGAAACTGTCTAGAACAATGATTGATGGTGTTCTAGTAGACAAGCCCTATGATAAGTATACTGAGGATGAAAAGAAACAAGCTAGTTTAGATGCAGATGCCATCAATGCACTATTCTGTGCAATTGACAAAATTGAGTTCAATAGCGTAACATCTTGTGCCACAGCTAATAAGATTTGGAGACTTCTTGAGGTAACTCATGAACGAACTTCCCAAGTGAAGGAATCCAAATCAGTAGATTGACACAAGAATACGAGGCATTCTAGATGAAACCCGGTGAATCAATTACACAAATGTTTACTCTTTTCCTAGATATTACTAATCCTCTACAATCTCTTAGAAAAGATTACATCAACCACAAGAAGATTAGGAAGGTACTGCGGGCTCTAAACAAGAACTGGAACCGAAAGACCACCGCGATGATAGAAGGAAACGATCTCACCATGATGACATTGGAGACACTTATAGGCAAGCTCACGACCCATGAGCTGGATTTGCAAGACTTTGAAGAGTCAACCCCCAAAGAAAAATCCATCCCCTTTAAAGCTCAAGCCAGAAGAATCTCATGCAATGATACTGATGATGAAGATTCTGATAGTGATGAACAGGCTCTATTGGTCAAGAAATTTAAGAAATTCTTAAAGTTTGAGTGATCAAGCGAAAAGAAGATGAATATCCATGAAAGCAATAAAGAAGATACTATCTATTTTAGATGCAAGAAGTCAGGGCATATAAATAAGGATTGTCCACTAGCAAAGAAAAGCAGTCCATATGACCGATCAAGATCGAGCATGAAAGCAACAACTGGTCAAAAATATGCAAACACCAGCATCTGGCACAAAGTGAGGCCAGTAAATCAGAAGAGGATGGCAAACTCAATAGCAGTTCAAATGTCTGCCTGATGGCATACGATAAGGTATCAAAAAATCCTCTTTACTATAATTTTACATTTGACCAGTTAGAAAATGCCTTCAGCAAATTACCTAAAGAGCACAGAATTGTGTTGCACAAGTATAAACAGTCTCGCAAGGAGATTAAGGCATACACAACCGAAGTAGCAAGACTTTCTAATCTCCTTAAAGATATCAAAGAGACGTCTACTACCGGTAACATGGAGGAGACAGCCAAGATTAGATTGGACTATCATGAGGCTATCATCACTATAGAAAACAAAGAAAGAGACTATGTCAAAGTGCAAGAACTATACGACCTAAAGAAGAAGAGACACATGTGTTCGATATGACAAAAGGTTGAACGAACTTTTTGTATATTGAATGTAAAAAAGAGTACAATCGATTATTATGCGAAGAAATCTAAGTACAAAAGTTTCTGGAAAAGTGTGACGGTGAAGATCGAGCACTGCAGCAGCTCCTTTACTCCGTTGACGATCCGATGATGATGTGAGACTTGCTCTGACTATCTGGTGCCTTCGATGGAACTCTAGGGTTGTCGGTCAGGAGGATGTCGAAGTTGAAGATTTTGATAATTCTGTAGATCTTCTTCTCCTTGTCGATCATGTTGTTGGGAAAAACCTCTCCTATTTATAGGGGAGAGGAGCACATAAGCATTAGAGTTTGGAGATATGAAGAAATCTGTCGTCCTTACACGGTGCGGGCTTCTGTGGTGCTAACACGTAGAGGGTGTTGAGATTTACCTCAAACGAGATCTCTGGGGGTTATCAAAATAACCGAAGGAGGTAACACGTGGCGTGTGCCGATTTGCTAGTTCGGATGTAGCCGAGCAAATCTTAGAATTTTATCTCAGATTTGGATTCTATGTAATCTTCGTCCGAGAGTTAAATCAATTGATTGGGTAGGACCATGTCGTCTGTGATCCAGGCAAGGTTGGCTGTGCTTCTAGGGCGACGAGTAGACTGTGCTTCTGGAGACGACGGAGCCTCTGTGCTTTAGGACGACAAGTGGACTATGTTTCGAAGACAATGGAACCTCTGTGCTTTTAGGGGCAACGAGTAGGCTATGTTTCAGGTAAAGTAACTATGCTTTAGGGTGACAAGTAGGTTGCGCCTTCAGATAGAATATTTTACTGTGCTTTAGAGTAGCAGCCGGGCTTGTGCTGAAGGCAAACGGTTTCTCCCCAGTCTTTACTGAGAAAAAGGGGCCGTTAAACGGGCCGGGTACTTGGATCGAAGCAGCTGTCTGTGCTTCTGAGAGGGGGATGTGTTGTCTGTGCCTTGGAAGCAAAGGAACACAGTGGGGTGCATGTGCCTTCGGTTGGAGACAGCTTGGCTTTTAAGTCTTCTTTTCAGGAGAAGTAAATGACTACCCTTGAATGCAAAATCCTTCTTAATTGCCACCGTTAATTGGGGAATTCTAAGGAGCATTTGAACAGTGTGGAGACTCACTTGAATGGGCCTATTAATTGAGACCCATTGTGTCGAGTCCTAGGCTTATCCTATTAATGAAGGAATTTTGACCGTCGGCCAAGTGTCCTATAGTTTGGACCACTTCCGGTCCTATAAAAGGGGAAGTGTTCCTCTGAAGAGTCACTATCTTCTTCATGGCACCCTTTACCACCATGTTTGATCTAGACTTAGCTTCAGACGGCCGCTGGCCTTGCATAATTCGGCTATTGGTTAGGGATTTTCTCGTTCGAAGGGGCCTTGTTCTTGTAGAAGAACTCTTTGTAGAAGGAGCCGTCACCGCTCTTGAGAAGTATCCAAGTATCCTCCCTAAGGAGTTTGACTCTGGACAACGACTTGGAGGTCTTGGAGGTCCTGACTACGGGGTTAGGATTGGTTGCTCATCTGATGAGCAGCCGGCCGTGCTCTGCCCCACTCATTGGGGGCTGCGGGGCTTCGTCGTGCTATGGTATGGGTCTTCCACTGCTTCTGATATATTGGAGCCCCAACTTCTCTCGGCGGCGAGATGATTTTCTCTGACAATGTTATGAGTCAGCGGGAAGGAGACTTTGATGGAGACTGTATACATCTCCTCTGGTATTTCTGCACATGACGATCACACTGTGGAGGTTGCTCGGTGAAAACGAACCTTCTCGTGGATCTATAGGAGTTTCTATCTCACTTATGTAGCAAAGACTTTGCAATTGATCTCTGTAATTAGGATTCAGGAAGTTTCTCTCTTATGTAATTGCGACAAGTATGTGATAGACCCTTGTAGCCATGATTAATAAAAAGAGTCTTTTCTGAACTTTATTCTGAGAATGTCTCTGTCTTTGGCTGGTCTGTCGTCTGATCGCCTGCGCCTGTGTGAAGCTGGGGGGTAATAAAGGTACCCTCATGCGCCTATGGATGTTGCATTTTTCATGCTTCTAAAAGACCCCATTCAAAGTGTTCCTGTCACGACCCGCACCCACTTTTCGGATGCAAGCACGTGAGCAAGCCAGCTACACATCAAGCGGACTCCAGCCCGACTCGAATACGTAAATATTGTCACGGCTATAGTAAACTGCCAAATCATGGAAAAACAAATCTATATCTCAATCCACAATAAGTGTACGAAATATGAATGAACACTATGGATCGTGGTCTGCAGCCCACTAGCATATATGTCCGATAAGACTCAAAGAATATAACAAGAGTCTCTAAAGTGAATCAATGAGCAGAATATCTCATGATAAAGAATGTAAAGCACGAAAGGATAATAATGTAATATCACTGACAAATACCTGAATTATGCATCGCAATCATCTACCATCCCGCTCTGCTAACTAACTCCATGCAATCGCTAAACCTGAAGAGATCATCAGGTCCTCAGAGGATATAGAAAGATACATAAAAACAAGCCTATCTAACAGTTTATCATGCAATAAAGAAAGTACAGGATATTAACAGGAAAAGACCAATCAACACAAAAATATGACTATACACGACTGGGAGAACCACTACGCATAAACGAACTGCTGGAGGAGAACAAGTGAACACGATGTCACGATGTCAATGGATAACCAATCGAATACTCAAACCCTCGCCCCTAGTGTGGACTCGCAGGTTTGATCAACTACTAACCCTCGCCCCTAGTGTGGACTCGTAGGTTAGCTTCAAGAATCACCCTCTCCCCTAATGTGGACTCGCAGGTGTGGACAGATAACTACTAACCCTCGTCCCTAGTGTGGACTCGCAGGTTAGCTTCAGAAATCAAGGTACAGATAACTACTAACCCTCGCCCCTAGTGTGGACTCACAGGTTAGCTTCAAGAATTCAAGGTTCAGCAGTTCCGTT